>CAUYUJ010017689.1:80792-103292 GCA_963575745.1 Prorocentrum cordatum | reverse complement strand
CGGACGTGCTCGCCAACATGTCCTTGTGCTTGGCTGCTGTAGAGGTCTAAAAAATCCACCCCCATAACAACCACCCCGGCACGAGAAGTAGTCTAGTAAGCACGCCCAAAGAAGGAATCGAACAGGGCTGGGCTGTTCAGTAAACGCCCAAGGCCGTTCAGTAAACGCCAATTGTCGTATCCGGGTGGTTTTTCTTCCCTTGACTCCGGTGCCCAGTCCATGTATGCGCACCACGTTGATGTCGCCGCCAGGGCAGTCGAAGGCAATCTGGGAGAAGAGCGTCGCTGGGAAGTAACCCTCTTCCACAGCAGCGTGCACGGCGCTGAATGTAGGTTCCTGCTCGCGGCGGTCGACGTCGCCCGCGGTGGGCGCCCGAGCTTTTTGGAGCCCAGGGTTGGTACCCTGGGTGCTGGCGCGGTCGCCGCGGCTCTCGCCTTGGTGCACCTGGCCCGCGTCGTTCGTCTACCCTCCCGATGACTGGCGGGCTTCTGCCTGGCGGTCCGCGCGGCGGTGCTGCTGCGGGCGTTTCGCGGTGGCGTCGCTGCGCGTCGGCGGCGGTGGCTGAGGCCTTGGCGGGGGCAGTCAGATGCCAAGTGGCGCCGGCGTTGCGGCGTGCGCATCGTAGCTAGCCGATCCCCGCGTTGGTGCGCCGCTCCTGCTGGCTGAGGGCGCCCACCTCCTCCCGGCTCTCGATAGGCCAGGCTTTATAGCCCGGGGGCGTGGGCGCGGCCTTAGGCGGCTGCATGTCGGACGGCAGGTTTGCTGGCGGCGCTGAAGGCGCAGCCGCCAGGCGCGTCTGGCTAGGTGACTTAGGCGCGAAGGCGTTCGTCTCCTGCCTGAGCGGCGTCCCCACAGGTCCAACGATGCACGGCTGCTCGTCGGCGGCGAGGACATCGCGGGTGCGCGGCGATACCTGGTCGCATGCGTCTTTCAATTTCATGGGCCCCCGCCTAATTCGCCGGCCCAACGGGCCAGAGGCGTGCTAAGATCTCCGGTAACTGGTTAACAATTGTATATTGTACTAGTTCGCGCGCGCGGGGCGGCCCCTGGGGGTCCCCCGGCGAAAAGTACCCCGCCCGCCGCCTGGCAAGGTCCCGCCCGGTTCAACTCAGAGATGGTTTTCCTTCTGGGTGCGGCCTCTCAGGCCGCCCTGAGCGCGCCAAGAGTGCCCCAAGAGGCCCCCAAGATTGCTCAAGAGGCCCCCGAGACGTTCAAAGAGCGCTCCAAGGCGCCGAAGATGAATCCAAGACGGCCCAAGAGACCCCCAAGACAGCCGAAGAGGCCTTCAAGACGCCCCAAGAGCCTTCCAAGAGGCCTCCGAAGAGGGCCCCAAGAGGCCAAAATCGTTGATTTTCATTGGTTTTTCCGATGTTTTTTGCGTTCTGGCTTTTTCGGCTTCCGGACGCTCCAAGACGACCCAAGAGGCGCCCAAGATCGCTCCAAGACGGCCCACGAAGCTCCCAAGACGGCCCCGAAACGGCCCAAGAGGGCCCCCAAGACGGCCCAAGTGCCGCCCAAGACGGACCAAGAGGCCCCAAGACGGGCCCAAGAGGGGCTCAAGAGGGATACAGAGAACTGAAAAATCGAGCCCTCCGCCCCAGAAGCCGCCCAGGAGGTCCCAAAGAGGCCCCAAGAGACCCCCAAGAGGCCCCCAAGACGCCCCAAGAGGCGCCCAAGAGGCCCAAAAGAGGCCCCAAGAGGCCCCAAAACGGCCCTCAACAGGCCCCAAAACTCGGCTAGCCCACCACGGCGCGATCATGCAATATGGACAAGCGGAGTGAGCGAAACGATTGAATCACATTTCATTACAGACCTCCTCTGCGCCGCCTCCGAGGCCGTCCGAATTCACCCCCCGTCTGGGCCACCCCCCTTTACGTTCACCCGAATGTCGGGCCCTGGGGCCCTCAGACATCGATCCGGGGCGACAGAGCCGAGCCGGACGGACCACGTTGGAAGCCCGGGGCTCGATTCTGAGCCGATGTTCGGGAAAGCGCGTCACTGGATTCAGGCAGGTTCGCTTGCATGGGATTTTGGCTCCGCCGCCTCACGAGGCAGTGCAAGGCCGGTACAGCGTGCAAGTGGGTTTCGGCCTGAGCGATTCCAGATCTCCTTCGGGGCCTTGCCCGACCCCCTCCGTGCAAATTCGCCGGCCCAACGGGCCAGAGGCGTGCTAAGATCTCCGGTAACTGGTTAACAATTGTATTGTACTAGTTCGCGCGCGCGGGGCGGCCCCTGGGGGTCCCCCGGCGAAAAGTACCCCGCCCGCCGCCTGGGAAGGTCCCGCCCGGTTCAACTCAGAGATGGTTTTCCTTCTGGGTGCGGCCTCTCAGGCCGCCCTGAGCGCGCCAAGAGTGCCCCAAGAGGCCCCCAAGATTGCTCAAGAGGCCCCCGAGACGTTCAAAGAGCGCTCCAAGGCGCCGAAGATGACCCCAAGACGGCCCAAGAGACCCCCAAGACAGCCGAAGAGGCCTTCAAGACGCCCCAAGAGCCTTCCAAGAGGCCTCCGAAGAGGGCCCCAAGAGGCCAAAATCGTTGATTTTCATTGGTTTTTCCGATGTTTTTTGCGTTCTGGCTTTTTCGGCTTCCGGACGCTCCAAGACGGCCCAAGAGGCCCCCAAGACCGCTCCAAGACGGCCCACGAAGCTCCCAAGACGGCGCCGAAACGACCCAAGAGAGCCCTCAAGACGGCCCAAGTGCCGCCCAAGACGGACCAAGAGGCCCCAAGACGGGCCCAAGAGGGGCTCAAGAGGGATACCGAGAACTGAAAAATCGAGCCCTCCGTCCCAGAAGGCGCCCAGGAGGTCCCAAAGAGGCCCCAAGAGGCCTCCAAGAGGCCCCAAGATGTCGCCAAGAGGCCCCAGGAGACTCCCAGGAGGCCCAAAAGAAGCCCCAGAAGGCTTCAAACATGTCTCCCAGGCGCCCCCGAACGGCCTCTCAACAGACCCCAAGAGGCCCCCCAAAGAAGCATCTTGACGACGACTCTATTTCGCCCCATCGAGAGACGACCCCCAGGGAACTGCTTCACCATCAAAACTCCCCACGCAACGCGTCCGAACGACACCCGCCCCCAAGAGCGCAACATGGGCAACGAACACACAGACAAAAACCAGCGATGCCATATCACGGGCCGGCGGAATGAGCGAAGCGATTCATATAAATGATGTCCGCGCATTTGCATGCGTTGTACTTGCCGCCCATTGGGATACCCAATTGGCACCATCTCGCACCGAGACCCTTGCACATCGCCCAAGGTCACTCACTACAGAGAGGTCGCGGTCCTGCTCGCGCATCTGTCCGATCCACCCTGGATCCCGTGCAGCTTGTCCATGGCCGCGCCCATCGCGACGGCCCTCTTGAACATACCCCGGGCGATGTCGTGGACAACTTGTGCTGGTGCAGGTAGTGGCGCTCATGCTGGCCATGGAGGGCGCCGGGTCGCGGTGACTGGCCCGGTAGATGGCAACAGTCACAGTCGCCGTTGCATCCGTTCTGGCACCGCACCAAGTAGATCTTCTCAATTGGCGCGACGTCGATGGTCTCGTTGGCTCTCGGCGGCGGTGCCCCTGGCAGCGGCGGCGGCGGCGGCTCGCCCGCGTCTGTCTCGCAGAACGGCAGGGCTCGGATCAGTCCCCAGTGGCCTGGTTGCGGTACCTGAGGGTATCCCTGTCGTCGCTGGAGAGGCGCCTCGTCCACGGCGACCTCAACTTCCAGTTCTCTGCGAGCTTCCACGTGGTTTCCTTGGTGCGCGGTTTGTGGTGGTACGCCTGAGCAACGTCTTACTTTGGTTGGGCCCTGAAACCCCACGCGGTGCGATGGTTGTTCGGGTAGTCCAGCGCCCAAGTCTGGGAAGTCACGATCCCCCGGGTCGTGGACCAGTGGAGAGGTCCTGCGCACTGTCTGAGGCATGGGCTGCCGCTGTAAATCTGGTGAACTGTTGGGCTCCCGGGTGAACCGTTCACTATGTGTGTAGTGTTCGGAATGGGATTAGAATCCGCCGGCCCCCTTGTGGGGCCACCAGGCTGCGAGGAGCGGCATTCGCAGTTTCCTGTACCAGTTGTAGCTTGTAGTTTCCAGTGTTACAGTTCTGCTTATTGCTGGTTACGGTAACTAGTTGATTGACCGCGCGAGGGGGGGGGAGGCCCAAACCAGATTTTTAGCACCCCCTGGGCGCGTTGTCTGAATTGCTGGGGGGGCTCGAAATCGACACCTCTCACGCAGATCCGCGGGGTCAGGGTCCAAAAACACAGGGATTTGCCACATTTCTGAAATTCGGTGCCACCCCTCACGCAGATCCGCGGGGTCAGGGTCCAAAAACACAAGGGATTTGCCACATTTCTGAAATTCGGTGCCACCCCTCACGCAGATCCGCGGGGTCAGGGTCCAAAAACACAGGGATTTGCCACATTTCTGAAATTCGGTGCCACCCCTCACGCAGATCCGCGGGGTCAGGGTCCAAAAACACAGGGGATTTGCCACATTTCTGAAATTCGGTGCCACCCCTCACGCAGATCCGCGGGGTCAGGGTCCAAAAACACAGGGGATTTGCCACATTTCTGAAATTCGGTGCCACCCCTCACGCAGATCCGCGGGGTCAGGGTCCAAAAACACAGGGGATTTGCCACATTTCTGAAATTCGGTGCCACCCCTCACGCAGATCCGCGGGGTCAGGGTCCAAAAACACAGGGGATTTGCCACATTTCTGAAATTCGGTGCCACCCTTCACGCACATCCATCGCAAGGCGTGGTAACCCAAACTGCGAGAACTCTCTCGGCCCTTTAATCGCAAGGTGTGGTAACCAAGCCCGGAAACCATACACGTCTTACCAATCGCCAGGTGTGGTAACCCCTCTTGTGATCAGTTGGTTTTGCTGATTGTGAATCGGCTTAGCATGAAGTTTCGATACTGCTTCACGACAGCGCCCAGGCCTCATGACTTAGCTCTTCCATGGCCCATTCTCCGAGAGAGGGGGCCGGCGGCAGGGGGCGAAGCCCTTACGGATTAGGTCGGGCATGTCCCCCTACGGGCGGATTTTGGGCGAAAAAGACTACATCCCAACAACATTCAAAAAAACAGTCCAAAACAGTCAAAAACTCGTCCCCAGACTATGTTTGGACTATTTGGGATACTCCTCCTGTAGAGGGACACGCCCGAATTAAGATTAGAGACTGGTACGGACGGCGGTGCTGATGGTAGGCTGGCAGCGCGGGAGTGTCTGAGCTCGGCTCGCCCCCGAGCGGCACGCGAGCGCGCGCAGGCCTCCTCCTTGCTGGGTGCCTGGCTTGCCCTGTAGGACACATGCTGGGAAACCCTCCTCCTCCTCCTCCTCCTCCTCCTCCTCCTCCTCCTCCTCCTCTTCCTCCTCTTCCTCCTCTTCCCCCCCCTCCTCCGCCTCCTCCTCCTCCTCCTCCTCCTCCTCGTCCTCCTCCCCCAGCGAGCTTCAGCTTCTCGTTATAGACCAGGTCCTGGTTCATCTCGCGGGGTTCCTTCACATCAGCCACAGCTTTGTCGACGGCGGCTTTGTGGCCCTGGGTGAAGGCGTCGTAGGCGCTCATGCGGATCAGGAAGAGATCGCCGTGGATGCTAACCGTGGACGGTGGTTTCCATGGTGTCGTATACTTGGCTGTTTTCTGTATGGCCGTAGGTCGCCAGGTCCATGTGCACGTTGTCAGAATCGTCGATGCTCCAGGCGGCGGAGTTCAAGCCATGCTCATCGGTGGCTGCCGTGGCCACATCTTCGTAAACATGGGCTGGGCACGCATGTTGTAGCTTGCCCAGCTCAGGTGGCCAGGCGGCCGGGTTGCCCGCTCCAGACGAGTCTGAGCAGGATGAGACTCATACCACATGGCAGCGTGCTGGTTGTCATGATCGCGCTGCGCTAATCGTGTTATCGTGTTTGTTGCTGTGGTCCGCGTGCGCCTCCCCATGGTTGCCGCCTCAGTGGATGCGTGGGCGGCCTACGCTGGCTGCCTGCCCCGACGTCGGCAGTCGGCTTGGCAGCAGTAGAAAGGCGCCTAGTGTCGAACTGCCCCTCACACGCCCTGGCGCTGGCAGCTGGCGTAGCAAAGGGTACAGAGGCTGGTGCACTGGTTCCGCTCTGGCTGTCCCACTTGTTCACGCGCGTTGTCGGTTCCGTCCCCGTCGGCCTGCATGTCCCAACGCCGGCAGTGGGCTTAGCAAGTCTGGGCCTGGGCATTGCTGGGCTGCGCCCTCCGCCCTCACGTCGGCAGCGAGCTTAGCGGAGGGAGGAGGAGGAGGGGGAGGAGCAGCAGTGGATTGACGGGGCGAGCCCATCCTTCGCGCCTCGCCGCCGCGGACCGCGGGAGGCGCCTTAGGTGAGGAGGCGCAGCTGGCTGCGCGACTCGGCGACAAGGTCGTTGTAGCAGACCTGGCCAAACGGCGCCACGTGGGTGACGCCGTTGTCCAGCATGCAGTCGGGAGGAGGAGGACGAGGAGGAGGAGGAGGAGGAGGATCCCACGCCACTGAGAGGCGCGTCTTTGTCTATGCCGCGCTGCCGCCGCGCGCGCCCGCCTCGAACTCGCCGCTCAGAGGCTCGGCAGAGGAGGCGACGCCGCCGTTGTCCACGGTGCTGGCGTCCACGTCGGGAACGTCAGAGGAGTTCAACTCTGGTCCGCCTGGGGAGGCGACGACCGCGACGACCTCCTGCACCATCGTATGAGCGTCATCAGGATGAGTCACCACATGAGAGATCACCATGGCTAACGTCTCTGCATGTGCGTCATCTGGATCAGAGTCGGGATCATGACTAGCGAGGTCATGCATGGCCTCAATGGGGGTGATGTCGAGTTCGTCTGTCTCTTCATAAACGACTGTGGCAAGCATCAGCTCGTCGAAGCCGCTGTCATTGTCATCTTCGATGGCGAGATCCGCGTCGCGGACGGGCAGTGAGAAGTTAAGTCTAGCATCGCGATCCAGAAGTAAGCCAATATTGTGGAACACCCATAAAACCAGCTCGCGGCGCTCGGCCGACAAGTGGTAGTGCATGTCCATGCGCTCCGTTGCCGCGACCAGCTGCGCGGGCGAAAGGGCAACGCCCGACGAACGCGCTGACGAAGGCTCAGGCTGAGTAGCAGAGAGAACCGAAGCCACGAACGCGCAGACCGTCTGCAAAGCCCTTAACTACTGAAAAGCCCTCTCCTCATCATCGTCATCGACCTCGCCAAGCCCAGTTAGACACCAGTAGTATCGGCACCGCCACGTAGTCCCTCCTCAGGCCCAGCCACGCGTCTAGGGTGAAACAGCTGGGGAACCGGTGGGCCACGGCCCTGGCGGTGATCCACGAGCCAGGTTTGTCAGCAGCTCGCTGCCCTTTATCTTCCCTAGGGCAGGGAGCAACGGGGGCTGGGCAGGGAGTGGCGCCAGGGAAAGAGCACTGCCTGCAAGTCGGACGTCGGCCACCGCGAATACTATGGGAGTCGCGTCTAGGTTGATGCAAGCGGGGGCAGCCGTCGGAGGCCCCCGCCCAAGCCACCCTACACTTGCGATGTCGGGGGCCCAAGCCAGGGTGGCAAACGACCAGCGCATGCTATCTAAGAACGGGAAAGCGAAACCTTTGGCCGAACGGGCCCTGTTTTAGGTGAAGAGAGAAAATATCGAACCGCGTTCCTTCGTGGCCTAACGAGCCCTGTTTTAACTCGAAGGAACGAAGGCACAACCACGGCGAGCCCGGCAGGCCTGAGGACCTGCACCACTTGGAGACGATAGCTGCAGTCGGCTGCCCACTGGGGCGTCAGGTCAGGGCGACGTCTGGTCAGGCGTGTCGGGGCAGGTTCGAATGGGCAGCCGTCGGCGGAGCCAAACAGTGCAAGCAGAGCGCCCGTGATCACGGTGCGGCGCGGCGGGGCCCGACGGCGCGCAGGGGTCGGGGCGTCATCGCCACGCACGGGAGCGCTCGCCCCCTCTCCCGCCACTGCTGTCGTCACCGCCACGTTTGCCCGCGGCCTGCCAATCGTCGCCGCCCCAGGCCGGTGACCAGGACCATGAGTCCCAGACCCAGGGTTGGCGGGAGCTTGTGGCGTATCCCTTGCACTGTGGGGCGCTGGTGCCCTGGTATCCTGACAACTTGTCGCGCTCCCGTTCCGATCTGACCTGGAGCCCACGTTTGCGGCCCATCTCGCAGGCATCATACTCGCAGCGCTTCCAGGCGTCAAGAAAAGCACGGCACGCGCCTTGAGGGGTCAGCGCGGGGTCGCTCTTCGGGCCGCTGGCCCCTGCTGGGTGCATGCGGGCGCAGGCATGCCAGACGCTGCTGAACACTCCCCCAAAGGTCCTTTGGAGACGGGAGATCTTGGCTGAGGGTGTTTCCGCGGTCTTGTCGAGATCGACAATGTCCAACCGTTCCTTGCACACGGGGCCCCCTCCGATGGGATCGGCAAGGTCGCCGAAGACCCGCTTGAAGCCCCATTCGCGGGGGTTGGCGAGCGGCGGTCTCGAGCTAACCGTTTGGGGTCGGGCCCGGGGGCCTGGGGCGGGCTGACTGGAGCGGCCTGGCTGGAAGTGGCGATCGCGCCACCCGGGGGGGGAGGGGGGGGGCGACTGTCTGACGCTGCTGCTGGGGAGCTGCTGTTCTCTGGCTTGCAAGTAGGCGAGGGTTGCCTCTGCGGGAGGTCGCGTGTCATTTTGGGCGGTGGGCCGGCGCTGACGTTGCCCCTCGGCTGGCGTCGCTCGGGCGAGCTCTCGCAGGCGTCGGGCGTCTGATCCGAACGCCCCTAGCGGGTCGTCGGGAGGGCTGCCTCCGGTTGCTTCGTCTGCTGCCCCAGTCGAAGGAGGGGGCGGGGAGCCCTCAGGTCTGACCGCGCCGTCTGGTGTTCCGCCAGGGGGAGGTGCGGGAGTCGGGGGGGCGGCGTCGCCCTTTTCCTCGTCGTAGTCTATCCCGTCGACCTCCGCCTTGACGGTGGACGCTGGGCTCGTCGGGGGGCAGGTTTCCTCTCCGCGTGGAGAGGTATCTGGCGCGTCGGGGCCTGTCACCAGGGGGTTAGGGTCTGTCCGGGGCGCGGAGAGACCGACATCAGTGCTGGCTGCGCCGCATGTGGGGGCACCGGTAGCTGGGGGGGCGTCGCGCGCCGATCCAGCGTCAACGCATGGGGCCGAGGGGTCCTGCTCCGCCAGGGTGGTGATGGAAGTGGCGGCGAGTGTGCCAGAGTCCAGGCTGGCGATGAAGTTGGCGAGGACGGCGAGGTCATGGCGGAAGGTGTTCGGCCCCCTGGTGGAGGCCACGCCCTGGTGATGGGTGGTCGTCCAAGCAAGTTGGTGCTTGGAGCTGTGTAGCAGTTGCCCGCCTACCCTGGCCGCCGCCCACCTCTTGCCCTCCCAGGTGGCGCCGTCGGGGAGCCCATTGTCAGGGACCTCGGGGCCGTACACCTCACGCAGGAAAGGGGCAAGCTGGCGAGCCGACCACGAGGTCTCCAGGTCGCTCGGTGCTGGAATATCGGCGTCGTAGTCCTTGACAAAGTTCCCCCACTTGTCGTCCAACGTTGGGTGGTAGTCCCGCAAGTAGGCGACCAGGGTGTGGTGGACCTCTTTTTGCTCGTTGCGCCGCCCATGCTTGGGCACGCTTACCTCTTCGAGGGATAGAGCTGCAACGCTCCTGCAACCTACTTTAGGGACCTCCGGAGGACGTAGGTGAAGGGCCAGGATCTTGGCAACCGTGCGCCGGTTCGGGCTGTTCAGCGGTCCGCTGTCACTGCCCCCCCCCTCACCCTGCTGTGGGCCCTCTGGGGGGCGCTGCGGGCGCAAGGGTCGTAGGCGTTCGCGTCCGCGAACGCTGGTGCGAGGAGGCTGCCAGATCTGGGGCAGTTTCGCTGGAGTCCGCCTGCGCTGTCTGACGCGGGCGGGCTGTCGGCTGCCGCGGGAACAGGTCGCCGGAGTCGCGGTCCATGATGTGGTCCAGGGTTGCGCGGGCGACACGTTCCAGATGTACACTAGGCACCTCCGGCAGCACCATGTGGCTCTCCACTTGCGCTGGACCCACGAGAGCGGCCACTGGCCCCAGCTGGGGGGGCCTGTTTTCCCGTGGCCCGCGGCCTCGGGCTCAGCCATCCAGAGGAAGCAGCCGAGCGCTGGCGCGTCCACCTTCCAGACCAGCAGGGGCCCTGAGGGGGGGGCACGCGTCGCACATGGCGGAGTAGGAGCCTGTTTTGGAAGCGCCGTCGCCGAACCTTCCGTCCGAGATCCATATGGCCGGGATCGTGGTGTTTGCGGACTGGGGGACGTGAGGTCCGGATGGGGTCATGAGGAGGTCGCTCAGACGCCTGGTCTCTCCCGCGGCGGGGTCGCGCCAGTGCCCCAGGGGTCCAGGGCAGGGGGGCGGCGGGTGGGCGTGGGCGACTGGGCCCTTGTCACGTCCGTTCCGCCACGCTGTGTAGTCGGAGACTCCGGCTGCGACGGTCGCGCCTATAGGGCTCGGGATGCACCTGATGGTAAGGTGGGCTGGCCAGCAGTTGTCGCAAAACTACTTGAGGTTCTCCCCGTCCAGGTAGGCTTGCGGCCTGTTGCTGGCCAGAAGATCCCTGACCGAGTCGCCCTCCCATGTTCCGTCGGTGTGCTTCCGCTTGTAAGTCTGGCAGCGGTCGCAGGTGAGGGCAGCGTTCTTCTGGTCGCACAGTAGCCCATCGTCGGCAATGGCGGGTGGGACCGGCTTCGCGCCCGGCGCGGGGGCGGGAGGTGCGGGGGGCGACGCGTCGGTTTTGGAGAGGGCTGCGCCCCCCCCAACGTACCCGAGGGCAGCGTCAGCCCTGTTTTCTCCCAGGCCCGAGTCGGACCCGGCCAGGGCCGCGCGGAGGGCGCAAATTGAGCACTTGTAGTCTGCGACAGGGGGTTCGCAGGGGGGACGCTTGCCTCCAGGACTAGCATCGGGGCCGTGAGCTTGAAGTCGGCCATCTCCATGTCCTTCCAGGTCTGGGGACACCCCGCCTTTCTGGCTGCGTCGTGGTGGTGAGCGTTCGTCACCAGCTTGGAGACTTGCGAGAGTGCGTTCTTGATCTTCACATGCAGGTCGGTAAAGTCGTCCAGCTTGAGACTCCACGCTGCTGCGAATGTACGTCGGAACTCTAAGTGGACGTCTTGCCAGGGCACACAGAGGCCGAGCACGGCCTCGACGACGTCTCCCGCGCCCTCGGCGTTTGCGAAGGGCCAGAGAAAGGCCCTGGGCTCTCTGTTCATGAGCACCATGATGACCAGTAGGGCGCGGGCCTTCCGTGTGTCCAAGGGACGGTCGTCAGTGTCCTTCAGTCGGTCGCGCAACTCGGGGTCTTTGGTTCCGGCGCGTAGGAGAAGCGCCAGGGTGTCCATGCCGCGGCGTGACCTGTGGCGACAATCCATGGCTGGGGATTTTGCCTGAGAAGTCCTTTCGGCGCGCACTGGCGCCAAGACACGCGGCGCCCCTTCCACGCCGGGCGCGGTGGAAGGGAGTCGGTTGAGATCGCGCGCGCGTTGTCCTCCCAGGGGGTGCCCAAGCCCAATACCCACACCAGGCAGGTCCAGAACATTTTGTAGACCAGGCTGCTGGCGCCTGGCCATGTCGTAGAGCAAGGCGATGTGGGACCAGGCTTTCCCTGGGCCCACATCGCGGGGCCCCTGGGGGTGTCCGCCACGGAGAACTCGTGGAGGCGCAGTCCGGAGACCAGGTAGAGGACCACGGCGAACGCGGGCGCCGAGAGGAGGTTGTTCATGGCGTCCAGAATGGAGCGCCCCAGGGCTTCCCAGTTGAAATCCGGCTCGAGCGGCGCCTCGACTCTGTCCGCAAAGCTGTTGGCCAGGGACTCGCGGGCCGAATCCATCTCCTTCGTCGCGTCGTCTCCGTCGGCGTTGCTGGACCAGGAGACAGGGGTGGTGACCCAGGTCTCGAGGTCGTGGATCGGATCGAAGGCGGTGTCCGGTTCCAGGAGGAGGCGATGGCCTGGGGTGCGGTTCTTCTTGAACCTGACCCAAAGGTTGGTGAACCTCCCGTATTCCGACAGCGCCCGAAGCCTTGACGAGGCGGCGCTTGCGAACATTCGCCCGTCCCCGGTCACTATGACGAACCGGGTGGCCCTGGCGATCGCAACGTTGACTCTGTTGGCGTCGTCGATGAAGCCCCAGTTGCGGCTCCCGTTGGGCCTGGCGGTGAGGAAGATCACTATGTCAGCCTCGCCACCCTGGCTTGAGTCAATCGTAGCAAGCTTGAGTGTGCCCCTTCTGAGGTGCTGGTGGGCGATGAGCCGAATCCCAAGGAAATTCAAACCGGCTTCCGGTCCCGTCGCAGTCGTGTTGGTCGAAGACCCGCCCCCAGTCGAAGGCGTCGACAGGCCGGTCGTCAAACTCGCTCGAACCAACGCTCGGCGCCGGGGAACGGCTGCGGTCAATCCTGTTGCCTTCGCCCCCCTTGCGCTTGCCGCCATGGCCCTTGCCCTTCCCACCGCGGGAATGTCGGATGACGCCTGTGATGTTGCTTGGGCCCTGAGGCCACCCATCCTCCAGGATCGCTGTCTGTAGGTGGTACCCGACGACCAGGCGCACTGAAATTCCCCTTGTCCAGGGCGGGCATGAGGGCGCGGACGATGCCCACTGCCAGGGCTGCCTCAGGGAGGTTCGCGTAGCCAGCGTGCATGCCGGACGTGACTTCCAGGGAGGGGTCGTCGACAAGTAGGAAACGGTGCCTGTCGCTCGGGTCGGCGGAAGTCGGGCGAAGCGGAGCGAGGGTCGTTTCGAGGTCGTCTTTTTCGGACTTCGAGAGTCTGGCCAGTCCGTTCAGCCGGTCGCCGTCCTAGGGTCTGATGGCGCGCCAAGGAAGACCCTCGACCAGGGGCCGGTCTGAGAGGGGTCATGCAGTTGTTTTGGAAAGCCCAGTTCGGCCAGGCGAGGATCTGCGGGTGCATCCTGTAGCACACAGCGAGCTGAATGACAGCTGAGTCCTGCCCCCTTAGGGCGTTCAGTAGGCGGTCGAAGATGCTGACGCAGAGGCACAGGTCGGCAACTAACTTGGAAATGACCGCGGGGGGAAGTTGTTTGGGATCCCCTACCAGCACCAGGTGGCCACCGCTGCGCACCAGATTGACCAGGGACATGGTGGAGTGTAGTTAAGTGGTCTGGCCCGCCTCGTCGATGACCAAGAGCGCGAGCTGGTCGGGGCATCCACCAAGTGCCTCAGCCGCTTCGTGGGTGGAGACGATCACTTTCGCCGGGTCGATGAGGGCAATGCGGAATTGCGTGAAATCCTGCGCGGAACCCTCAGAGAGCTGGAAGCGGCCTGTGGCGCTCTGGTAGTGTCCTTCCGGGGCGAGGCGAATCAGCGATTCGTTGACCTTCTCTTTCCTGGCAAGCCGGGCGAAACGGTCAGGGAAGCAGGTATGAGAGCCCAGTTCGTTCAGACGGTATGCCGCCGCCATGGCGAGCGCAGGTTGGTTTGCAGCGGTGTTCGATCCGGCTGCCAGCGCGACTGCTTGCCCACTCCTGAGCGCGCCCCCCCAGATGTCCAGCGCGGCCGTGGACAGCATGGTCCTGCCTGTGCCAGGCGGGCCGTGGACGACGGTGACGCGGTGCGCCACGGTCGCCAGTAGGGCGCGTCTGGCGTCTTGGTTGAGACCGCGCCTGGTGGGGGGGCAGGGAAAGAGGGCTTGTCGGACGCGCGCAGGGCCTGGGCGTCGGCGTCAGGGACCGGGGCATCGAGCGTGGCAGACGCTCTATAGGCCTCAGGTAATGACCGGCTCTGCCTGTCCTCGCGGCGTCGTTGGCGGCGGCGTTGTCGTCTTTGGACGCGTTGCGGAAGGCCGGCAGGAAGGCGATGTTGTTGAGCGGAATCCCGAAGAGATGCTGGGGGGTTGGGTTCAAGTGGTAGATGTCGTTGATGGCATTGGCTGCCTCCAGAATGGTACCTCGGATGGGGCACGGTCAATCCTGCAATGGGCTTCGCCATCTCTGTCCGAGGGTAGCACCCTTGAGGTGTCTCCGTGGAAAGGGCGGTAATTCCCATAGTTGCAAGACGCAATGCACCTGTTGGACGGATATCTGGCGCCCAGTGGGAACCTCAGGGCCTCGCATTCTCGTTGCGGAACGTTGCCTCCCAGGGCAGGTGGCCACTTGATCGTGGCCTCTGCGACTTGATCGACTGCGGGGCCCTGCACCGAGACCAGGAGGTTCTCGGCGTCTTGCGACCCTCCTTCTCCCTTCATGCTGATGCGGTACCTGGTCGGCCACTCGAGGAGGAGGAGCTCTTTGCCTTCTCCCGTTCACAAGCTGCGTCTCAGGTCGAAGCGGTCCAGGTCGCGGCAGTCACTGTCGGGGTTGAGCTTGGTGATCTGTACTCCGAGGGCCACGTTGCTTTTCTTCGCGAGGTCGCCCCTGGCCCTGGGGTTTCCGTCGCACGGGGTTTCCAGGGGCGCCCGCCCCGCAATCCAAGCGATCCGCCTCAGCGCGAGGCCGCGGCCCCGCAGGGCGCAGGGCCGCTGCGAAGGGAGCGGCACGGCCTCATAGAGGTTCCCAAGCGGGGCTGCGGGCTGCAGGCGGGCCTGGCTGAGGCCGCTGGGAGTCCGAAGATCCGTCGGACTTCGCGCGCAGCCGTGCGGGCGGGAAACTCAACCACGATTATGCTGCCAGGGTTGCGGGCGGGGGAGATGCCGTCTCCGTCGTCGAGCCTCACTTACTGACTGGGTGCGTGGCTGGGGCTGCCCACTGCTGGGGGCGAACGCGCTGTCCGGGCTGGGCCAAGACTGCGCGGGCAGAGTGTCAAGGGGCGAGGTGGCCTTCGCCCTTGCGGCATCTGCGTTGTCGACGTCGGCAATCCGCGTCTGCCATCGCCGTGCCTCGGTGCAGTCTGCGTGGGCGGGCCGAATCTCACTAGGGTTAAACCGGGCGCCACCAGGTGAGAGGAAGTCCACGGGGTCGTCGGTCAACGGGTAGCTGGTGGGCACGTGGAAGCAGTCCTCTGGGATGGCAAAACCCAGCAGCGTCAGAGCACCGCCCACGACGGTGGGTTTAGGGGGAGCCCATCCGACCCAGGCCAACCTCTCGATGGGGCAATTGCGGTCGCAATTCCAGGTGGTGCCCCAGGTCATCGCCCACAGGCTGCCAAGGGACGTGAAGGTGCAGGTGTCGGGCCAGCCGTGGGGGAACTGTCTGTTACCTTCGAAGTAGTGGGCCTCGCTGAGAAGGTGGTCGACGTCGTCGCATGGCTTCTGGCATAGCTCGCAATGCCATCTCCACCTTCCGCCGAAGTGCGCCCATCGTAGCCAGGGGCAGTACCTTGCCAAAAAAGTGCCCCCCCGTCTCTCAGCGGGGGCCCGTCGTCGGGACGGGGCAGACAAGATGCCCACCGTCTGCGTGGTCCTTGATTTCTCGGCATGCCAGGGGTACCAGGGAGCAGCAGGGAGCAGCTAACGGCTGCACTGACTGCGGTGCAAGGGGGGGGGGGGGGGGGGCCCACGGCGACCAACGCAGGCACGGGCGGCGGCGGGGGGGGGGGGGCGAGAGGGGGGAGGGCGCTCGAGGGCAGAGGCGGCGACGAGAACAGCGTCGAGGTCGCAGAGGTTGAGGGCCGGACAGGGATAGCCGTCGGGTAGGGGCGCGGGGCGGGTGGCCCACGCCACGCTCGTTTGAACCGCGCGGTACCCTTCGGCTCTCAGGGCGTCGATAGACACCCAAGGTGGCCAGCCGGTCGGCGGCCTTGTTGAGCCGCCGTCGCACGGCCTGCCAGGTAAGAGCCCACCCCCCGCTGGCCGTTTGTCACAGGTCGTAATCCATTTGCTGCGAAATGTATAGCCTCCAGTAGCGTCAGGCACCCGCGCCGCACCGCATGGCGGCGAGGTCGTCGCCCACCACCCGCGCGCATCTGACCGGACTGTCTATGCGCGGGAGGAGGGCGAGGCCCGCTCTGCACCCCGCAGCCTCGGCCGCCTGCGCGTTGTGATCCCGGGGGGGGCGACCACCACGGCGGCGACCACTCTGGGGGGCCCGGTGCTTGGGTCGTGTTTCCACAGGAGAGCACCCGCACCAGCGATTTTAGGCCTTTCCAGGATGCTCCCGGCGCCTCCGTCGACCGCGGTTTCATAGGGCCACTGCGCCGCGTCTGCCGATGGAAAGGGGAGTCGCCAACGGTGATCTCGCCTCCTCGTTCCATGGGCCGGCTGGCCAGCAGGGTAACGGCATGGGCGTCGCAGGCGCGGCAGTATCTCCTGATCCAATGAGCTGACGGGTCTGAGTCCGCGCGGGGGCAGGGGAACCACCCTCGGCCTGGGATCATCCAGGCCGCCCGCGCCCCCGACTCCTCGAGCACTGCAAGCCGGCCCCCTGCGCGGGTGCATCGACTGGCAACGGGGAGGCGGACCTCACCGCCGGCGCGGGCAGCTTGTCTGTCCACGCGTGGTCTGGCGGCGCCGTTGATGCGCTGGCCAGTCCCTCCCTCTGGATTGCATGTGTCGCAGGCCGTGAGCACGGGGGCCCATGCCGACGTCTCTGCTGGTTCGGGGGGGGGGGGGGGGCCTGACCCACGTGCCAATCAACCACGCTGTCACTTTGCTGGTCACAACGACCCCTTGCAATATGAGCCTGGCTGCCTCTTGGGCGGCGAGCGGGGCGCAGTCCAGGTTCGTCGCAAGGTTCCCCGCCCACGCCTGGCGCGCTGCCGCTGGGCTCGAGGACCAGGGAAGCGATCTTCCCCCATGGGGGCCGGGGGTGGGCGGCGTCGTTCCCCAGTTCCTTCCCCTGGAAGTAGCAGCGTAGGACACGGGCCCCGGAGGGTGGCAGGGGAGGGGCGGTCTGCCAGATGTGAGCGCGACCCCCCGAACGTCGTCGACGCGGTCTGGCTTTTCGCGCCCGAGTCCTTGCTCGTCGCGCACACCGAGGATGGCGCGCGTCTTGCCGTATATCTCACGTCCTGTTCTGTAGTGCGCGGCCAGGGTGGGGCGGTCCGCATAGGGGCCCCTTTGGGCCGGGGTCAGCCTTGAGGCCCGTCTCTGGGCCAAGTCGCCGCCCCACTTGCGCAGCCAGCCTGCGGCTTGCTGCGGCGCGATGTCGTCGCCGATCCGTCCGTACTCGGCGAGCCTAAGGGGGCCCGCCGGTCTGGTGCTGCGCTCCGCGCGGGAGGCTGCAGCCAGAAGAGCATCTGGGGAGCGGGTGATGTTGCTGCGCCCCCACTTCCCCCACCAGTCCTGGATAGCTGCAGACAGCGCGCGTCGTCGAAGGAACCAGCAGGGCGCGTGGGAGTGGAATCGTCATGTCGTCCGTGCCGGCGGCCTGGGGCTTCGGGGGCTCGTAGTTGACCTCGACGTCCCCGTCGTCTTTGTCGAAGTGTCGGCCGGGGAAGTTACCGGGGGTCGCTGGCCATGCCCAGTCGCATGGTTGGAGCAGACCGGCGGGGTCGGCGTCCGGGATGTTGAACACACCTTCGAGGTAGGAGGACAATTGCATGAGTTCCGTCCCGGCTCCTGAGGGAAGCGAGCGAAGGTCATGCGCCCGGATGACGTTGTCACGTCTTTGCAGGCGGGCACCATCGGGTTGAGATAGAGGATGGCGTGGTCGGAGAGCGTGGTCTTCCAAGCTTTGCGGACACTGTAGAGCCCTAGTTGTCGGGCGGGGCAGGCCAGGACATCGATCTGGGACTCGCTGTCAGCGCCAACCCTGGCTGGGCCGTCCGCGCGGGCAATGAACGAGCCGGACCTGCTGAACAGGTCGATAAGCGCTGCGATGTCCTCTGCCTCTCCGTCCCTGGGATGGTCAACCTGTAGGTTGGCGCGGCAATGGAGAGCCTGCGCCCCTGGCCGCTGAGAGGGCGTCGATCAGGTCCTGCAGGGAGAACGAGGCGCAAAGCCCAGCCCAGGTGAGGTTGTTCCAGGGTTGCCGGCGCAGTAGCGCCCGAAGTGATCGAGGGCGCCGAACGGAGCGATTACAATGCAGGGCCAGGACCCTGTCGAGCGCACTGCACGCCTGCCGCCCCGCGCGCGGGCCCCAGGTCCTGGCGCCAGGGCATGGCCTGCGCGCGACCCCAGGGCTCCGCGGAGCGCCCCGAGGTCGCGCCCTGAGTCTAAGGGAACGGCGGACCGCTGGGGAAGAGCCCGCGCCCCTGCAGGGCGCGCAGGACGTCGTCTGGAAAGGGGGGGTCCTGGAGAGGCGCCCAGGGGAATTGCGTTGCAGCGAAGGCATAGGCTGTCCGCCAGGCAGCGAGGACGTGACCTTCATTGGGAGCACTTAGCTGCGGACCCTGGAGCGGGTCGCTTCTGCTCCACGCGAGGACGACGCTCGCGATTCTGCGCTGCAGGCAGCGCGGGTCGAAGTGCACGCCGACGGCGTCGAAGAGTTTTTCCCCCGCGATGCCCAGGTAGGCGCAGCATCCCCCCAGTCCGACCGCGCGGGCGCGCTCGTCCGGGGATGGGATCCGGAGTCCGCGCGCTCTGCCCTTACTCATAAGCCAGGCGGCCCTGGCTTTGACCTTCCTTTCAGCGGCTAGGCATCCCCGCTCACTGTTTTGCATGACGAGGGCGAGCCCCCCCCCCCCCATGCATCCTGGGAAAGAGTCCTCGGCGCTTGTCCCTGCGAGGATGCTTCTCGCGCCGCCCCTGGTGCTGCCCAGCGCGCGTAGGAACCATCTGTGCCGGCTGTCCTCGTCGCTCTGATGCTGGCGCTCTTGACTGCGTCCACGTGGGGATCCTGCCGTCTGGTCTGAATGGCCATCTGCGCCCCCATGGACATGGGGGCATCGGGCATGAGATGGTGTCTTCCGCGGGGGGGCAGTTGCTGATCCATGTCCTTTCCCTGGGGCTCGCCACTGCGCTGGCTGCGTTGAGTTTGACGGCCCATCCAACCGGGGTCTCTCCCAGCGCTGCACAGATGGCATTGCTGCGCGCTGGGTTCGTCGTGGCGACGTTCTCGACCAGCACGACGATTCGGAGGTCCGGTCTGAGCCTGCTCGCCTGCGCCCAGGACAGGGGGGCGGCGAAGAAGTTCACTGACTGGGGCCCTGCCAGGCCGTCGAGCCCCAGAGCAGGCTATTGGGGTCGAGGGACCTAACGTATTTTTCCCAGAGTGCGTCGGCGCCGCTGCCTCGGAACACGTCC
Organism: Prorocentrum cordatum; assembly: GCA_963575745.1. NCBI lineage: Eukaryota > Dinophyceae > Prorocentrales > Prorocentraceae > Prorocentrum > Prorocentrum cordatum. The sequence goes on along the minus strand of CAUYUJ010017689.1, from coordinate 84,250 downwards.
CAAACGCCCCTGCACAGGCGCCTGTGCGGGGGGCCGCTGTCGTAAGCCGCGGCAGTAGGTTGGGGCCATCTTTGCTCGACGGTGCCAGCGGCTTCATCGCTGATTTCCGCGAACACGGAGGTTCGGAACCGTTGGCTTGCGGAGATTCTCGCCAAGTATTCGACCCGAACTCCGGATTTGCTGGGTGAGGTCCACCGTTTCGTCGTCCCTGGTGCCTTGCTCGAGGCGCAGCTGCCCTGTGATTTGCCAGGCGGCGTGCACTGGTCCGAGGGAGACTGTAGCCCCCCAATCTTGGTCACCAGCGCTTGGCTGGGGCGCGCCACCGTGCCTGGGGCCCCCACCCCAAAGTTCTCTCTGAGAGCGAGTGCCAGGGATGGCCGCATGCGGCCTTCTGGAGCGGTCGCGCGTGGGTCGCCGCACTGCAGCGTCCGCTGTGGGGGTTCGTCTGCAACTTCGCGTTCCTCGTCTTGTGGCCGTCTGGGCGGGAGCTCTAGGAGTGCTCCTTCCTGTCCTGGGCGTGGGGGGGAGCCTCGGGGGACGCGGGCGTTGGGGTCGCCTCTGTGTTCGGGCAGGCCCTGGGCTTCTGCCTGATAGTAGAGGGCGGGAGGCGCCCTCGTCCTGCGTGCCAGGCGTGATTGGGCCCCCGCCGCCCCCGTCGTGGCCGCCTGGCCTTTCGCCGGCGGTGCCTGCGCCTTCAGGGCTGCTTCTGGGGAGACCGTGTAGCGTCTGAAAGTCAAGCCAGCATTCCTCGATGTCCGTCTGCATCAGCGCATCGCGTTCAGCTGTGTACGGGGGGCCGGTGCCGACGCGGAGCATGGCGGTAACAGCGTTGGACGTCGGGAGCTGGAATGGTTGTCGCGGGACTTCCGTTCTCGATGGCCATGCGAGGTCGGGCGCCACTCGGGTTGTCGACGCGGCGTCCGCCAGACATTGTATCCTGGCGCAGGCCGTGGTCGGCGGCAGGGCGGCGGCGGCCAGGGCGGGCCAGACGGCGCCAAGAAGGGCGGCGCAGCAAGCAGCTGAAGGCTGAGAATCCCCCAGGCCAAGCGCTAGCGGCGTGGCATGCGTGAGTCGAGTTACGTCACGAAGGGGGGGGGCAGTTCACCAGGAATACCAGGCCAGGCTGTGGCCGGGCGCGGGAGAAGGCCAGGGTGAAAACAGCTACAACAAACGGCCAGGGCCGCGGCGGCACGCTGCGCCCCGCCCCAGCAAGGGGCATCGTGCCAGGCACGCCGTGGAGCCTGATCCCTAAGGGCGGGGGGCGCTGGTGGGGATACTTTTTTGGGTCTGCGGCCGCGCGACAACGGTCTGGCGGCGAGAGGCAATGTCCGGGGCGGGCGGCGCAAACCGAATTGGCGACCCCAACCGCCGCGCTGGCAGGCCGGATCGCACCTGCACAACAAGCGTGCAGTTGCACACGCACCGAACAAAATGCTCTGCATTCACCAGCAGACGCACCTAGGCGCCGCCCAGTATACCAAAGTGTACATGCGGCCGCGGGTGCGAGCGCAACGGAGTGAGTCGCTCGTGCGGCGCCAAACTCCAAGCAGCCAGTCCGGCTAGCTAAGAAGCTCGAGCCCGGGAAACCCGGCTGCCGGCGGTGGAAAACAAGAAGCAAAAGGCGCGGAAGGCTGAACCACGCGGCGCGCAGCCCTCGAACTCCACCGCTGAGTTGAAGGGGCCAGCGGCACCCATCGCATCGAGTCCGGCGCCCGCGTCGAATTGCCCGGGGTGGATGCGACGATGCGTTAGACGCGGGCTGCGCCAGGGTGCAACACTCAAAGCGAGGCCTTCGGGCACGCAACCCCCAGTGCCGGCGGGCACCAGCGACTGCCCGAGCACCGCAGTGCCGTCCTGCTGCGGAGAGGCCCACCGACGCCGGCCGCGGACAGAGCAGAGGGTCGGCCCGTGGGGGGGGGGCCTCCGAGCTGCCTGTCCGCCGGGGCCGGTGGGGATAATTTGTTTTAATGGGCGGCTCTAGGGACAGATCCGAGAAGCGGGGCGGGCGCGGCTGGGGCACAGGGCGAGATAATTGGTTACGACGGCGCACAGGCCGACGTAACAAGTGCACTTGCAAGAGGCAAAATGCCCCCCATTAAGATGCGCGCGACCCAGGAGCGGGGACGCAAGCACCAGACTGAAGCAGACGGTGGAGAAGTCGCACTGTGGCGCCAGCTCGAACCGTATACTGACCGGCGCGCACGGGCGGGAGCCAAGCTGCGCTGCGGCAGCACGGGGGGGCACGCGAGGCCGCACCGTCAAACGCGACGAGGAGGCGAGAGAGCAAAGGCGGCGGGGGCGAGAGCACGCGCGGGCGGAAGCGGGGGAGCCGAGGAACGCCTCACTCACTTGGACTCCTGGGCGCGATCGGGCATGAGCAAACGACCAATGCACGGAGACGTCGACCCAGTCGCGGAGTCCGAAACCTGCGATTGCCTGACACAGGGTGTCGGGGGGGACGCAGCAGCAGGCATGGCCGAGCGCCATGGGCCACCCTGCAGGAGGGCTGGAGCACTGCCAAAGGATGAACCACTTGTGCAGCACCAGGAGCACGAAGGTGGCTCCCGCCGAGAGAGGTGGACCAAGTCATCGGCGAACAACGCAGGCGGCTTATCCATCACGATGGACGGGGGGACCAAGCGGCGAGCGTCAGCCGGGGGCAGGGGCGGACCAGAAAGGGAATCGTCGGCAGTCGAGCAAAGGGTGTACCACTTGTCGGGTCCGCACTCACCCCAGTCGGGGAGACGTAAGACCCGGGTACGGGGGACTCGGAAATCCCCGACGAAGTCGTCAAAAAAATGACGAGGCCGAGCCTGCATTTTGACGAGGCCTCCCGCTGCAGACATCCCACGAAACTCCTCCTCGTCAAAATCCGAGGCGCGGTCGTCAAAAAAAAATGGCGAACCCGAGTCCCGGCACACCCGGGTCTTACGCTCCCCCGACCCAGGCCCGGCCCCCGGTGGTGCCGGGGCTGGCAGAAGGCCCGAGTTGTCCGCAACAACGCCCGGCAGCAGCGCGGCCCGACCGCACCTCGGAGCTCCGCCAGGGAGTCCCCAGGTGGCAAGTACGCCCGAGTGCTCCAGAGGAGCCTCGGCATGGGGGGAAATCGCGCGTCGCCGAATCAACAGGAGGAGGAGGGGGAGAGGAGGAGACGCAGCCGATAGCCGCACAATCCAGTGAATAAATGGAGGAGGAGGAGGGGCGACGCCAATGCTTATACTGCGAGACCTTGGCCACTGTGATCTCTCCACCGCGCGACGCGGCGGGCCCTCGACCGCGGGGGGGGAAGAGCGCCTGACCACTGCTGGGGGCCGCGCTGCCCCTGCTCCAGGCCAGCATCGTCGGGGGGAAGCGCGCGAGGTGCAGAGCGTAAGAGCTAGGTGGAGCGCGCGGGGTGGGCCTATGGCCACCCTCCCCAGTCATCCAAAGTAGGTGTCCCGGTGGGGCCACCGTTCAGA
>CAUYUJ010017689.1:52500-80692 GCA_963575745.1 Prorocentrum cordatum | reverse complement strand
CACCCCTCACGCAGATCCGCGGGGTCAGGGTCCAAAAACGCATAGGGGATTTGCCACATTTCTGAAATTCGGTGCCACCCTCACGCAGATCCGCGGGGTCAGGGTCCAAAAACACAAGGGATTTGCCACATTTCTGAAATTCGGTGCCACCCCTCACGCAGATCCGCGGGGTCAGGGTCCAAAAACAAAAGGGATTTGCCACATTTCTGAAATTCGGCCACCCCTCACGCAGATCCGCGGGGTCAGGGTCCAAAAACACAGGGAATTTGCCACATTTCTGAATCCGGTGCCACCCCTCACGCAGATCCGCGGGGTCAGGGTCCAAAAACACAGGGATTTGCCACATTTCTGAAATCCGGTGCCACCCCTCACGCAGATCCGCGGGGTCAGGGTCCAAAAACACAGGGGATTTGCCACATTTCTGAAATTCGGTGCCACCCCTCACGCAGATCCGCGGGGTCAGGGTCCAAAAACACAGGGGATTTGCCACATTTCTGAAATTCGGTGCCACCCTTCACGCACATCCATCGCAAGGCGTGGTAACCCAAACTGCGAGAACTCTCTCGGCCCTTTAATCGCAAGGTGTGGTAACCAAGCCCGGAAACCATACACGTCTTACCAATCGCCAGGTGTGGTAACCCCTCTTGTGATCAGTTGGTTTTGCTGATTGTGAATCGGCTTAGCATGAAGTTTCGATACTGCTTCACGACAGCGCCCAGGCCTCATGACTTAGCTCTTCCATGGCCCATTCTCCGAGAGAGGGGGCCGGCGGCAGGGGGCGAAGCCCTTACGGATTAGGTCGGGCATGTCCCCCTACGGGCGGATTTTGGGCGAAAAAGACTACATCCCAACAACATTCAAAAAAACAGTCCAAAACAGTCAAAAACTCGTCCCCAGACTATGTTTGGACTATTTGGGATACTCCTCCTGTAGAGGGACACGCCCGAATTAAGATTAGAGACTGGTACGGACGGCGGTGCTGATGGTAGGCTGGCAGCGCGGGAGTGTCTGAGCTCGGCTCGCCCCCGAGCGGCACGCGAGCGCGCGCAGGCCTCCTCCTTGCTGGGTGCCTGGCTTGCCCTGTAGGACACATGCTGGGAAACCCTCCTCCTCCTCCTCCTCCTCCTCCTCCTCCTCCTCCTCCTCCTCTTCCTCCTCTTCCTCCTCTTCCCCCCCCTCCTCCGCCTCCTCCTCCTCCTCCTCCTCCTCCTCGTCCTCCTCCCCCAGCGAGCTTCAGCTTCTCGTTATAGACCAGGTCCTGGTTCATCTCGCGGGGTTCCTTCACATCAGCCACAGCTTTGTCGACGGCGGCTTTGTGGCCCTGGGTGAAGGCGTCGTAGGCGCTCATGCGGATCAGGAAGAGATCGCCGTGGATGCTAACCGTGGACGGTGGTTTCCATGGTGTCGTATACTTGGCTGTTTTCTGTATGGCCGTAGGTCGCCAGGTCCATGTGCACGTTGTCAGAATCGTCGATGCTCCAGGCGGCGGAGTTCAAGCCATGCTCATCGGTGGCTGCCGTGGCCACATCTTCGTAAACATGGGCTGGGCACGCATGTTGTAGCTTGCCCAGCTCAGGTGGCCAGGCGGCCGGGTTGCCCGCTCCAGACGAGTCTGAGCAGGATGAGACTCATACCACATGGCAGCGTGCTGGTTGTCATGATCGCGCTGCGCTAATCGTGTTATCGTGTTTGTTGCTGTGGTCCGCGTGCGCCTCCCCATGGTTGCCGCCTCAGTGGATGCGTGGGCGGCCTACGCTGGCTGCCTGCCCCGACGTCGGCAGTCGGCTTGGCAGCAGTAGAAAGGCGCCTAGTGTCGAACTGCCCCTCACACGCCCTGGCGCTGGCAGCTGGCGTAGCAAAGGGTACAGAGGCTGGTGCACTGGTTCCGCTCTGGCTGTCCCACTTGTTCACGCGCGTTGTCGGTTCCGTCCCCGTCGGCCTGCATGTCCCAACGCCGGCAGTGGGCTTAGCAAGTCTGGGCCTGGGCATTGCTGGGCTGCGCCCTCCGCCCTCACGTCGGCAGCGAGCTTAGCGGAGGGAGGAGGAGGAGGGGGAGGAGCAGCAGTGGATTGACGGGGCGAGCCCATCCTTCGCGCCTCGCCGCCGCGGACCGCGGGAGGCGCCTTAGGTGAGGAGGCGCAGCTGGCTGCGCGACTCGGCGACAAGGTCGTTGTAGCAGACCTGGCCAAACGGCGCCACGTGGGTGACGCCGTTGTCCAGCATGCAGTCGGGAGGAGGAGGACGAGGAGGAGGAGGAGGAGGAGGATCCCACGCCACTGAGAGGCGCGTCTTTGTCTATGCCGCGCTGCCGCCGCGCGCGCCCGCCTCGAACTCGCCGCTCAGAGGCTCGGCAGAGGAGGCGACGCCGCCGTTGTCCACGGTGCTGGCGTCCACGTCGGGAACGTCAGAGGAGTTCAACTCTGGTCCGCCTGGGGAGGCGACGACCGCGACGACCTCCTGCACCATCGTATGAGCGTCATCAGGATGAGTCACCACATGAGAGATCACCATGGCTAACGTCTCTGCATGTGCGTCATCTGGATCAGAGTCGGGATCATGACTAGCGAGGTCATGCATGGCCTCAATGGGGGTGATGTCGAGTTCGTCTGTCTCTTCATAAACGACTGTGGCAAGCATCAGCTCGTCGAAGCCGCTGTCATTGTCATCTTCGATGGCGAGATCCGCGTCGCGGACGGGCAGTGAGAAGTTAAGTCTAGCATCGCGATCCAGAAGTAAGCCAATATTGTGGAACACCCATAAAACCAGCTCGCGGCGCTCGGCCGACAAGTGGTAGTGCATGTCCATGCGCTCCGTTGCCGCGACCAGCTGCGCGGGCGAAAGGGCAACGCCCGACGAACGCGCTGACGAAGGCTCAGGCTGAGTAGCAGAGAGAACCGAAGCCACGAACGCGCAGACCGTCTGCAAAGCCCTTAACTACTGAAAAGCCCTCTCCTCATCATCGTCATCGACCTCGCCAAGCCCAGTTAGACACCAGTAGTATCGGCACCGCCACGTAGTCCCTCCTCAGGCCCAGCCACGCGTCTAGGGTGAAACAGCTGGGGAACCGGTGGGCCACGGCCCTGGCGGTGATCCACGAGCCAGGTTTGTCAGCAGCTCGCTGCCCTTTATCTTCCCTAGGGCAGGGAGCAACGGGGGCTGGGCAGGGAGTGGCGCCAGGGAAAGAGCACTGCCTGCAAGTCGGACGTCGGCCACCGCGAATACTATGGGAGTCGCGTCTAGGTTGATGCAAGCGGGGGCAGCCGTCGGAGGCCCCCGCCCAAGCCACCCTACACTTGCGATGTCGGGGGCCCAAGCCAGGGTGGCAAACGACCAGCGCATGCTATCTAAGAACGGGAAAGCGAAACCTTTGGCCGAACGGGCCCTGTTTTAGGTGAAGAGAGAAAATATCGAACCGCGTTCCTTCGTGGCCTAACGAGCCCTGTTTTAACTCGAAGGAACGAAGGCACAACCACGGCGAGCCCGGCAGGCCTGAGGACCTGCACCACTTGGAGACGATAGCTGCAGTCGGCTGCCCACTGGGGCGTCAGGTCAGGGCGACGTCTGGTCAGGCGTGTCGGGGCAGGTTCGAATGGGCAGCCGTCGGCGGAGCCAAACAGTGCAAGCAGAGCGCCCGTGATCACGGTGCGGCGCGGCGGGGCCCGACGGCGCGCAGGGGTCGGGGCGTCATCGCCACGCACGGGAGCGCTCGCCCCCTCTCCCGCCACTGCTGTCGTCACCGCCACGTTTGCCCGCGGCCTGCCAATCGTCGCCGCCCCAGGCCGGTGACCAGGACCATGAGTCCCAGACCCAGGGTTGGCGGGAGCTTGTGGCGTATCCCTTGCACTGTGGGGCGCTGGTGCCCTGGTATCCTGACAACTTGTCGCGCTCCCGTTCCGATCTGACCTGGAGCCCACGTTTGCGGCCCATCTCGCAGGCATCATACTCGCAGCGCTTCCAGGCGTCAAGAAAAGCACGGCACGCGCCTTGAGGGGTCAGCGCGGGGTCGCTCTTCGGGCCGCTGGCCCCTGCTGGGTGCATGCGGGCGCAGGCATGCCAGACGCTGCTGAACACTCCCCCAAAGGTCCTTTGGAGACGGGAGATCTTGGCTGAGGGTGTTTCCGCGGTCTTGTCGAGATCGACAATGTCCAACCGTTCCTTGCACACGGGGCCCCCTCCGATGGGATCGGCAAGGTCGCCGAAGACCCGCTTGAAGCCCCATTCGCGGGGGTTGGCGAGCGGCGGTCTCGAGCTAACCGTTTGGGGTCGGGCCCGGGGGCCTGGGGCGGGCTGACTGGAGCGGCCTGGCTGGAAGTGGCGATCGCGCCACCCGGGGGGGGAGGGGGGGGGCGACTGTCTGACGCTGCTGCTGGGGAGCTGCTGTTCTCTGGCTTGCAAGTAGGCGAGGGTTGCCTCTGCGGGAGGTCGCGTGTCATTTTGGGCGGTGGGCCGGCGCTGACGTTGCCCCTCGGCTGGCGTCGCTCGGGCGAGCTCTCGCAGGCGTCGGGCGTCTGATCCGAACGCCCCTAGCGGGTCGTCGGGAGGGCTGCCTCCGGTTGCTTCGTCTGCTGCCCCAGTCGAAGGAGGGGGCGGGGAGCCCTCAGGTCTGACCGCGCCGTCTGGTGTTCCGCCAGGGGGAGGTGCGGGAGTCGGGGGGGCGGCGTCGCCCTTTTCCTCGTCGTAGTCTATCCCGTCGACCTCCGCCTTGACGGTGGACGCTGGGCTCGTCGGGGGGCAGGTTTCCTCTCCGCGTGGAGAGGTATCTGGCGCGTCGGGGCCTGTCACCAGGGGGTTAGGGTCTGTCCGGGGCGCGGAGAGACCGACATCAGTGCTGGCTGCGCCGCATGTGGGGGCACCGGTAGCTGGGGGGGCGTCGCGCGCCGATCCAGCGTCAACGCATGGGGCCGAGGGGTCCTGCTCCGCCAGGGTGGTGATGGAAGTGGCGGCGAGTGTGCCAGAGTCCAGGCTGGCGATGAAGTTGGCGAGGACGGCGAGGTCATGGCGGAAGGTGTTCGGCCCCCTGGTGGAGGCCACGCCCTGGTGATGGGTGGTCGTCCAAGCAAGTTGGTGCTTGGAGCTGTGTAGCAGTTGCCCGCCTACCCTGGCCGCCGCCCACCTCTTGCCCTCCCAGGTGGCGCCGTCGGGGAGCCCATTGTCAGGGACCTCGGGGCCGTACACCTCACGCAGGAAAGGGGCAAGCTGGCGAGCCGACCACGAGGTCTCCAGGTCGCTCGGTGCTGGAATATCGGCGTCGTAGTCCTTGACAAAGTTCCCCCACTTGTCGTCCAACGTTGGGTGGTAGTCCCGCAAGTAGGCGACCAGGGTGTGGTGGACCTCTTTTTGCTCGTTGCGCCGCCCATGCTTGGGCACGCTTACCTCTTCGAGGGATAGAGCTGCAACGCTCCTGCAACCTACTTTAGGGACCTCCGGAGGACGTAGGTGAAGGGCCAGGATCTTGGCAACCGTGCGCCGGTTCGGGCTGTTCAGCGGTCCGCTGTCACTGCCCCCCCCCTCACCCTGCTGTGGGCCCTCTGGGGGGCGCTGCGGGCGCAAGGGTCGTAGGCGTTCGCGTCCGCGAACGCTGGTGCGAGGAGGCTGCCAGATCTGGGGCAGTTTCGCTGGAGTCCGCCTGCGCTGTCTGACGCGGGCGGGCTGTCGGCTGCCGCGGGAACAGGTCGCCGGAGTCGCGGTCCATGATGTGGTCCAGGGTTGCGCGGGCGACACGTTCCAGATGTACACTAGGCACCTCCGGCAGCACCATGTGGCTCTCCACTTGCGCTGGACCCACGAGAGCGGCCACTGGCCCCAGCTGGGGGGGCCTGTTTTCCCGTGGCCCGCGGCCTCGGGCTCAGCCATCCAGAGGAAGCAGCCGAGCGCTGGCGCGTCCACCTTCCAGACCAGCAGGGGCCCTGAGGGGGGGGCACGCGTCGCACATGGCGGAGTAGGAGCCTGTTTTGGAAGCGCCGTCGCCGAACCTTCCGTCCGAGATCCATATGGCCGGGATCGTGGTGTTTGCGGACTGGGGGACGTGAGGTCCGGATGGGGTCATGAGGAGGTCGCTCAGACGCCTGGTCTCTCCCGCGGCGGGGTCGCGCCAGTGCCCCAGGGGTCCAGGGCAGGGGGGCGGCGGGTGGGCGTGGGCGACTGGGCCCTTGTCACGTCCGTTCCGCCACGCTGTGTAGTCGGAGACTCCGGCTGCGACGGTCGCGCCTATAGGGCTCGGGATGCACCTGATGGTAAGGTGGGCTGGCCAGCAGTTGTCGCAAAACTACTTGAGGTTCTCCCCGTCCAGGTAGGCTTGCGGCCTGTTGCTGGCCAGAAGATCCCTGACCGAGTCGCCCTCCCATGTTCCGTCGGTGTGCTTCCGCTTGTAAGTCTGGCAGCGGTCGCAGGTGAGGGCAGCGTTCTTCTGGTCGCACAGTAGCCCATCGTCGGCAATGGCGGGTGGGACCGGCTTCGCGCCCGGCGCGGGGGCGGGAGGTGCGGGGGGCGACGCGTCGGTTTTGGAGAGGGCTGCGCCCCCCCCAACGTACCCGAGGGCAGCGTCAGCCCTGTTTTCTCCCAGGCCCGAGTCGGACCCGGCCAGGGCCGCGCGGAGGGCGCAAATTGAGCACTTGTAGTCTGCGACAGGGGGTTCGCAGGGGGGACGCTTGCCTCCAGGACTAGCATCGGGGCCGTGAGCTTGAAGTCGGCCATCTCCATGTCCTTCCAGGTCTGGGGACACCCCGCCTTTCTGGCTGCGTCGTGGTGGTGAGCGTTCGTCACCAGCTTGGAGACTTGCGAGAGTGCGTTCTTGATCTTCACATGCAGGTCGGTAAAGTCGTCCAGCTTGAGACTCCACGCTGCTGCGAATGTACGTCGGAACTCTAAGTGGACGTCTTGCCAGGGCACACAGAGGCCGAGCACGGCCTCGACGACGTCTCCCGCGCCCTCGGCGTTTGCGAAGGGCCAGAGAAAGGCCCTGGGCTCTCTGTTCATGAGCACCATGATGACCAGTAGGGCGCGGGCCTTCCGTGTGTCCAAGGGACGGTCGTCAGTGTCCTTCAGTCGGTCGCGCAACTCGGGGTCTTTGGTTCCGGCGCGTAGGAGAAGCGCCAGGGTGTCCATGCCGCGGCGTGACCTGTGGCGACAATCCATGGCTGGGGATTTTGCCTGAGAAGTCCTTTCGGCGCGCACTGGCGCCAAGACACGCGGCGCCCCTTCCACGCCGGGCGCGGTGGAAGGGAGTCGGTTGAGATCGCGCGCGCGTTGTCCTCCCAGGGGGTGCCCAAGCCCAATACCCACACCAGGCAGGTCCAGAACATTTTGTAGACCAGGCTGCTGGCGCCTGGCCATGTCGTAGAGCAAGGCGATGTGGGACCAGGCTTTCCCTGGGCCCACATCGCGGGGCCCCTGGGGGTGTCCGCCACGGAGAACTCGTGGAGGCGCAGTCCGGAGACCAGGTAGAGGACCACGGCGAACGCGGGCGCCGAGAGGAGGTTGTTCATGGCGTCCAGAATGGAGCGCCCCAGGGCTTCCCAGTTGAAATCCGGCTCGAGCGGCGCCTCGACTCTGTCCGCAAAGCTGTTGGCCAGGGACTCGCGGGCCGAATCCATCTCCTTCGTCGCGTCGTCTCCGTCGGCGTTGCTGGACCAGGAGACAGGGGTGGTGACCCAGGTCTCGAGGTCGTGGATCGGATCGAAGGCGGTGTCCGGTTCCAGGAGGAGGCGATGGCCTGGGGTGCGGTTCTTCTTGAACCTGACCCAAAGGTTGGTGAACCTCCCGTATTCCGACAGCGCCCGAAGCCTTGACGAGGCGGCGCTTGCGAACATTCGCCCGTCCCCGGTCACTATGACGAACCGGGTGGCCCTGGCGATCGCAACGTTGACTCTGTTGGCGTCGTCGATGAAGCCCCAGTTGCGGCTCCCGTTGGGCCTGGCGGTGAGGAAGATCACTATGTCAGCCTCGCCACCCTGGCTTGAGTCAATCGTAGCAAGCTTGAGTGTGCCCCTTCTGAGGTGCTGGTGGGCGATGAGCCGAATCCCAAGGAAATTCAAACCGGCTTCCGGTCCCGTCGCAGTCGTGTTGGTCGAAGACCCGCCCCCAGTCGAAGGCGTCGACAGGCCGGTCGTCAAACTCGCTCGAACCAACGCTCGGCGCCGGGGAACGGCTGCGGTCAATCCTGTTGCCTTCGCCCCCCTTGCGCTTGCCGCCATGGCCCTTGCCCTTCCCACCGCGGGAATGTCGGATGACGCCTGTGATGTTGCTTGGGCCCTGAGGCCACCCATCCTCCAGGATCGCTGTCTGTAGGTGGTACCCGACGACCAGGCGCACTGAAATTCCCCTTGTCCAGGGCGGGCATGAGGGCGCGGACGATGCCCACTGCCAGGGCTGCCTCAGGGAGGTTCGCGTAGCCAGCGTGCATGCCGGACGTGACTTCCAGGGAGGGGTCGTCGACAAGTAGGAAACGGTGCCTGTCGCTCGGGTCGGCGGAAGTCGGGCGAAGCGGAGCGAGGGTCGTTTCGAGGTCGTCTTTTTCGGACTTCGAGAGTCTGGCCAGTCCGTTCAGCCGGTCGCCGTCCTAGGGTCTGATGGCGCGCCAAGGAAGACCCTCGACCAGGGGCCGGTCTGAGAGGGGTCATGCAGTTGTTTTGGAAAGCCCAGTTCGGCCAGGCGAGGATCTGCGGGTGCATCCTGTAGCACACAGCGAGCTGAATGACAGCTGAGTCCTGCCCCCTTAGGGCGTTCAGTAGGCGGTCGAAGATGCTGACGCAGAGGCACAGGTCGGCAACTAACTTGGAAATGACCGCGGGGGGAAGTTGTTTGGGATCCCCTACCAGCACCAGGTGGCCACCGCTGCGCACCAGATTGACCAGGGACATGGTGGAGTGTAGTTAAGTGGTCTGGCCCGCCTCGTCGATGACCAAGAGCGCGAGCTGGTCGGGGCATCCACCAAGTGCCTCAGCCGCTTCGTGGGTGGAGACGATCACTTTCGCCGGGTCGATGAGGGCAATGCGGAATTGCGTGAAATCCTGCGCGGAACCCTCAGAGAGCTGGAAGCGGCCTGTGGCGCTCTGGTAGTGTCCTTCCGGGGCGAGGCGAATCAGCGATTCGTTGACCTTCTCTTTCCTGGCAAGCCGGGCGAAACGGTCAGGGAAGCAGGTATGAGAGCCCAGTTCGTTCAGACGGTATGCCGCCGCCATGGCGAGCGCAGGTTGGTTTGCAGCGGTGTTCGATCCGGCTGCCAGCGCGACTGCTTGCCCACTCCTGAGCGCGCCCCCCCAGATGTCCAGCGCGGCCGTGGACAGCATGGTCCTGCCTGTGCCAGGCGGGCCGTGGACGACGGTGACGCGGTGCGCCACGGTCGCCAGTAGGGCGCGTCTGGCGTCTTGGTTGAGACCGCGCCTGGTGGGGGGGCAGGGAAAGAGGGCTTGTCGGACGCGCGCAGGGCCTGGGCGTCGGCGTCAGGGACCGGGGCATCGAGCGTGGCAGACGCTCTATAGGCCTCAGGTAATGACCGGCTCTGCCTGTCCTCGCGGCGTCGTTGGCGGCGGCGTTGTCGTCTTTGGACGCGTTGCGGAAGGCCGGCAGGAAGGCGATGTTGTTGAGCGGAATCCCGAAGAGATGCTGGGGGGTTGGGTTCAAGTGGTAGATGTCGTTGATGGCATTGGCTGCCTCCAGAATGGTACCTCGGATGGGGCACGGTCAATCCTGCAATGGGCTTCGCCATCTCTGTCCGAGGGTAGCACCCTTGAGGTGTCTCCGTGGAAAGGGCGGTAATTCCCATAGTTGCAAGACGCAATGCACCTGTTGGACGGATATCTGGCGCCCAGTGGGAACCTCAGGGCCTCGCATTCTCGTTGCGGAACGTTGCCTCCCAGGGCAGGTGGCCACTTGATCGTGGCCTCTGCGACTTGATCGACTGCGGGGCCCTGCACCGAGACCAGGAGGTTCTCGGCGTCTTGCGACCCTCCTTCTCCCTTCATGCTGATGCGGTACCTGGTCGGCCACTCGAGGAGGAGGAGCTCTTTGCCTTCTCCCGTTCACAAGCTGCGTCTCAGGTCGAAGCGGTCCAGGTCGCGGCAGTCACTGTCGGGGTTGAGCTTGGTGATCTGTACTCCGAGGGCCACGTTGCTTTTCTTCGCGAGGTCGCCCCTGGCCCTGGGGTTTCCGTCGCACGGGGTTTCCAGGGGCGCCCGCCCCGCAATCCAAGCGATCCGCCTCAGCGCGAGGCCGCGGCCCCGCAGGGCGCAGGGCCGCTGCGAAGGGAGCGGCACGGCCTCATAGAGGTTCCCAAGCGGGGCTGCGGGCTGCAGGCGGGCCTGGCTGAGGCCGCTGGGAGTCCGAAGATCCGTCGGACTTCGCGCGCAGCCGTGCGGGCGGGAAACTCAACCACGATTATGCTGCCAGGGTTGCGGGCGGGGGAGATGCCGTCTCCGTCGTCGAGCCTCACTTACTGACTGGGTGCGTGGCTGGGGCTGCCCACTGCTGGGGGCGAACGCGCTGTCCGGGCTGGGCCAAGACTGCGCGGGCAGAGTGTCAAGGGGCGAGGTGGCCTTCGCCCTTGCGGCATCTGCGTTGTCGACGTCGGCAATCCGCGTCTGCCATCGCCGTGCCTCGGTGCAGTCTGCGTGGGCGGGCCGAATCTCACTAGGGTTAAACCGGGCGCCACCAGGTGAGAGGAAGTCCACGGGGTCGTCGGTCAACGGGTAGCTGGTGGGCACGTGGAAGCAGTCCTCTGGGATGGCAAAACCCAGCAGCGTCAGAGCACCGCCCACGACGGTGGGTTTAGGGGGAGCCCATCCGACCCAGGCCAACCTCTCGATGGGGCAATTGCGGTCGCAATTCCAGGTGGTGCCCCAGGTCATCGCCCACAGGCTGCCAAGGGACGTGAAGGTGCAGGTGTCGGGCCAGCCGTGGGGGAACTGTCTGTTACCTTCGAAGTAGTGGGCCTCGCTGAGAAGGTGGTCGACGTCGTCGCATGGCTTCTGGCATAGCTCGCAATGCCATCTCCACCTTCCGCCGAAGTGCGCCCATCGTAGCCAGGGGCAGTACCTTGCCAAAAAAGTGCCCCCCCGTCTCTCAGCGGGGGCCCGTCGTCGGGACGGGGCAGACAAGATGCCCACCGTCTGCGTGGTCCTTGATTTCTCGGCATGCCAGGGGTACCAGGGAGCAGCAGGGAGCAGCTAACGGCTGCACTGACTGCGGTGCAAGGGGGGGGGGGGGGGGGGCCCACGGCGACCAACGCAGGCACGGGCGGCGGCGGGGGGGGGGGGGCGAGAGGGGGGAGGGCGCTCGAGGGCAGAGGCGGCGACGAGAACAGCGTCGAGGTCGCAGAGGTTGAGGGCCGGACAGGGATAGCCGTCGGGTAGGGGCGCGGGGCGGGTGGCCCACGCCACGCTCGTTTGAACCGCGCGGTACCCTTCGGCTCTCAGGGCGTCGATAGACACCCAAGGTGGCCAGCCGGTCGGCGGCCTTGTTGAGCCGCCGTCGCACGGCCTGCCAGGTAAGAGCCCACCCCCCGCTGGCCGTTTGTCACAGGTCGTAATCCATTTGCTGCGAAATGTATAGCCTCCAGTAGCGTCAGGCACCCGCGCCGCACCGCATGGCGGCGAGGTCGTCGCCCACCACCCGCGCGCATCTGACCGGACTGTCTATGCGCGGGAGGAGGGCGAGGCCCGCTCTGCACCCCGCAGCCTCGGCCGCCTGCGCGTTGTGATCCCGGGGGGGGCGACCACCACGGCGGCGACCACTCTGGGGGGCCCGGTGCTTGGGTCGTGTTTCCACAGGAGAGCACCCGCACCAGCGATTTTAGGCCTTTCCAGGATGCTCCCGGCGCCTCCGTCGACCGCGGTTTCATAGGGCCACTGCGCCGCGTCTGCCGATGGAAAGGGGAGTCGCCAACGGTGATCTCGCCTCCTCGTTCCATGGGCCGGCTGGCCAGCAGGGTAACGGCATGGGCGTCGCAGGCGCGGCAGTATCTCCTGATCCAATGAGCTGACGGGTCTGAGTCCGCGCGGGGGCAGGGGAACCACCCTCGGCCTGGGATCATCCAGGCCGCCC
Source organism: Prorocentrum cordatum (assembly GCA_963575745.1). Lineage (NCBI taxonomy): Eukaryota > Dinophyceae > Prorocentrales > Prorocentraceae > Prorocentrum > Prorocentrum cordatum. The sequence continues at coordinate 68,653 of CAUYUJ010017689.1, read as the reverse complement.
GCGCCCCCGACTCCTCGAGCACTGCAAGCCGGCCCCCTGCGCGGGTGCATCGACTGGCAACGGGGAGGCGGACCTCACCGCCGGCGCGGGCAGCTTGTCTGTCCACGCGTGGTCTGGCGGCGCCGTTGATGCGCTGGCCAGTCCCTCCCTCTGGATTGCATGTGTCGCAGGCCGTGAGCACGGGGGCCCATGCCGACGTCTCTGCTGGTTCGGGGGGGGGGGGGGGGGGGCCTGACCCTCGTGCCAATCATCCTCGCTGTCACTTTGCTGGTCACAGTCGGGAACAACGACCCCTTGCAATATGAGCCTGGCTGCCTCTTGGGCGGCGAGCGGGGCGCAGTCCAGGTTCGTCGCAAGGTTCCCCGCCCACGCCTGGCGCGCTGCCGCTGGGCTCGAGGACCAGGGAAGCGATCTTCCCCCATGGGGGCCGGGGGTGGGCGGCGTCGTTCCCCAGTTCCTTCCCCTGGAAGTAGCAGCGTAGGACACGGGCCCCGGAGGGTGGCAGGGGAGGGGCGGTCTGCCAGATGTGAGCGCGACCCCCCGAACGTCGTCGACGCGGTCTGGCTTTTCGCGCCCGAGTCCTTGCTCGTCGCGCACACCGAGGATGGCGCGCGTCTTGCCGTATATCTCACGTCCTGTTCTGTAGTGCGCGGCCAGGGTGGGGCGGTCCGCATAGGGGCCCCTTTGGGCCGGGGTCAGCCTTGAGGCCCGTCTCTGGGCCAAGTCGCCGCCCCACTTGCGCAGCCAGCCTGCGGCTTGCTGCGGCGCGATGTCGTCGCCGATCCGTCCGTACTCGGCGAGCCTAAGGGGGCCCGCCGGTCTGGTGCTGCGCTCCGCGCGGGAGGCTGCAGCCAGAAGAGCATCTGGGGAGCGGGTGATGTTGCTGCGCCCCCACTTCCCCCACCAGTCCTGGATAGCTGCAGACAGCGCGCGTCGTCGAAGGAACCAGCAGGGCGCGTGGGAGTGGAATCGTCATGTCGTCCGTGCCGGCGGCCTGGGGCTTCGGGGGCTCGTAGTTGACCTCGACGTCCCCGTCGTCTTTGTCGAAGTGTCGGCCGGGGAAGTTACCGGGGGTCGCTGGCCATGCCCAGTCGCATGGTTGGAGCAGACCGGCGGGGTCGGCGTCCGGGATGTTGAACACACCTTCGAGGTAGGAGGACAATTGCATGAGTTCCGTCCCGGCTCCTGAGGGAAGCGAGCGAAGGTCATGCGCCCGGATGACGTTGTCACGTCTTTGCAGGCGGGCACCATCGGGTTGAGATAGAGGATGGCGTGGTCGGAGAGCGTGGTCTTCCAAGCTTTGCGGACACTGTAGAGCCCTAGTTGTCGGGCGGGGCAGGCCAGGACATCGATCTGGGACTCGCTGTCAGCGCCAACCCTGGCTGGGCCGTCCGCGCGGGCAATGAACGAGCCGGACCTGCTGAACAGGTCGATAAGCGCTGCGATGTCCTCTGCCTCTCCGTCCCTGGGATGGTCAACCTGTAGGTTGGCGCGGCAATGGAGAGCCTGCGCCCCTGGCCGCTGAGAGGGCGTCGATCAGGTCCTGCAGGGAGAACGAGGCGCAAAGCCCAGCCCAGGTGAGGTTGTTCCAGGGTTGCCGGCGCAGTAGCGCCCGAAGTGATCGAGGGCGCCGAACGGAGCGATTACAATGCAGGGCCAGGACCCTGTCGAGCGCACTGCACGCCTGCCGCCCCGCGCGCGGGCCCCAGGTCCTGGCGCCAGGGCATGGCCTGCGCGCGACCCCAGGGCTCCGCGGAGCGCCCCGAGGTCGCGCCCTGAGTCTAAGGGAACGGCGGACCGCTGGGGAAGAGCCCGCGCCCCTGCAGGGCGCGCAGGACGTCGTCTGGAAAGGGGGGGTCCTGGAGAGGCGCCCAGGGGAATTGCGTTGCAGCGAAGGCATAGGCTGTCCGCCAGGCAGCGAGGACGTGACCTTCATTGGGAGCACTTAGCTGCGGACCCTGGAGCGGGTCGCTTCTGCTCCACGCGAGGACGACGCTCGCGATTCTGCGCTGCAGGCAGCGCGGGTCGAAGTGCACGCCGACGGCGTCGAAGAGTTTTTCCCCCGCGATGCCCAGGTAGGCGCAGCATCCCCCCAGTCCGACCGCGCGGGCGCGCTCGTCCGGGGATGGGATCCGGAGTCCGCGCGCTCTGCCCTTACTCATAAGCCAGGCGGCCCTGGCTTTGACCTTCCTTTCAGCGGCTAGGCATCCCCGCTCACTGTTTTGCATGACGAGGGCGAGCCCCCCCCCCCCCATGCATCCTGGGAAAGAGTCCTCGGCGCTTGTCCCTGCGAGGATGCTTCTCGCGCCGCCCCTGGTGCTGCCCAGCGCGCGTAGGAACCATCTGTGCCGGCTGTCCTCGTCGCTCTGATGCTGGCGCTCTTGACTGCGTCCACGTGGGGATCCTGCCGTCTGGTCTGAATGGCCATCTGCGCCCCCATGGACATGGGGGCATCGGGCATGAGATGGTGTCTTCCGCGGGGGGGCAGTTGCTGATCCATGTCCTTTCCCTGGGGCTCGCCACTGCGCTGGCTGCGTTGAGTTTGACGGCCCATCCAACCGGGGTCTCTCCCAGCGCTGCACAGATGGCATTGCTGCGCGCTGGGTTCGTCGTGGCGACGTTCTCGACCAGCACGACGATTCGGAGGTCCGGTCTGAGCCTGCTCGCCTGCGCCCAGGACAGGGGGGCGGCGAAGAAGTTCACTGACTGGGGCCCTGCCAGGCCGTCGAGCCCCCTGAACTGGCCTGCGGAGGACAGGTTGGTACATGGCGGTCCGGCAACGATACAGAGCAGGCTATTGGGGTCGAGGGACCTAACGTATTTTTCCCAGAGTGCGTCGGCGCCGCTGCCTCGGAACACGTCCCAAACGCCCCTGCACAGGCGCCTGTGCGGGGGGCCGCTGTCGTAAGCCGCGGCAGTAGGTTGGGGCCATCTTTGCTCGACGGTGCCAGCGGCTTCATCGCTGATTTCCGCGAACACGGAGGTTCGGAACCGTTGGCTTGCGGAGATTCTCGCCAAGTATTCGACCCGAACTCCGGATTTGCTGGGTGAGGTCCACCGTTTCGTCGTCCCTGGTGCCTTGCTCGAGGCGCAGCTGCCCTGTGATTTGCCAGGCGGCGTGCACTGGTCCGAGGGAGACTGTAGCCCCCCAATCTTGGTCACCAGCGCTTGGCTGGGGCGCGCCACCGTGCCTGGGGCCCCCACCCCAAAGTTCTCTCTGAGAGCGAGTGCCAGGGATGGCCGCATGCGGCCTTCTGGAGCGGTCGCGCGTGGGTCGCCGCACTGCAGCGTCCGCTGTGGGGGTTCGTCTGCAACTTCGCGTTCCTCGTCTTGTGGCCGTCTGGGCGGGAGCTCTAGGAGTGCTCCTTCCTGTCCTGGGCGTGGGGGGGAGCCTCGGGGGACGCGGGCGTTGGGGTCGCCTCTGTGTTCGGGCAGGCCCTGGGCTTCTGCCTGATAGTAGAGGGCGGGAGGCGCCCTCGTCCTGCGTGCCAGGCGTGATTGGGCCCCCGCCGCCCCCGTCGTGGCCGCCTGGCCTTTCGCCGGCGGTGCCTGCGCCTTCAGGGCTGCTTCTGGGGAGACCGTGTAGCGTCTGAAAGTCAAGCCAGCATTCCTCGATGTCCGTCTGCATCAGCGCATCGCGTTCAGCTGTGTACGGGGGGCCGGTGCCGACGCGGAGCATGGCGGTAACAGCGTTGGACGTCGGGAGCTGGAATGGTTGTCGCGGGACTTCCGTTCTCGATGGCCATGCGAGGTCGGGCGCCACTCGGGTTGTCGACGCGGCGTCCGCCAGACATTGTATCCTGGCGCAGGCCGTGGTCGGCGGCAGGGCGGCGGCGGCCAGGGCGGGCCAGACGGCGCCAAGAAGGGCGGCGCAGCAAGCAGCTGAAGGCTGAGAATCCCCCAGGCCAAGCGCTAGCGGCGTGGCATGCGTGAGTCGAGTTACGTCACGAAGGGGGGGGGCAGTTCACCAGGAATACCAGGCCAGGCTGTGGCCGGGCGCGGGAGAAGGCCAGGGTGAAAACAGCTACAACAAACGGCCAGGGCCGCGGCGGCACGCTGCGCCCCGCCCCAGCAAGGGGCATCGTGCCAGGCACGCCGTGGAGCCTGATCCCTAAGGGCGGGGGGCGCTGGTGGGGATACTTTTTTGGGTCTGCGGCCGCGCGACAACGGTCTGGCGGCGAGAGGCAATGTCCGGGGCGGGCGGCGCAAACCGAATTGGCGACCCCAACCGCCGCGCTGGCAGGCCGGATCGCACCTGCACAACAAGCGTGCAGTTGCACACGCACCGAACAAAATGCTCTGCATTCACCAGCAGACGCACCTAGGCGCCGCCCAGTATACCAAAGTGTACATGCGGCCGCGGGTGCGAGCGCAACGGAGTGAGTCGCTCGTGCGGCGCCAAACTCCAAGCAGCCAGTCCGGCTAGCTAAGAAGCTCGAGCCCGGGAAACCCGGCTGCCGGCGGTGGAAAACAAGAAGCAAAAGGCGCGGAAGGCTGAACCACGCGGCGCGCAGCCCTCGAACTCCACCGCTGAGTTGAAGGGGCCAGCGGCACCCATCGCATCGAGTCCGGCGCCCGCGTCGAATTGCCCGGGGTGGATGCGACGATGCGTTAGACGCGGGCTGCGCCAGGGTGCAACACTCAAAGCGAGGCCTTCGGGCACGCAACCCCCAGTGCCGGCGGGCACCAGCGACTGCCCGAGCACCGCAGTGCCGTCCTGCTGCGGAGAGGCCCACCGACGCCGGCCGCGGACAGAGCAGAGGGTCGGCCCGTGGGGGGGGGGCCTCCGAGCTGCCTGTCCGCCGGGGCCGGTGGGGATAATTTGTTTTAATGGGCGGCTCTAGGGACAGATCCGAGAAGCGGGGCGGGCGCGGCTGGGGCACAGGGCGAGATAATTGGTTACGACGGCGCACAGGCCGACGTAACAAGTGCACTTGCAAGAGGCAAAATGCCCCCCATTAAGATGCGCGCGACCCAGGAGCGGGGACGCAAGCACCAGACTGAAGCAGACGGTGGAGAAGTCGCACTGTGGCGCCAGCTCGAACCGTATACTGACCGGCGCGCACGGGCGGGAGCCAAGCTGCGCTGCGGCAGCACGGGGGGGCACGCGAGGCCGCACCGTCAAACGCGACGAGGAGGCGAGAGAGCAAAGGCGGCGGGGGCGAGAGCACGCGCGGGCGGAAGCGGGGGAGCCGAGGAACGCCTCACTCACTTGGACTCCTGGGCGCGATCGGGCATGAGCAAACGACCAATGCACGGAGACGTCGACCCAGTCGCGGAGTCCGAAACCTGCGATTGCCTGACACAGGGTGTCGGGGGGGACGCAGCAGCAGGCATGGCCGAGCGCCATGGGCCACCCTGCAGGAGGGCTGGAGCACTGCCAAAGGATGAACCACTTGTGCAGCACCAGGAGCACGAAGGTGGCTCCCGCCGAGAGAGGTGGACCAAGTCATCGGCGAACAACGCAGGCGGCTTATCCATCACGATGGACGGGGGGACCAAGCGGCGAGCGTCAGCCGGGGGCAGGGGCGGACCAGAAAGGGAATCGTCGGCAGTCGAGCAAAGGGTGTACCACTTGTCGGGTCCGCACTCACCCCAGTCGGGGAGACGTAAGACCCGGGTACGGGGGACTCGGAAATCCCCGACGAAGTCGTCAAAAAAATGACGAGGCCGAGCCTGCATTTTGACGAGGCCTCCCGCTGCAGACATCCCACGAAACTCCTCCTCGTCAAAATCCGAGGCGCGGTCGTCAAAAAAAAATGGCGAACCCGAGTCCCGGCACACCCGGGTCTTACGCTCCCCCGACCCAGGCCCGGCCCCCGGTGGTGCCGGGGCTGGCAGAAGGCCCGAGTTGTCCGCAACAACGCCCGGCAGCAGCGCGGCCCGACCGCACCTCGGAGCTCCGCCAGGGAGTCCCCAGGTGGCAAGTACGCCCGAGTGCTCCAGAGGAGCCTCGGCATGGGGGGAAATCGCGCGTCGCCGAATCAACAGGAGGAGGAGGGGGAGAGGAGGAGACGCAGCCGATAGCCGCACAATCCAGTGAATAAATGGAGGAGGAGGAGGGGCGACGCCAATGCTTATACTGCGAGACCTTGGCCACTGTGATCTCTCCACCGCGCGACGCGGCGGGCCCTCGACCGCGGGGGGGGAAGAGCGCCTGACCACTGCTGGGGGCCGCGCTGCCCCTGCTCCAGGCCAGCATCGTCGGGGGGAAGCGCGCGAGGTGCAGAGCGTAAGAGCTAGGTGGAGCGCGCGGGGTGGGCCTATGGCCACCCTCCCCAGTCATCCAAAGTAGGTGTCCCGGTGGGGCCACCGTTCAGAAGGGTCCCACGAGACCAGCGTGGGCTGTCTAGCGCGCAGCGCATGGGTATTGATGCACCTCTGCCCCATAGGAGGTGGCACGGGGGTATGAAGGCCGAGGCCTGGCACTGCGGTGAGGCCAGCCCCCGCCCAGGCGGGGAGCGACCGCGAGGGAAGCTGGACCGTGGGGGACTGACACATCACGTTCCTCAGCCCTTCTCCCCTGCATCGCTGTGCGCAGCAAAGGGCTGGTTGAGGAACATGGGGCTGCCGACCCAGCGGGCTCCGCCTGGAACGGTGGGGTCCCAGATGGCCCACAGGGTCAGCGCGATGTAGACCACCTTGTAGAGGGCGGGGGGGGGCTGTTCCCAGTTGCCCAAGATCGTCATTGTCCAAAAAGCAGGCGTTGCGCTCCATGACGGGCCGAGTGGCAACTCTGAGAATTGGCATGATCGGGCGGAAGAAAGCTTGAGCCGCAGACGGGCTACGCGGACCAACCTCCACGGGAAACAGGGGAAGGACCAGATGAGCAGGTGGGGGGAGGCGTGTAGCACGCCCGCGAAGGGGCCCTGACCGGGCGGGCCGACTCACCCCGCCGGGGGGGGGGGGGGGGGCGCGGCGCATGCGCATGGTCAAGGCCACGTCTCGATCACTTGGGGCCGAAGCCCTGTCCGTGACGTTTGTCCGCGTAGTGGGTTTCTCCTCTGGGGGAGGACCGCTTCCCCTTGGCCTTCCAATCTGTGTCGGTCCATGTGTTTCGCTGATGCTCCCACTCGTCCCAGGACTGCCAAGTACGCAAGGGGTCTGCTGATCCAGATGCACCTGTCCGTGTGGCGGCTCTGCCTTCGGAGGCCCACGGGGGGTTCTTTGCAGCCTCTTTGCCCTCGTCGGTCCACGGATGTGTGCGTCCGCTTCCGATGGGCGCGTTTACTGCGTGTAGTCCGTGTGCCTGCGTTGCTTCTCCATGGCATTCGGCCAGTCGGCGTGGAGCTGGTATTTTCTGTCCATCTCGTAGGCGTCGTATCCCACTTTGCTCCATGCCTGGAGGAAGTCGTCGCACTGCTGTGGCGTGTTCCGCCAGGGGTCAGACTTGATGTTGACCCAGGAGCTCCCTTGTTTGTGGGGCTGGTGGGGATACGCGAAGCGTGAAGAATTTGATGCGTTGAGAACGGCTCGTTTTCAACATGTGGCTCTCGCCTTAACGCCACGCGCACTCGCTTTAGCAATGTGCAAGGAGCTTCACGGATTGAGGGCGATTCCCTTTCAAAATGTGGTTTTCGCCTTCGCGCCGCACACATTCGTTCTAACAGTTCACAAAATCGCAACGAATCCTTATGGTAGAAGTACCAGAATGGTGTGTTGGATCGATTCACGACTGTCAGGGCACAACAGTTACGTTGATTCGCTGTGTCGAAATCCCAGGAATGGTATTCGGGCACGGTTCTGGATCGCCAAGACCTCACAATCAGGTTTACTCGTGGCGTTGAAATCCTAAGAATGGTGTTTGGGTGCGCTTCTGGACTTTTACACGGTTGTCGTCCAACGGGGCAATTCCCTCACTGGAGGTGGGCCCTATTAGGGGCCTATGAAGAGGGAGCTTGGAGGGAGGGTGGATTCCAGCATCGATGATGCTTTGGTTTGCACTGGACCTCCTCCTCCTCCTCCTCCTCCTCCTCCTCCTCCTCCTCCTCCTCCTCCTCCTCCTCCACCTCCTCCTCCTCCTTTTCCTCCTCCTCTTCCTCCTCTTCCACTTGGCGGGAGGCGGGAAAAGCTAAGAACGCTGATGCTTCGGGACCAGGACCTGGTCAGTGTCGTGTCGAAGCGTGGTGGGCCAGAACGGACGCCACAACACGCTCAGAGCAGACGTTCCCTGACCGAGGCGGCCCGGTCCCCGAGGGCCCCCGAGCCCCAGGACCCGAGACGGGGGGGGTCCACAGCGCCCGCCGTGGAGGCCCCTCAGCACCCGGGGCCGGCCCTCCCCCGCGAGGAAGCGCCTCGCGGGCGTCGTCGGCGCCGCCGTCGCCGCCGCCGTCGCCACTGCCGCCGCCACCGCCGCCGTCGCCCTCGCCGCCGCCTCCGCCGCCACCCGCACCGCCGCCGCCGCCGCCGTCGCTGTCTCCGTGGTCGCCGCCGCCACCGCCGCCGCTTGCGACGACGCCGCCGCAGCTGGTCCTGCTCCGCGAGGGCATGCCTCGCGGGCTCCAGCTCCTCAAGCGGCAGGCCCGCGGCTTCGCCTGGGCCGACAGGCCAACCCGGACCTCCCTGATCCTTTTCCTTTTCCCCAAGAGAAAATACTCCGCCACGCGAGCAAACACGAACGGAGAATACCATCGAAACTGCTCCGCCTTCTGCCCAGCCTCCTCCCCCTCCTCCTCCCTCCTCCTCCTCCTCCTCCTCCTCCTCCTCCTCCTCCTCCTCCTCCTCCTCTCTCTTCCTCTTCCTCTTCCTCTTCCTCCTCCTCCTCCTCCTCCTCCTCCTCCTCCTCCTCCTCCTCCTCCTCCCTCCTCCTCCTCCTCCTCCTCCCCCTCCCCCTCCCCCTCCCCCTCCTCCTCCGCCTTCTCCACCCCCTTCCTCCGTCTCCCCTTCCCCACTGCTGCTCCACCTGCTCCTAGCGGCTATACGCACAGCACCCCGCTTCTCAGGCCACGAGGTCGGCGCCCTCGATCGCCCAGCACCGGCCCCCATATGGTTTCTGGTCCGTGCCCTGAAAAGACAGCCACGAGGAACTAGAATCGAATCGATCAGTCGGATCGGCGGTCGAAATGAATCGGATCGGCGGGAATCGGCGGCCAAGTCAGGAGGAGTCGGGCAAGCAAGCAGTCCGATCGAGTCAAAGCTCGGCCCGGGATCGGGCGCGACTGTGTGAGAACTCGAGCATCACAGTTGGTGCCCGATTGAAAATTGCACGAAGTCGTCTTCGCGCGTTGCATAATCATTGGTCAGTGCCGCTTCTAGCCAGTCTGTTCCAAAATAAGCGTTCGAGAATCTTCGCAAATAGTCATCCCATCTCACTGCGGGTCGTCCACGTCCACGTCCAGCTCCAGGAAAAGTTGTAGGGGGATGCCAACGAGAGAATCTTGCAGGCCAGCTATCAATCATACTGCCCACTCAATAAGCTAATCTGAACTGCCTGCGCAGCAACGGGGCGCTCCAGTCTTCCATCGGATATTTCATTAAGGCAGAATCGATTTTCAATCGCATCCTGCGCACTGCGTCCTCCCACGGTTCGTCCACAAGGCGGGTCCAACCAACGATTTTTCGAAGCATTCGCCGCTCCAGCGCGTCCAATGAGCACATCCGCGCCCGTGTCATCGCACACGGCGAGAGGCCAAACAGAATCGCTGGCGCGATCACCGCGTTGAAAAACTTGTTCCGGGAGTATCTGCTCAGGTGCTTGTTGGTCAAGATGTCACGATGTCGATGATACCGCATCCACGCGATCTGGATCCGGTGGCCCACCTCATGGGAACTCCTTGCGCGCAGGTTGCCGCATAACTTCCCCCCAAGTACTTGTGGGCCATGTCGCTGGCGAGGATTTCCACGGGCTGTTCTCCGAGGTCAAGCGGGACCACGTTGTTGCCGTCCGAAGTCGTCAGCACCTTGGTCTTTCCGGCGTTCAGGCTGAGACCTACTTTCGCAAGCTCCTCCTTTAGCGCTGCGGCCATGATGATGAGATCTCTGCGCGACGTTGCGAAAATCATGATGTCGTCCGCGCATCTGATGTTTGTCAGGGGTCTCCGTCATCAACGCGAACACCTTTTCCTCTCACGCGGTTCTTCCACACTCGCAGCGCTGCTTCGACCCCCGCGTTGAAGAGCAGCGGGCTCAGGGCGCCCCCCTGTTTGACGCCTCTCTGGATCTCAAAACGGCGAGAGCCGCGGACTCGACCGCGTTGGCGTGCATAGATGACGGACAGCATGGCAATGCACTCGTCGCCCACGCCTTGGTTCCGTAGTGACTCAAGCAGCGGCTGGAATTCAATTCGATCGAAGGCCTTGCTCAAGCCCAGACTCAAACACAACAGCAACACATTCCATTCCAAACACTTGCCACATGCAGTTTCGAATACAATGAAAGCGTCGTCGACAGATAGTTTAGTCCGGAATCCAACTTGGCCCGCAGATTGTTGCACGTCCAACGCCCCACCAATGCGGTGATAGAGATAGAGCAAGCGTGCAAACAATTTATATAATACCCTCAAAATTGCGACTGGCCCCCAAGTCTGCGGCAAGCTGAGATCGCCTGCCTTTGGGGCATCGAAAACAACGTCTCCCTCCAGGTCGGACCAATGGCGCCCTCACGCAACATCTCATTGAACAAGTGGAGCAGTAAAGCCATGAACTTGTAAGAAGACTTCTTGAACATCTCCGCGACGACCCCGAACTCGTCCGAGCCCCTTCGAAGTTTCATCGATTTGAGCGCACGTCGAAGCTCACACATCGTGAAAGGAGGTATTTTGGTAGAGCAGCTGTCCAATATAGACTGCAGGTACGTAGAAGCTGATCCACAAGTGTATGACCAATCAGTTTTGAAGACCCCCTCCAGGTAGCTGGCAAAATCATCTGGTCCAGCCTGCGCGCCGGATCCAACTGTAGACGAGCACGCTGGTAGTCTCCTTGCGTCGTTGATCCGGTCAAGCTCGATGAACTCACCCAGAATAGTTTGGAACCGCTGGCTCCCCTGCTTTCGGAGCTCCCCGCGGATATGCCGTCGAATGGTATTTGAAAGCTCCTTCCGCTGGTGGGGATCACATGCCTGGCGCCTCTGTTGCAAAAGATGTTGAAAGCAAGGTGAGCCCCATGGCCGATCTTTGAATCGCCGTCGCTTGCTGCAAGCTCCCTCCCCATGAGCCGCCGCTGTGTCGAACAGTATTGTCTCCGCTTCGAGGAGTGACGACGGCGCGTGCTGGTTGAGCTTCTCGTCCAAAGCCTCCTGAAACAACAAAAAAAAAAAAAAAAAAAAAAAAAAAAAAAAAAAAAAAAAAAAAAAAAAAAAAAAAAAAAAAAAAAAAAAACAAAAAAAAAAAAAAAAAAAACATAGTTTTCAAATGGACTCCAACCTCGCATCGATGATCTTCGCCTCTTGGTTTGTCGGCGCTTGCCCGCCCCGACATCAAGCTCTACGCGCACGGCGCGACGGTCCGACCCCATATCCAAATATTGCGGCATATCCCAAGCCACTTTGCGGATGCACGTAGACGCAAAAATGGAATCGATTCTTCTCAGCTGGCCCAAACTGCTCCTGAAAGTCCAACTGCGCTCATCTCGGCCGTTCCCGTCACCATTGACAATCGACAAGTTAAATGCGGACGCCATCCCAGCCATCCTCTGGCCACACTCTCCAACCCCCCATTGCGTGTTGAAATCGCCCCCTGCTACGATAGTGTGTCCATTATCAGCGGTATGTGTCAAGCTCCGGTGAACTTGCTCGTAAACTTGTTCCAGAAGTGTTTCTGGAAATCCCGCATGAGGTAAATAGACAACACAACATGATATTTTCCGTCGGGCGAGTTCTAGGTCAACACGAAACACTCGATCTGAAACGAAATGCGTCGAACGAATGCTGTCTGTCCACCAAACGTGCATGTAGCAACACTCCAACGCCCGATGCAACATACTCTCCACGATGTAGGTACAAGCGATGTCCGCCCTCCATTTCGACAGCCTGGTTTCCCGCACGAGTCTCACTGAATAGGATAATGTCCCAAATCCACGGTCGTTAATTCAAGTATCAATTCTGCAAGCTTGTGCGGGCCATTGAGCCGCGCATTCTTGCAGAACGCGTGCAATCTCCCATCACGTGGACGGGGTGAAACTTGACTCGATCGGTGCTGTCCCTATTCCGGGCTTCCGGCCCGCCCTGCATTGTTCTTCCCCTTGCCCTTGCCCTTGCACTTCTTCGGCGTGAGGCTTGTCTTCGGCTTCTCCTTGTACGTTTTCACAATCTCCTCAAGCTCCTCGCAACGAAGAAAATCACCCAGCCCTCCCCAAAATCCGTGATGAGATCCATCCCCTCCACTCCTGTGCTGATGACCCGCTCTCCACCGACGTACAAAGTTTTGCTCGGAATGTCAACCCACACGCATTTCCGATCATAGTTCCAATCTACCAATAAACGTTTGAGAGCAAACAACAACGATTGTGGGATCCGGTCACCGGGAGGCGCGTCTGGGAACATGTTGATGTTTTTTGTCACCGCGTTTCAACCAATTCTCCCTCGCAGCCTTGATCGCCTGCTCCTTCTCGTCCTCCGTGTGCAACTTGAGGTAGAGGATGCCGGTGAACTCCCCCTTGGAGTACACATCTACAGGCGTAGGCATCCATAAGTCCCAAAGCTTATTTTGAATCCACTCCTTCGCCTCCTCCTCCTCCTCCATGTCGGTGAAGCCATTGGCCACTGCAGTGATCTTTCGCTCATCTGTAGGTGTGGCTCTCGGAGTGCTGTTCCACGATTGTGGAGCAGTGCCAGTCTCGCCGAGATGCATCTTCATCTGGTCGATTGCTTCGCTCAAGCTGTGGATTTTGGTGTCGATCTCCTGGATGTTCTCGGTGATGTCCTGTGGTGCGCCCGATCGTTCGAACGTGTCCATGCGCTGCCTCATCTCGTTCATACTTTTCTTGACGTTCAGCTCCACCTTGTCCATACGCTTGGTGATCGACTCGACTGACTTCGTCATCGGGTCGAGCCACTCCTTGAACTTCTTCTCAAACATGCTCCCCATAGCGTTCGTGATCGCTTCGATGGTGATGGTACTTGCAGGAGCCTCTCTTGGAGTGCTCGGCGTCGCCATGATATGCACCTCTGGACGGGGCGGTGAGGCGGAGTCGAGCCCATCCATCTCGTGTAAGGGGCTGTGGAGACGCTGTCGAACGTCTCGTTCTCCTCCAAGTGGCGCCCCGGGGAGCCTCGTCTGTGAGCGAGGTGGGGTCCTGAAGCTGGAAGGCACTGCAGTCTCAACTGAAGCAATGGCAGTTTGAGAAAAGTGAGGGGGTTGGGAAGTATAATATGGGGAAAGCAAATCGCGACGTCGAGGATTAATCCCCGCGCCCTGGATTAATCCAGGATTCGCGCTCCAGCCTTGAGCGAATCGGCGGAAATCGGCAGGCTAGTAGGTCTCGACTGAGAAACCGGAGGCCATTTCGGAATGCGAAGTCGAATCGAATCGGAATCGGAAGCCATCGAAATCGAATCGAATCGGAGGACTCGAACGGAGCCCTGGACAGCCATGGCAACGCCTCCTCCATCCCGCTCCCCCACGGATAACTATCCCTGTCGCACCCCGAAACGTGTTGGTGGTGCGGGCCGGGTGCTTCGCATGAGACTTCCTCACCGCTTATAATCCTGAAGCTTAACTGGTGCATCAGCTTCACGTCCTCCTCCTCCTCCTCCTCCTGCTGGAGGGCGGTTGACAAGGTGGCTCTCGCCCTCGGCACCCCGCACCCGCGTCTTGAAAAAAGCTGCAGCAGCTCCACGGATTGGAGGGCGACTCCCTCTCTCGAGCTGCGGGCCCTCTCGCCGCAGCTCGACGCGCGCGCAGCCCTCGTCTGCCACATTTGATGGAGGCCCAGAGACACAAATTCGCCGGCCCAACGGGCCAGAGGCGTGCTAAGATCTCCGCTAACTGCTAAATCATACTTCTACTTCGCGCGCGCGGGGCGGCCCCTGGGGGTCCCTGGACGAAAAGTACCCCGGGCGATCCCCGGCAGGGTCGGGTCAGAGATGGTTTTCCTCCTGGGCGCCGCCCCCGTGGCCCTCCAGAGAGCCCCAAGAAGGGCCACGAGGCCGCCAAGAGCCCTCCAAGATGGTTCAAGAGTGCTCCGAGATGCCACACGATCGTTCCAAGACGCCCAAGATGGCCCCCAGACGCTCCAAGAGGCCTCCAAGAGCACTCCCCAGAGGGCCCCAAGAGGCAAAATTCATTACTTTCCCTTTGGTTTTGGGCAGATTTTGGCGTGTCCATCTTTTCGGCTTCCCGACGCCCCAAGACGGCCCAAGAGGCCCCCAAGCTCGCCCCAAGAGGGCCCAAGAAGCTCCCAAGAAGGCCCCAAGATAGCTCAAGAGGGCTCCAAGACGGCCCCAGAGGCATCCAAGACGGCCCAAGAGGGGCCCAAGAGGACCCCAAGCGATGCCCCAAAGGGGGAACAAAAAACAAAACTTCGAGCCCTCGGCCTTAAGAAGCCCCCAGGAGGCCTCAAGAGGCCCCTGAGAGGCCCCAAAAGCCCCCAAGAGGCCCTCAGGAGGCCCCCAAGCGACGCTGAACAGGCCCCCCCAGCGGCCCCAAGAGGCTCAGTCATGCGAAATGGGCCGGCGGAATGAGCGAAGCGACTCAATAAATACACAACAATCCCAGGATTCCCCATATTCTCCCAGATCTTCTGGGTTTTCGTCTTCCCCCCCACTCCCCATATTGTCCCATATTCTCTTGGGAGTAGACGATGAATTGTGTATGTGTGTTTTTCCCTCCTGAACGTTTGCAACAGCTTCAAAGATCTGCATGGCGGGAATCCCAGGAATTGTCCTCTGGCAGAGTTCAGGATTGTCGGGACGCGACGTCCACGTCGATCCGCGGTGCTGGAGTCCCAGGCATGGCGCCGCGGCACGCTTTAGGATTGTCAGGACGCGACGGCCACGTTGATCCGCGGTGTCATAGTCCCAGGCATGGCGTCACGTCACGCTGTAGGCTTGTCAGGACGCGACAGTCACGTTGATCCGCGGTGCTGGAGTCCCAGGACATGGCGTCACGGCGCGCTGCAGGAGTGTCAAGACGTGACAGTCTCACGCCGACTCGCGGCAATGATGTCCCAGGCCCGGTGTTTTGGCACGGTTGAGGATTCCCAAACGATTGCCTTCCGAGTGGGCACTTCCCGCCGTGAAAACAGACCCTTGAAGTGACCTGTGAAGAAGGAACTTTGAGGGAATGTATTGCAATATCGTTGTTGCGTCTTGGGTTTACAATGGTCCTCCTCCTTCTCCCCTTCCTCCTCCTCCTCCTCCTCCTCCTCCTCCTCCTTCTCCTCCTCCTCCTCCTCATCCTCCTCCTCCTCTTCCTCCTCGTCCTCCTCCTCCTCCTCCTCCCTGCTCCTCCTCCCTGCTCCTCATCCCTGCCCCCCACCCTCCTGCTCCCCCTCCTCCCCTTCTGCCTCCTCCTCCTCCTCCTCCTCATCCTCCTCCTCCTGCTCCCGTCACCGCGGCCGTACGTCGCTTAACCCCTCCCCCCCCGTCAGGGCACGAGGAGCCTCCGAAGAGGCTTTGTAGAGGGGCCTCTTGAGTAGGGGGGGTGGGTCTCTCCTGTTGCCTCCCTTACCGTACTCCTCACTTGACCTGCTCCAGGGTACGCCTTGCCATACTAAAACACACTGGGCTGCCGAACAAAGCCCAACTGGCCATTCAAAAACTGTCTCTTACCATGTCGGCCATCCTTCCCTGGGAAAGCCCTTTCAGGACGACGGTGGGTATGTGCAGAAGGCGCCTCCACACCACCACCACCACCACCACCACCACCACGCTCAGCCAAGGCCAACGCCCTCTTTGCCAAGGCCAGGAGGGTCTGCACACCATCCTTGGGCCGAGGATGGCCCTGGCCAGGCATGGTGGTGCAGAAGCAGGATTAGTGTGCATCGAATCGGAAAATCGGACCGAATCGAAACGAACGTGGGATGGAGCTGCGTCGGTTCGGAATCGAGGTCGAATTGAATCGGCTGCGCCCAGATACACGCTTTTTACGTCGGCGGCTAGGCAGAGTGACTGCGCTGGCGGATGGAGCAAATGCAGGCCTGGATGCACACATACGCTGTGCCACAGCATCGGGCCTCATCGGACCGCCGGGAGCCCGAAATCGAATCGGATCGAGCCG
>CAUYUJ010017689.1:20000-47500 GCA_963575745.1 Prorocentrum cordatum | reverse complement strand
TCATGTCAACTCTCAATCATACCACCATCATCCTCAACACTGTTACGCTAATCTTGCACATCTTCACTGTCATCGGCTTACCTATCATCCGAATTATCACCAGAATGAGCATCAGCATCGTCATCGGCGTCGTCGGCCCGATGTTCACGGAGAGGCCTCCCTGGAAAACCCGCCGACCGCGCCCCCTGGGGGAGCCTCCCGGATACGTCTAGGGGAGTTTGGGGGGGCGGGCTCCTGGAATTTGTTTGAAGGTTATCTCGGGGTCCTTGACTGTCGTTTCGAGAGCCCCTTGGCCCGTCTGGAAGGCATCTGGCGGCCTGAGGAGGCGGCCAATCGATAGACGACAGACCAGTTAGCCAGAACCTGCTACCTCCACTCGGTTACTGAACGAACAAGACGTCCTGTTAGGGTGCTCTTGGTCCGTCTGACGCCTTCGAAAGCCGTCGGGCCAGGCTCTTCGAGATCGCTCGGCTCGTCTTGGTAAGCTCGTGACGGCTCTTGGAACCGTCTAGGTGGCCTCTGGGGCTCCTCCTGGGGATCTCTCGGGCAAGCTGGGGGGTCCTCCAGCAGCTTCAGAGGCGGCCGCCGGACCTAGGATAAGGAGCCAGGAGCATCAGCGCTGTGATGATGATGATGATGATGATGATGATGATGATGATGATGATGATGATGATGATCGCCACCCTCATCGTCACCGTCGCCATTATCATCCGCATCCGAATCCTCATCATCGTCACCATCACCATCTTCATCACCGACGTCACAACATCAACCTCATCATCGTCATGAACACACGGACTACATCATCATCACCAGCATCATCATGATCATCATCATCAACATCAACATCATCCTCATCATCAGCATCATCACCATCATCATCATCATCATCATCATCATCATCATCATCATCATCATCATCATCATCATCATCATCTTCATTATCACCATGCTCATAAGCCATAAAAGTATCATCATCATTACCATCGCCATGATTATCATCACAGCCATCATCACCACAATCATCACCGTCACCAACCATCTGCATCACCATCTCAATCATCAGCATAATCATAATCATCAGCCCCATTATCATCACCATCATCATGCTCATCATCGTCGTCATCAACATCATCATCATTATCGTCAGTATCGTCATCAGCAGCATCATCCTCATCATCATAATCAGCATCACCATCATCATCATCAGCATCAACATCATCCAAATTAGCATCATCGCCAGTATTAGCATCAGCATCATCACCAGCAGCATCATCAGCATCATCATTAGCATCGCCATCATCATCCTCAACAGCATCAGAATCACGATCACCATCAGCATCAGACTCATCCCCACTATCAGCAAAAGCAGAAGCATCAGCATCATCAGTTTCATCAGCATCAACATCAGCATTATCATGAGGAACAGCATCGCAATCAGGATCTGCATCAGCAGCATCATCGGCAGCAGCAACATCGCCATAAAGATCACAAGTATCATCATCAGCATCATCGTCAGTATCGTCAGCAGTCTGACCATCATCAAACCCAGTATCATCAAGATCATAAACGTCATCATCATTAAGATCAGCAGCGTCGCCATGTTAATAATGCTAGTATGCTCACCATTACCATGATCATGATCAGCATGGTCATCAGTATCCGATCCAGCATCATCAGCATCAGCATTATCATTAGCAGTATCATCATCATCATCATCATCATCATCATCATCGTCAGCATCATCATCATCATCATCATCATCATCATCTTCATCATCAGCATCATCGTTATCGTCGTCAGCATCATCAGCATCATCATCGGCGTCATCATCTGCATCAATTCCTTCATCATCCTCATAGTCATCCTCATCTTCGACGTAATCATCTTTCATCGCAACCATGACCCTGAGCATCGTCGTTATGAACATAGTGTACGCATCTTGGTCCGCCCTGGAGGAGCTCCTGGAACCCTCGCGGAAGCCTCTTGGGGGCCCTTTGAGCCGTCGGGCGGGGGGGGCTCTTGACCTGTCCGGAGTGGCGGAGCATCGTCGCAACAGTCACCAGCATCATCATCATCATCATCATATCATCATCATCAGCATCATCATCATCAGCATCAACATCATCAGCATCATCGTCATCATCATCATTCTATCATCATCATCATCATCAGGATCATCATCATCATCATCATCATCATCATCCTCATCCTCATCCTCATCCTCATCCTCATCATCATTATCATCCCCATCCTCATCCTCATCCTGATCACCATCATCAGCATCATTTTCGTCATCATCAGCATCATCAGCATCAGCAACATTGCCATCATCAGCATAAACAGCATGATCACCATCAGAATCAGCATCGTCGTCACCCTCACCATACTCAACATCATCATCATCGTCATAATCATCATCATCATCATCATCAGCAGCAGCAGCAGCATCATCAGCATCATCATCAGCATCGTCATCGTCACCACTACCGGCATCATCATCACTAGCAGCATCATCAGCATCATCAGTATCATTATCATCAGCATCATCCACATCATCATCGTCAACACCATCAGTAGGAGCATCACCATCACCATCAGTATCAGCATCAGCATCAGCGTCACCAGCGTCAGCATCATAATTAGCAGCTGCATCATCATCATCATTCATCATGATCATCATCATCATCATCATCAGCAGCAGCAGCATCATAATCATTATCATCACCATAATCATCGTCGTAGTACCACGTGCCATCGCAACCATGAGCACCAGGAACGTCGTCATGGACATGATTCAGAAAGCATCCTGTGTAAGATTCGTGTTTTATTGGAGCATTGCGGTCGCGCACCTCTTCCCTCCTCCCTCGTACGCCCTCATGCCTTCTCCTGCGCTGCTCATCAGGTGGCTGCGAACTGCGCAACTGTCGCCACTTTCGGGGGCTCCTGGGAGGCACAGCGGCGTAGGGGGAGTACAAGCATCCAGTCGAGACCTCGCAGCTCCCTGGGTGGCTGCGAACTGCGCAGTTGTCGCCACTCTCATTGACTCCGTGGGGGGGGCGGGGGGGGCACGGCGGAGTAAGGGAGTGCGCGAATTCAGCCGAGACTTCGCGGCTCCCTGGGTGGCTGCGAGCTTTGCGACTGTCGCCATTCCCATGGACTCCTGGGAAGCACGGCGATGTAGGAGAGTCCGCACAACCAGCCGAGACCTCGCGGTTCCCTTAGGGGCTGCGAGCTGCGCAGTTGTCGACAGTTTCGGGGGTTCCCGGGAGGCACTGCGGAGGAGGGGAGAACGGTCATCCAGCCCAATATCTCGGTGCTCCCAGGGTGGCTGTGAACTGCGCAACTGTCGCCACGTTCGGGGGCTGTTCGGAGGCACGGTTGGGTAGGGGAGTGCGCGCATCCAGCCGAGACCGCGCCGCTCCCTGGGTGGTTGAGAATGGGGAGCCTCCTCCGGATGGGGTCCGCACATCATGTTACTAGTCCGAACGGGTCATCCGAACCATGGAACTGTCGTCATTTTTGGGTTCGTGGGGCCTGCATATGGGGGACGTGTCAAGCGGGAGCCTCGTCTGTGAGTGAATTGCGAGGAAGTCTCAGGCGGGAGCCTCCTCCTTGTGTGGCCCGCAGATCATGTTACGAATCCGAGCGGGCCATCGGAACCTTGTAACTGTCGTCCACTTTGGGGCTCCTGAGGCCTGAATATTTGGGGAGTATGAGGCGGGAACATATTCTGCGACTGAATTGCGAAGCCGATCAACACGCGCGCCCGTTGCGACTTGCGGCGTCTGGGCGTACGCCTCGTTTTCCTGCAAGCCGTGGACGAGTGCAACACGATTCAGGGCAATCCCGACGCGGGTCGGCGCCTCATGAACGTCCCGAACATGCACAAGGCGGGGGACATCCACTGCGCCGTACCGGCCCGCGTCGGCATGGAGGTGCGATTCACTGCAGTGCAGGACGAGTTGAAGAAGAACTTGAGACTCGTGCAGGAGCAACGAGCCATCATCGTGTCCTTCGAGTTCCACCCCGAGGACGAGCACCGGCACGAAGAGTGCACGCCAGGCTAGCTCTTCCGTTCCCACTTTCTACCGCAGGGAATCTGGCTGCAGGTGCACGATTCCGAAGAGTCTCCGATCTACCACGAGGTCGCCGAGCTGTTGCGACATTGCGCCGAAGGCGCCGACGAAGACGGCCAGGCCGAGGCGCGTAGCCTGCTGATGTTCATGCCCAGCGCGCAGGAGCTCACGTGGCAGAGCTCAGGGCCGCACGCCGCGCGCCGCTCGATGTCCACCATGACGCACGCGTCCTATTGCGCCGGGGACAAGGACGCTGGCCGCACGGGCGTGTCGGACGACCATCGGTGGCTGCACCTCTACGTCATGTTTTCCCGCGCCACGCGCTTGCGGAACACGCTGATCCCGCGGCCGCCCTCGCGCGAGTTTCTGGGGCGAGGGCCGCCGGCGTCCTCGCGGAAGGCAATCGGGAAGTTCGACGAGATAGCGAAGAGCTCCATGGCAGAGGCGGAGCAACTCGCGGCAGAATTGGGTTTCGTACTGCCTCTCGCCTGAGCGCGGCTGCGCCCCGCTCGAAGCCCGCGGGGTTGCCCCAACGGCTTGGTCTCGCGCGCCAACAGCTCGCGGGGTTGCCCCGACGACCTGGCCCGCGGGGTTGGTTGTCCCAACGGCTGCGCGCTGCGGCCATTAGAGAATGCGCCCGCGCTGGCCGAGGCGGCGACGGCGCCGGGGAAAACCGACGCGCGCGCCCCCGCCAGGAGGAAGGAGAGGTGCACGAGGAGAACAGGCGGGGCGGAGATGAGGAGGAGGAGGAGGAGGAGGAGGGGAGGTGTGAAGGAGGAAGAAGGCAAGGACGCAGAGGAGGAAGAATACGAGGAGGAGGGGGAGGGAGAGGAGGAGGCGGAGGCCGAGGGGGAGGGTCGGTAGGTAGGTCGGGCCGCGGAAGCGGGGTATGCCCCGAGGGCCGAGCGCGGCGGCGACGCCCACCGCGGCCGCGCTCCCGCGCGCCTGCCGGGGCCAGCAGGCGCGCCCCCTCTCAGGGGACGAGAAGGCGCGGAGGCGCTGGACACCAGGTCCAGCGAGAGGCTGAACTCGAAGACCAACGGGTCGGAGTCGACGCACTGCCCGCCGCATAATCGAATACACGTGCACGTATTCACCGCTGCACCCTCTGATGTCGCATCAGTCAGTGCCACTGCGAAAGTGCCGCAGTGTCGAGGCCGAACATCTCCTCGTAGTCGAAATTGCACTGCTCGAAGACGCCGTCCTCCTCGTCAAGGTTGGTGCGAGCGCGTTCGCTCTGCACCTCAGGCCTGACCCCTCCCGGCTGGGGAATTGCACTGCACCACCTCGTCGATCATGGCAGGCCTTGCCCCTCGCCTGGCTCGGGAAACTTGCTGCAACGCCTCGTCATTGATTCCGCCTCCTGGAGCGGTCGCCCCGTTGCCCCTGGCTCGGGAGCAACGGGTCGGGGCGCTCGCGGAGCTGCCCCCCTCAACGCTCGGGCCAGCGCGCCGCCCCTCGCGCGCCCCGCGCGCCTTCCCGCCATCGCCCGAAGCTGTAGCGCCTCATGCCGCGCCCTTTCGAGCTGCATGTCGGTGCCCCGGCAAAAACCACGGCGACGCGACCGCCACGGGGCCCGAGGAGCACCCCGCGACGGGTTCCTGACCCGCGGCGCTCTGACCCGAAGGCCCTCAGTGGAGCCAGACCCGCCGATGGCCCGCACCATCGCGCCCCCCATGCCGGGCCTGACCCCTGGCCTGGCTGGGGAAACGCGCTGCATCATCTCGATCTGGCCCGCAGCGCCCTGACCTAACGGGCCCTCAGAAGAGCCGGACCCCCCATAGCCTGCGCCATCAAGTTCGGCACGTCAGGCCTTGCCCCTCGCCTGGCTGGGGTGACGTGCTGCGCCTTCTCGGCCTGCCGGTCAGGCCTACCCCCATCGCCTGGCTGGGGCCGTCGGTGTCTGGACTTCACGCTGTCCGCTCCGCTTGCCCGTGCTCCTTCGCCTCGGTGGTGGTGCTGAAGGTGCCGTTGCACTCGTTTCTCCTGCCGAGCGTGCCACTCCCGTTCACTCGATGCTGCACAACCCTGCTGAAGCTCGATCGGTAGCCTGATCGCCATCTGGATCTGGTCTGCGAGGGAGCGGAGGTCGCAGTCGATCTGCAGCTGCGTCCCAAAGAAACTGTCTGAACATAGCGCGCACGTCCGCGAGCTCACTCCAGCGCGCACGTTCAAGTTGCTGTCGCACGTCCCCCAATATTTCCGATAGGCTGCGCACGAATGCATCGCGTCAACCTTGTGATTGTCGCCACGCGCTGCTACGCAGGTCTGCGAATATGTCGGCAATAGCCCTTCTAGGAAACCAGCTGAGCAGTAGCCATCGCAGTGGCTCGTTGTTGCCTCGGTTGATCATCGATCCAAGGAACGCCTCGTAACATTCGTGCCACTGCGCTCCATCGTCAGCCCTGCGCGCGCGGTCGTCAAACCAGATCGCCGCCCAGTTGCGCCGATCAGCTCTCATGTCGTCGTAATCTTGTATTGATTGATCTCGCTCTGGCATTGCTGGTGGTAGTCCCATCGCACCAGGTGCCCCTTCCGTAGTAGCATTGGACATGATGCCGCCGTTGCCAAGCATGGCGTTGGGTTCCTCCGTTGCCTGCTTCGCCGCCTGCTCCTCAGCGCGCACGCGCGCATGTAGGTTCGCACTTCGCTGCTCGAATTCATAGGGCCCATCAGGCACTGGCCGAGCAACCTTGGTGACCACTCGCTCAGGCGAAGTCCACGATGCTCTCGGGTTCGCAGGGGTAGACTTGCATCTATCTGCCGTGCCAACCGCTTGCGGGGGCCAATGCCTTTGCGCAGGTTCGCGAGGACCTCCATTCATTTGACTGTAGGCCACGCGCACTGCTCGCGCAGCTTTAAATTGCGCCGATGCTGCGCCCAAGCCCCGCACTTGACGCATACGGACACCGTCGCCTTGCACGCCATGTCGCTGAGCTCGCCTTCCTGGTCGACCGCGATGAGCCAGTGTCCCGAGGGGTTGTTCATGCATTCTTTGAAGAAGGTAGGCGCCCCAGCACATCCATTGAGCTCTTGAAAGCCAGGCTGCCACAGACGCAAGCACATCGAACGCTGCGGGCCCAAATCCGCGCCATGCCAGTCGTGCCAGTTGTCCGCCCTGATGCCCTTGACGCGCTGGTAGCCGCTGGAGGCCCGCTGCCAACGTTCTTACTCCTAGTTCAGCAAGACGGTGAGCCACAACACTTCCGTCGGTGATCCTTTTTGTCGCCGCGTCGAGGTTGCTGCGCTCCTCACCTGATCTACGTGCCTTGGTGCGACTGACGTCCTGGATGAGGGTGAGCCCTGGTAGGCTCTATGCGCAAGCCCAAAGAAGCTCCTCCATACCGCTGCGTCACCTGCACCCTCTCCTGCGCCGTCTGCTGGAAGAGGTTGATCGCGCTCTTGAAGTCGGCGTGAAGTGCAGCTGGTCCGTTTGCTACTGGGCAAGAGAACGCAAACGAGAGGCACTCCGCCATCGCCGACGTCTGGGGCAAGCTTGCAGGCACTGCTGCATACATAACGCGCAGGGGTCGATCACCGTCAGGGTCCAGGACTGCTGTCGCCCACCCTGCCCTTTGTAGCTCCAGCAGCACCAGATTGGAGCACGAGCCGCCAATCGCAAACTCGATCTGCTGAGTAGTAGGGGGCACCGCATAATGGACAATGTCCTCAGCCTCCTGCCCCGCGTCATTGCCATCGACATCGACGCTGCGTGCTTGCAACCCGAGGTCCATTCGAGGCATGTCTTCCTCATGATAGGCAAATGCTCCACGAAGCAGCGGGCCATCATCTCCTGCATCTCGTAGTGCCCGAAGTAATTGCTGTTCAAACTCATTCCCCTCACGTGCCGCAACCACTTCAGGTAGAGGGCAATCAGCTAGCCCGTGAACCAGGGCGTCGATGCTTCCACACCTGCACTTGCCGTCCGTGATGCAGCCTCGTCGTCGCGCCCTTGCCCTGGCCCGTGCCCCGTCGCACGCGCACTTCATGATGCTGAACTTCCGGCGATGGTTGCAGCGCCTGCTGCCTGCCCGAACGTACGGGGCGACGAAGTCGAAGGATGCGCGCATCGAGGGGTCATCATACCACTTCGCACCCGAGGCCATCTCGCGCTGCCACGTCAGACCTCGCGTTAGCAGGGTCTCCAGCATCGCTGGGGCCACCTGCGCGATGTCGACCGTCTCCCCACGGCCTTTGCGCCATGACGCCCCAGATAGCACGACCCATCCTGCGCGTTGAACACGGAGAGCTGCACGTCGTAGCGGCCCTCGTGTCTGACCCCACTTTACCACGACCCTAGGCTCGCTGACTGCTCGATCCCACCATCCATGAAAATCATCAATGCTGACTGTTGCTGGTTGTGGGCAATGCGTCGGGGCCCAGCACGCACGACACCACTGAAGTGCAGAGGCCAACGGCTCTCGCGCTGCAGGGTCTCCGAATATTAACGAAAGCGTGATCCACCGCCGCTTTACTGTAGAAAATTGCCAGCCTTTTCCTCCGGAACCCGGGGGTCGCCCCCCCCCCCGAAAATCCCCCCCCCCCCCCCCCCTGCTGGACCCCCCCCCCCCCCTCCCCGGCAAAACCCCCCCCCATCCCCTAACCCCTCCCCCCCCCCTCCCCCTTCGAAAACCGGTGGGGGGCCACTGCCGGTTCGACCCCCCCCCCCCTCTCGAAAACTGGGGGGGGGGGGGGGCCACTACCGGGTCGAACCCCCCGCCCCCATCGAAAACCGGAGGGAGGGTCACTACCGGTTCGAATCCCCCCCTCCCCCCACTCACCGCCAGCAAACGACCCCTGGTCCCTACCACCGTCCGCATCACATCCCCCACTGTTGTTCCCAGCACCACTGTCCTCACCACCACTGTCCCCGCTGGTTCCACCACCGTCCCTACTGTCCCCACCAGTGCCCCCACCACTGTCGCACTGTCCCTACTGTCCCCACTACTGTTCCCACCACGGCTCCACTTTCCCCACTGTCTCCACGGCACCAACCACTGCCCGACTATCCCCACTGTCCCCGCTGCCCCACTGACTCCTCCGCTGCCCCACTGAGCTGCCCCACTCTTCCCACCACTGTCCCCGCTGCCCCCACCACTGTCCCCACTGTACCTCTGTCCCATTGTCCCACCGCTGTCCTCGCCACCGCCTTCACCACTGTCCCCACCACCATTGTACCCTCCACTGTCCCACTGTTTTCACCTCATCCCCACTGTCCCCACACCGCTGTCCCCACCACCACCGCCCCCACCACTGTCCACTGTCCCCACTGTTCCCACCATTGTCCCCACCGCTGTCCCCACCACTACCGTCCCTACCACTGTCCCCTGTCCCACTGTCCCCACCTCTGTCCCGCTGTCCCCTCACCACTGCCCCCACCGCCACCGCCCCCACCACTGTCCGCACCCCCACTCGGTTTTCGAGGGGGGGGGGGGCGAACCGGTAGTGACCCCCCCCGGTTTTCGGGTTTTCGAGGGGGGGGGTTCGAACCGGCAGTGACCCCCCCCCCCCCTTTTCATGATGAGCTGGGGGGGGGGGAGGGGTTCGAACCGGTAGCGACCCCTCCCCGGTTTTCCGGGGGGGGGGGGCGGGTCGAACCGGTAGTGACCCCCCCCGGTTTTCTGCCAGCAGCGGTAAAACACGCTCTTTCCGATATTACCAACTTTGCTGATGCAGACACGCCTCAATGATTCGGTGTCCGTTGTCGCCGGCATCATTTGCGAAGTCGTGCAAATTCGCTGTCACTCATGCAGTTGACCTCAACTCGGAAAGTTAGCGCGGGCTTCGCCCCAGTCTCGAAGATGCGCGCGATCCTTTCACTGGCCTGGCCGGGATATCCATCCGAAACTTGCCGATCTTCCGCATTCGTTGTTGACGTCGAGCCGAGCGCGCCAGATACTTTCGCCCAGCTCCCGC
Organism: Prorocentrum cordatum; assembly: GCA_963575745.1. Lineage (NCBI taxonomy): Eukaryota > Dinophyceae > Prorocentrales > Prorocentraceae > Prorocentrum > Prorocentrum cordatum. The sequence continues at coordinate 37,505 of CAUYUJ010017689.1, read as the reverse complement.
GGAAGCTCGCACCTTGCCTCGTTGCTGGAGGCCTGAAACCTGGAGATCGTCGTGCGAAATCCTTGCCCCGCCCCCACTGCTTTGGCAATGACGTCGTGGCGCCCACCCTCGATGCCCAGCGCCGCGTCGCCAATGTAGGACGAGATGGATGCGTACTGATGGACTGCGATGCACGTGTCATACTCATCCACTGCGCGCGCCTTAATGACTACGTCCGCGTAGCCATCTCCAGCGGATAGCCCGTGCACAGCGTGCTGGGGCCGTGCTCCATGGTGAGATCTCGCTCTAGTGTTTGCTGGGCCTTGCCACTGCTTGAAGACCAGTTTGGTCCGAGCAATTTTACCTCCAGGCCGACAACGTTCATCGCGAGCTTGTTCCAGGGGGAATCGCCCCGCAATGCTTGCTGTAGTCCGCGACGAGGGCGGTCGCGTGCCGCATCTTTGATGCGCGGGCCTCGGCCTTGGCTGGTAACCTGCACGCACTGCCCACCACCGAACGACCAGCCGCTGCACCCCAGCATCTGCCCGCACACTGCGCCCCGCAGGTCGTCGAGCACCTTGCGCCGAGCCCTTTGCCCTTTGCCACGCGCTGTAGTTCGACGAGTATAAGATGATGGGCCTGCTGCCTCCAACCGTCTTCGGCAACATCGGCGCGACCATCCACGCGAGCCGCAATGGGCAGAAGCCGATCTTTTCACTTGCTTTCCAAAACGTGCCCAACACTGCCAGGCCCGCATCCGATAAGCCGATGCCTTGCGCGCCTCCGCTGCCGTCACCCGGGGAAGGCCATCTCGATCTGGCATCCACGCCTTCGGCGCTGCAGAGCTAGACTGCCAATGCTTGATGTGTACGTCCTTAGCATCTCGCACTATGCGATGAGGATGCGATTGAAACTCGCCAGGACCACCTATGATCATCGTCGGCGCCTGCACATGCCTATATGCCGTAACCCTTCGCAGCCGTCCTTCTCCTTTTTCGCTCGCACCTTCACACCACTACCTTCATCGTAAATCACTGCCACGATCAGCATCCTTCTTTGCCACGCCAATGTCTTCAGCTGCCTCTTCCATTAAGTTTTGAAGATCAACAGCCGAGGTACCCGCAGAGGACAAAAGACGCCCTCCCACGTATGCCGTCACGCTGAAGCCGCGAATCTCGCCCTCAAGCTCGATGCCAATGCCAATCATAAGTATAGGGAACCCATCGAGACCTGATATTGCCACCATGAGTGAAAGCGCACCCGAGACCCAGCGAGGTGAGCAAGTCGCGCAGCTGCCGCAGATGCAAAGCGCGCCCATGCCGGAAGGAGTCGCCAAGCTGCCTTTGCCGATCCATGCGCTGCCAACTCCACTGCGCCACCTGCGAATATCTGTTCATACTGCCAGCCGCGCGCATCTTCGAACATCGGCCCGGCAACCTTCTGCGGCGGCAACTTGTCGCCCCCGACGCACGCGAGGTAGACCAGCTCCTTGCCGAGCGATGTTTGATGGGCCACTCGAGGTCTGCCTTGACTGTCTGAACGAGTCGCATCATGCCAGCTGCGAGGGCGAAGTAACCGATGATGGCACTCGCCGTCGCCGTTCTGCACGCTGCGCCTGCGGGCACCAGCAGCCACGCCCGAGCACGAGCCGTGAACGTGGAAGCTTCAAATTCAGCAGCTGGCAATTTCCGATCCCCACCAACGAACGAAGAATACTGCTGTCCAGCCATAGCCATGCCGAAACCCAAGAACTTCACGTTCTCGATGGACATCCCCTCCCCCGCATGCAGGTACAGGTTGAAGATGCTGATCGGAGGCCATTCTGGAACTTCTGCAACTGCTCGTTGCGCCCGATGCGGCACCTTTTCACTTCCAAAAGAGACGGCACTATGCACTGCCAATCTTCGCGCCACGAGACTGCCTTCAGGATGAGCTGGCCCATGCAATCCCACGCCTTCACGCGCGAAAATGGCGAGCCCAGCCGACGGCAACTCCCCTCCCGCGGGCGCACCTGGAACGATCGTCACACTCCACCTGCGGTTGCTGGCCCACGTGCTCAAAGCTTCACAGCCCCCAGTCATGGCACCCAATCTCCTGCCGAGGACGATCAGCGACTGCGTCTGGAGGAGGCGCTTCTTCAAGGTCTGCTTGCCCAGGTTCGCGTTGCACGTCTCCATGAAGCGCGACCCCATGGCCTGAGCTGGCATTGACACTGCCATAGAGCGTCCACTCTTCAAAGACAACCCGCGGACCTCAGGAGCCCATCGCACGCCCTTGGTCTCGTCAAACACAGTCTGTGCTGCCACCCGTTCAAGCAGCGTTTCCTCTATCAAATCGTCGGTGCTTGGTGTTCTGGATGTTCTGGGCCATCTCAGCCAATCGCCCCATGCTGACCTCGAAGGCGCCCCCGTTCTGGAACATGGCCTCGCGTAGTTCCTCCGCGTCTGCTTTCTCCCACAAGAAGTCCGCGGCTCGTTTGGCGCCACCACGGCTGCTTCCGCCTGCTTCGCCACCGGCCCCATCAGCATGCCCTGGCTCTGGGGGGGCACGTTCGTCAGCAGAAGGATGTGCAGGATCGCGGGCCTTGCCACGCCTTGCTTCCATGTTCTTCCTGCACAGCGCCTGCATCCTTTTGGAGTACTGGTTGGATGTGAAGGACTGGTAGAACTGGAGCAGCTCGGGGTCACCCCTGAGATCGCTTGCTCTCGGGGCCGAACTGCAACGCACCCCCGGGCACCTCAACGAACTCCTCAGCTGCCTTGCCGCGGCCGAGCTTTGCCGCGTGCGCCGCCACCTCTTCACTGAGCAGTGCGTCCTTCTTATGCTTTGCCCCCAGGTAGCCGTTCTTGTTACCCAATTCTTGCTGCACCATTCCCAACTTTTCTGTGAGAACTCGAAGTCACTCTTCGCGGTGGCGATATGCTTCTTGAACCCGCTCGAGCATCTGAGAACACTGCTTGTGGGCTGTGGCAGGGGTTCGCAAGTCCTTGATCTGCAACACCGTCGCCTCAAGCTTGAGCCTCGTGCTCTCCGCCAGCTCCGTGTCGCCGGTTTCCGCGTAGATCTTGATTGCCTGATCGGACTTGTCGATCTTATCCTGCAGCTCCGTGCGCTGAGCGAAAACGGAGGTTTCGTGGCCCGTCTCAGCGCCGTCGCCCCGTCGACCTCCATCGCCCCCTGCGACTTCTGGTCCTGCGCGAACTTGAGCTTCCTGTTCTCGGCCACGAGCTGCTTGAAGTGCGCGTGAAGTTTCTGGAAGTCCTTCGCCTCTTGCGACCACGGGGCAGGCTTTGAGCGTAGTCCAACACCTCCTACAGATCGGGATGGCGAACGCACCAGTGAAAATTCAGATCCTTCCCGACCTTCCCGATATTCCTTCTTTGCTTTCTGCGCGATCTTGTCAGGGGCCGCCTTCCCAAAGCTGCAAACGATGCGGCACGCCCAGCCAGCGCTCCGTCCGCAGCTCGGACACACCCCCATGTCGAGTCGCGTGGCCCGCGCAGCACTCGAGGTTGTCCGTGCGCAGCGGGCTCCGGCACCATCTTGCCTGACGAGGAGCCGTGGTGGCCGTCCGCAACCGTTACATTGATTCGCAGTGCTGAAGTCCCAGGAAATGCGTTCTCGCACGAGTCAGGATCGCCAAGACCCAACATTAACGGGGATTCGCGGCGTTGCAATCCCAGAAATCGTGTTCTGGCACAGCTCCAGATGCAGGGGCCCAATGACAAGGAAATGTGGAGGACAGTTGTATTGCAATATCGTTGATGAGTCTTGGGTTTGCACTGGTCATCATTATCCTCCTCCTCCTCCTCTTCCTCCTCCTCCTCCTCCTCCTCCTTCTCCTCCTCCTCCTCCTGTTCCTCCTCTTCCTCCTCTTCCTCCTCCTCCTCCTCATCATCATCCTCTACCTCCTCCTCGCCCCCTCCTGCCTCCTCCCCTCCTCCCACCTGCCTCCCTCCTCCCTCCTCCCTCCTGCCGCCCTTCTGACTCCTCCGCCTCCTGCCCCCGGGGGAGGGGCGGGGGGCCTCCAGGTCCCCGCTCTCGACCGCCTCCTCCAGCCGCCTGGCCGCATCCTTCCCGGGGGGGGGGGGGGTCGGCGGGGGGGGCACTGGCCGTGCTGTTGAGCACCGTTTATCCGACCCCTATCCCCAGCGGCTTGGCCTGGGCCCCAGTGGCCGATTTACCCCCCTAGATGGAAATGTAGGCCGTTCCCTTCGGGTTTCGAGGGGTGTATCCCAAACTGGGGGGATATTTGGTGGGGGTCTCGCAGGGGACGGGGATGGGGATAGGGGTCGGTTAAACGATAATGAACTGCGGTGCCGGGATCTCCGACGATTGCTTTATGGTTGGTCCAGCAGGGCGGCCCGATAATGAAAATCGCCGGCTTCCCACTGCATAGCTGCCCCGGTACGCAACCCGCCACAAGCAGCGTGTTGGGACGGAGCTCAACACGTAGACGGAAAACGTAGGTCTGACGCGATGCGTTCGCCAAAACGTGGGCCAATACGTTGAGCCAACACGCAGCGTATTCACACGGACGTTTTGACTGCGTCCCAAAACGGGCGTATCGAGGCAGCGAGATCCCAACTGACGGGAGGGGGACCCCATCATGCTAGAACAGGCTGAAAATGAAGATGAGGACGGGGAGGAGAGAGAGAGAGAAAGGAAGGAGAGACTGAGAAGTGAGGTGATATCCGACGACTTTCTTTTTCTTTTTGGCTGGTGCGCTTCGCGAACGCTGCGTTTCCGCGCCCAGCGCTGCAGTTGCCAAGGCGCGTGCGTGGCGGAGCGTGCTGGCTGTCCCATTGCATGCCTTCGAACCCGAGCGGAGGGGGGATGAGGGGAGGGGGGTGAATAGGCAGCAGAAGACCAAACCATCGGGGTGACGACGGCGATCAAATATCAAACTGTCCCTTGGCGGCATTTCTGATAGCTTGGCTGTGGAAAGGGGTTCGCAATACCGACCTCTGCGAAGCGGAAAGCTGGCGGTAGCAATCCCCGACACTCTGATCGTTTGAATACAAGCGTTGCTCCTTGATGCAGGGGTTTTCGGACGTCGTCGTCTGACGATTCCGTTGATTCCCAAGGGTTTTCCAGGGCATCAGGAAGATTCAGGAAGCCCCAAGAGACCCCCAGAAAGCCCAAAGAGGTCCTGACGCTCAAAATAATCAAAAAGCATTGGTTGTCAACTGCCTTGGGGAATCGATCGCTCCCATACGCAGCCATGAGGGTCCAGGAGGCCTCTAGAAAGCCCCAGGCAGCCCGAGATGCACCAAAAATGGCCCCACAGACTTCTGGTTGGCCTCAAAGACGGCCCAAAAGTTCTTCCATCCCAAGACGGCCCACGACCCAAGACGGTCCCACCCCCCCACCCCACATGGTCTCAAGGCCCTCCACGATGGGCACAATACCCACGAAAACAAACGTGGGCTCACAGTGGCCACAAGAAGAAAGGCCCAAATGTTCAGTCACACAGGCGCCCAGGCCATACACCCCAACACTTCTTCCTTTGGACTCCGTTGCACATTAGCGGGGCAGCATCAACACGGAAGACCCTAAGAGCACCTCGAGGGGAGCCAAAACGACCCCAGGAGGACTGGCTGGCGAGAGACAACGATGACAGCCCCGAGAAGCGAAGTGCACCCTACCTGGAAGCCCTGCACAAGAGCCCTCCAGGATCACAAGGGGGCAATCGGGCACCCTCCACTCGCTGCAGCACTCTTCTCTCAACCCCTTGTACAAACCTCAAACACAGCCGTGCGCAAGCCCCTGCAAAACCCCGTGCAGAGGCATTTGTTCCATGCGATCTCAGGTGTGCAAATGGATCCTACAGCGTCCCGGTCGCACGAAAAGCACTACGAAAGAGCGCGGAGCCCTCGGCTGAGGAGCCCATGGGCCGGCTTCATCTTCGCAGGACGACGGGGGTCCGGAACATCGACGCTCCGCTACAGTGTGGCGGTTGGCTGTATGCAGAGTCGCTCTGGGACTTCGTGCGAGGGCGGTATCGGAAGTGGAAGAGGAGAAGGAGCAGGAGGAGGGAGGAGGCAGGGGGGAGGAGGCCGGGAGGAGGCAGAAGGGAGGAGGGAGAAGGAGGAGGGAGGAAGGAGGAGGAACGAGGAGGAGGCAGGGAAGATGTGCGAGAGAGGAGGGAGGAGGGAGGAGGAGAAGGAAGGGGGAGGGAGGAAGGAGGAGGGAGTAGGGAGGAGGGAGGAGGGAGGAAGAGGGAATTCGCTGGAATTCGCTTATATCCAGTGTGGGCGAGAGGGAGCGAGGAGAGAGGAGGGAGGCGGGAGGAGGAAGGAAGGAAGGGGCAGGAAGGCGCTGACCACTATCACCACCACGTGACCAACCACCAGTATAACCACTACCAGCCCGGCCGACTCTCAGGACCACCGCCGCCCGTACGGCCACCACAACTACCAGCTGACTGACTACCAACATCACCACCGCCAGCACGACCACCACGACCATCAGCACCACCAGCAAACCGACCACACCTACCAGCCACCACGACCACCAACATCACGACCACCACGACGACCACCACCAGCACGACCACCACGACCACCACGGCCACCAGCTTGACCACCACCACCCCGCCGACGGACACCGCCGCCCCCCGTCCCCCTTACCCTTCCCCCTCCCTCCCCTTCCCCTGCCGGGCCGCCCGTGCCGGTGCGCCTTCTGCGCGACCGTCCCCTCCTCCTCCCTCCTCCTCCCCCTCCTTCTCCTCCCCGTAATTAGCAGACTAAACTTTCCCGCTTGCCCGGCGGTCCCCACGGCGACGGGGTGCGGGGCCAACTCTGGCGCCGCCGGGCCGAGATGGGAGGAAGGAGGGAGGAGGGAGGAGGGAGGAGGGAGGAGGGAGGAGGGAGGAGGGCGGAGGGAGGAGGGAGGGAGGAAGGGAGGGAGGAGGGGAGAGGCGGGGGAGGGAGGGGGGGAGGACAAGCTAGGTGCGCTCGCGTCATATCTGACATCCTACCCCTCCCTCCCATCCCTTACCATGGCGCAGATCCCCTCTCTACTCGCTCAGTCGGATGTCGAGCAGGGCAATGATGGGTACGCGATGCATTGTAGAGCACGGCATGGCATGGCGTAGAAGAGCACCGCAAAGCGTAGTATCAACCTAGCATTGCAGTGCATGCCGTGGCATGGCACGGGAAATGACGCCAGCACTGCAGCGGGAGTCGAAACGAGCGGAAGCGCGGAAATGAGGCCAGCGCTGCAGCGGGAGCACGATTCGGAACGAGCGGAAGCACGGAAATGAGGCCAGCGCTGCAGCGGGAGCACGATTCGGAACGAGCGGGGCCCGAAAATGAGGCCGGCGCCTCAGCGAGAGCAGCAGTTTGAAACAAAAATGCAAGCGAAAACCCAACTCCGGGGAAACCTGTGTAAAAAACCATACGCGGGGGGGGTCGGACACTCCCAGGCCGTCATCAGGGGAAGAGGGAGAGTAGTATTCATATTGAGAAAATTGTGGAACCCAAGGCCACGTGCAAAGTGTGCAGATGGGCCTCTCGAGAGAGGCCGGCCACGCCTTGGGCAGTCCAGGGGGGCCATGGGGGGCGGTGGCAGCCACAGAGCGAGCTGTCTCGGGCAGCGGCTGCGACTGGGGGTGTCTTGGCGGACAACGTTGGGCTGCCTTGGCCCGTTTTGGCACGAATTCGGGGACCGCGGTCTGGAGCGCGCCGGTCGCCGCCCGCCTCGACGGAGTCGGACGGAGCAGCTGTGAAGGATGAGGCCGCAGGGATCCAGTGGACCCTGACATCCTCGCGTCGTGAGAAATATCACGACGAGGGTTTCGGATATCATTCACGCCTCGCGGCAACGATGCCCAGGCGAGCTGCAGTGATCAGGGAACATGCGGGCGACTGAGACAAGGCCCCGATCTAAAAATACCTCGCATAGCTCTACAGCCAACCCGTAGAATAAAGGACGCACGATGAGGATGCAAGGGCCTTGAGAGGCCATGTCGGCACCCTGCGGGCGGGGCGCAGCCAGCGGAAGCGGCCAAGCATGGGCCGAAGGGGAAGGGTGCAAGGGTAGCCTTGGGGAGTCGCTCATCCGATTGAACGTCGGCGGCGAGCGAGGGGGGGCAGTGAGAAGCAGGAGGCTCTCTCAAAGGCGGCGGGGCTTCTCAGAGGCCCTCGCGCCTTCTGAGAGGTTTTCTGTGTCTTTCTGAGTAGGGCTTAGAAACTTCTCAGAAGGCCAGACGAAGGCAGAATCGAGACATCATCGGACCGATATGAATCGGAAATCTCTGAGAATCAGCGGGTTTGGAAGATGTATCGGGTGCCGCGGCCGTTTCAGGGCGCTCCAGAACGCTCTCGGAGCGTTCTGGAACGCAGTGAAAGAGAGGGCGCCCTTGAGCAGGGTGGCCCCACGAAGTTTATAGGCACGCCTGCGAAGCAGCTGGAGGTTCGGAGGCCCTCCCGGCGCCGTGGCAGGACGCATTTTCTTCGGCAGTGCCTGGAAGGTCACAGTGAGTGAACGTTGCAAGACCGCATGATGGTGGCCATGTGCTCCCCATGTGCGCTTCGTACTTAACAGCTCGCCTGCTTGCTAAGCGAGACACATATCCAAACGCAGTACAAGATCAAAAGAAGGCGCGAAAGCAAGCATCTTTTGAGCCAGGGGGCGAGAGCCAACCGCAGGCCGGACTAGACTGCATTCAAAAGCAAGCCCGGCTCCCTCAAACGATTGTGCTGTAACGGTGGTCCTTCCATTTTGATCCCCCCATCCCACCAACAACGCAACGAAGATTACGAACTCCACTCACAGCACTGCAAGTCACGACAGCATGGCTGTGCCGCTGCGTGAGATGGCGACAGACGGTCGTCGAACCGCACGCGGCCGCATGCAGCATTCTCCAGATGAGCCTTGAAACAAAAATGCAAGACCGGCACCTGGAGGCGAGCCATATGAAGAAGGTCGAAGGGCCAACGCGGCACTCGACATCCAATTACAAAGTCTTTCATAGGCGCGGGCAGGGAGCTGGGGAGAGGGAAGCAAAGAAAACCCAAGGCTCGTGGATGCGGAGGCCGGTCGAGAACGGCGAACGCACCAGGGTCCAGCACGACCAGTACAGTGGTGCGGAGGAAGGCGGAAGGAAGGGGACGAAGCGGAAGGATGGGGAGCTCGGCCACAGTGCAGTGATGGGGGAACCGAAGTCGTGGTCCTGTAGTGGTCATGTAGTGGTCTCGAGGCATCGTCCATGACGACATAAAACTCGGTATGTCTTGCTGGGCCATCGCGCCCTGTGAGCACACCGTGCGCTACTTCCGAGCACACTATATTGATATACCTTACGCACGTAAGCGCCGCATGGAAAAACGTCGAGCACGTGTCCTCCTCCATCTTCCCCCTGCATGCCCCTCCATATGCACATTCCGATGTGTTCTGCTCTCTTCCCCTGCTGAACCCGCCGCTGCGTCAGCATTTTGGCTCTGCAAAACGGTCCTTCGTCGCAGAGGAAAAAAGACTGCGAGCAGGGCCGTAAACTTTTCCGGGAACCGTCGGGCTCGTTTGCCGACGCAGGGCTGCTGTTTTGCTCCTCGTGACAGACTGGCAGACTGACTCGCCAGGGCAACTGGATGGCAGCACCAGACATCCGTCTGCCCCAATTGTTTTGATGCGTGGGCCCCGGAGGTCTGGACCACTTCCTCAAGACTGGCTGTTCGTCCTGAATCGTTTTTTGTTGACGCTCCCGAGGCCCGGCGAAGGCCCCCAGGGGCCGAAAACTGCCAAAATCCCGCCGCTCCAATTCTTGCTTGAGCGTCGGATCTCTTGGACTGTATCCGCGAGTGGTGGAACCGCAAAAGGGTAGTCGACAGCTTGGATCGTCGGGTGCGCCAGAGTTGGGTCGGGCGTGTCGCCCTACAGGCGGATTTCGGACGAAGAATAACACATGGTCGAACAACATTCAGAAATCGTCAGAAACAGTCGAAAAACCGTTCCCAGCTAATTTGGGGGGGCGATCTTGTTTTATAGTTTCCTCCTGTAGAGGGACGTGCCCGACTTGACGCCAGAGGGGAGGACCCGGAAGAAGGTGCTCAAGCGCACCGGGGCCCGAGGCACGTGAGCGGACGACGGGGGGGCCTGCGCAGAGTTGGGAGACACTCTGGGCCAAGAAAACGGACTTCGCTCGAAGCGTTTCCTCCAGGAGTCAAAAAAAACACCCCCCAGTAATAAGCACCCCGAGACGCGAAGTCGTTCAGCAAACGCGCCCAAAGAAGGAATCTAACAGGGCACGGCTGTTCAGTAAACGGCCAAGGCCGTCTAGTAAACGCCAATGCGTCGGGTCTGGATGGTTTTTTCTCCCCTGATCCTTACTGGCGAAAAAGGAACAACTGGTTCTTGACATGATTTGTTCTCAAGAGCTCTGCGTGGCGACGCCCCTGCGGTCCTCAACCAGTAGTCCAGGCCCACCTGCACGAACACTATACGAGGAAAAGAAGCTCCACGAACACGCCCAGGGTCCAGCCCAGATTTTTGATTCTCTTGGGCGAGATCTGGAGCCAACGAGATGTCACGCAAACAGGCTGGAGTCTTGATTCTCTTGAGCGAGATCTTGAGACCTGGAGAACGAAGAGGGGCCCTGAAATCTCGAGATGGGCCATGATGCCCACCCACCCTGGCCCTGACCTTCTACTTGGGCACCCCCGAAATCGGGGAGTCGGAGACGGGAACGTGACAACGGCCAGGGCAAGAGACTCCAGTACGACTCAACAGGCCCCGAGGAGCGCACGAGAGAGCCCAAGAAATCCGAAGAGAGGCCCCAGACAGCCAGACCCACTCAAAACCTCGAGCGCTTCGATGCGCCCCTGCCACGGTTTCCCCCGGGACTGCAGGCGACGAGGAGGAGGAGGAGGAGGAGGAGGAGAAGCAGGAAGAGGAGAAGGAGGAGGAGGAGAAGGAGGAGGAGGAGGAGGAGGAGGAGGAGGACGGGTCGCCTCAGCCCTTCAGAGAAACCCTCCAGCGTCCCTTGCCGCCCGGAAACGCAGCAGTATACTCCCCGCCCCCCCAGAAGCCGCCAGGAGCCCAAGCCGCACGGAGCGGCTGCGCAGAGCGCGGTGGGTTCGGCGGCGCTGAGGCAGGGAGAGGCCTCCTCCTCCTCCTCCTCCGCCTCCTCCTTCTCCTCCCTCCTCCTCCTCCTCCTCCTCCTCCTCCTCCTCCGCCGCCTCCTCCGCCTCCTCCTCCTCCTCCTCTCCTCCTCCTCCTCCTCCTCCTCGTCCTCGTCCTCCTCCTCCTCCTCCTCCTCCTCCTCCTCCTCCTCCTCCTCCTCCTCCTCCTCCCCCTCCTGGGAGGGAGGGGGCGGGGGGCGACCTTCTGAGAAGACGGGGGGGGAGGCTTCTTGGAAATTTGGTCGGGCATGTCCTCCTACAGGCGGCGTTTGGAAGGAAAACTCTAAAAAACAAAACCAGAAAATCCACACATCATCAAAAATGATCGAAAAAGGAACACGAATAAACATCCCAGGACTATTGTTTTACCATTATTGGATGTTCCTCCTGTAGAGGACCATGCCCGACTTAATATTAGAAGGAGGCAGCCCCGCGCAAGCCAGGCGCCGCACGCCACCGAGGAGGCCGGGGCCTTCTTGGCAGGCCAGCCCCCCTCGCCCCTGCCTTGCTCTGCGCGCCGCGGAGTGCTGTGGAGCTGGGCAGATGAGGGGCAAGGATAAGGGGGGACTGGCATACGGGGGGATGCATCGACCTGGGATCGGCGATGCATCGCCGACAGATCGGCGACGGGCCATCGACAGTGAATCCGCACCTTCCCGGGCAGGTTGGGGCTATCGGGCTCCCATCGGCGATCCATGGGCGACTGGGAGTCGATGCATTCCCCCTTATGCCTATCCCCCGCTATCGTTGCCCCTGAGCAGAGCCTCTATATGTATCCTCAAAGTGCGAACCCCTCGGGCTCAAGGACCCCTGCGCCAGGGCCAGAGTTTCACCCCCAGCTGGTTTTCGACGGCTCCAGTGTCTGGAGAAAGCCCCCGCACGCCGAGGATGGCGGAAAAGCTGCAGCGGGGTGCTGTTTCAGACGCATACAACCTCTCCTCCTCCCCAGGGATCGACCAGAACAATGGTTTGTGCTTTCGCTCCACGTGCGCCACTTGAAAAGAATTAAGACCCTAAAGCAGCGTGCTGGTGCACCTCAGCGGGTCGCAATCGGCACTCAGGGGCCACCAGCAGCGAAAACACAACGAAGAATGGAAACATCACGAGAGCTGCCCACGGGGTTGCCCTGAGCAGCATTCTGGTCGACCCCTGCTCCCCTTGCCCGATCCGCGGGACGTCCCAGGTAGGCCTTCGCAACATTTGTTCGCGCCAGGCGTCTTCGATCCCCGCAGTCTCAGGCGCCGGTGCCCTCGCAGGGTCGATCGGGCTCAAGGAAGATGCCGCAGATGGATGGGGCCATGGGGGCCCCGGTCGTGATGTTCTTCTCCAGACGCTGCAACGTTGCTGCGATGCATTGGGTCTCCTGGGCAGGATCAGTCAGCACTGGAAGGGAAGATCTGGTCGGATCGGGGCGAGCCTCGAATTGGGCTGCATCGGCACACGCTTGAGATCGTATCGAATCGGCCGCGCCAGGATGCACAACAACGCCACGCAGGCATCGGCTCGCGTCGGATCGTCGTGGCCTCGGAATCGAGTCGGATTGAGCCGGGCGCGATCGACGCGAATCGGATCGATCGGATCGAAATGGATCTCGACCTAGGCTTCCGGGGCACACCCCTGCCTCTGGCGGCCGTTCGGGACGACTCGGGCAGCCCCAGAACGCTCTCGGCGAGGCGCAGCTGCTGGGACGCATCTGGAGGCTGACTACCTCCCAGACCACCCCAACCCAACCCGAAGACCCGAATTTCGGGTTGGGGGGGGTAAGGGTTCCACACGTGTTTTTTCGATGTTCCACGACCCCCCCCACTGGAAATCGATGATAAATTGGGGCCTTCGGGTTGGGTTGGGGTGGTTTGGTGGGTGGTGAGAGGCGGAAAAACCTCCAGGAGCAGACAAACCACCTCCGCCGCAGCCGACGCCGCCGCCGCCGCCGACGACTACGACTGCGGCGACGACGACGGCAACGACGACGGCGGCGACGACGACGGCGGCGGCGGCGGCGGCGGCAGCAGCAGCGGCGGAGGCCCGACCGCCCCTGGGAGACCCAGGCCTCCGCCTCCTCGTCCCTGGCCGACGACGACCGGGGCGGGCCCATGGGAGGCCGCCCTCGCGGCACCTGTGGGGAGGGAGTTCAGCGGGCGGGCGAGCTCGGCTACACTCGGCTGCTCGCAGGAGTGACCCCAGGCAAGAGTGAGTGACCTTTGGCGCGCGGCTTCAACACCCCAAACCATAAGATCATTCAAGGGACAGCGGATGACTTTTCGGAGTGCCGGCAACAGCAAATGAAACTCCCTCCAGCATGCGGGCCGCAGCCCCTGACCCAGACCAAAGGGGAAACGAGCAAATGCTGACCGCGGGCGGCCGCGTGTGCGTTGCTGGGCCACGACAAGACATACCCGAAGCGGCTTCAGGGGGGCTGGGAGGGTCGCGCAGGCTGCTGCTACCATTTCGCGCTCTGCGATCGGGGGACCCCAGTGGGCCCCAGTGGGCCAGAGCCAAAGGTCATTCTGGCGAAGGGTCAGTCTTGCGTGCTGCCGGTGCGCCCAAAGGTGACCTTCTTCAGGAGCGAACAAAACCGGTATCAAGATAAACGTTCGGCGGCCCGCACATAGTTCTTGGGACACCGCTGGACACCCTTCGCCTGGCGAGCGAGGCGCGCCAGCAGCGGCGAAAATGTATGTGCATTCTGTTTTGTTATCAATCGACTCCTGTAGGCTGACGCACGAGGGACCATGGGCGAGAGTGACATGTGGCGCGCGGATTGTCGCTCGTTGCATGCAACGAAGCAGTAGCGACCCGCGTGCCGTGGTTTGGCCCCGCCGCGCCCACTGAACGGCGCGCGCCAAATGTCACTCCAGCGAAGGGTCACCCTTGCGTGTCGCAGATATCGGCCAGGCGCATGGCGCCAGGCCAACTCCGAAAGAAAATGGGCAATCATGGGCAGTGCGAGCGCATCGTGGCCACCGAAGAGGAGGCAAGCGCGCATCAACTCATCATCGTCACCAAATGCCATCATCATCACCACCATCAACAGCACAATCACCAACACCATCACCATCGTCTTCATCACCAGAATCATCACCGACATCTTCATCATCATCATCATCATCATTATCATCATCATCATCATCATCATCATCATCATCATCATCATCATCATCATCATCATCATCATCATCATCATCATCATCATCATCATCATCATCATCATCATCATCATCATCATCATCGTGATCATCGTCATCATCACAATCATCATCAGCAGCATCATCATCATTCTCTAGGTGCTCACGTCGGCCCAACCGCTGGCGCACGCATGTATCCGGAGCGGCGGTGCGCAATGCGGGGTCCTGACGAGGACGCGCGCCATCGCTCCCCGGCGTGAAGCGACAGTGCCGAAACGTGGACCACCATCGACAGCAGCAACAACATCTTTCAACGGCGAAACCTGGTCAGGCGAAGTCGACGGACTGTGGCATATACGCAGCGACGCAACAAACCACATCATCGCTAACCCTGGTTATTCCGGTCCCTGTGGGACAACTGGAACGGTGGAGGTCGGGCCCTGTGACCATTCGTGTTCTCCTACGTCTTCCAGGGACACACTGTTGGCGGGTGCGAACGGACGGGTCACCGAGTGTTGACGCCATCCAGAATCCAGGCTATTCGTCGGGGAGTCAAGGCGCCTGGCATTCTGCACACCGCCGCCAGCCCGTGGCCCATGGCTCGGAAGGCTGTGGGTTGCGGCCAAGCCTGTTCTACGAAGCGCGTTCGCGGTTCCAGTTTCCGTCTACCTCGTTCTGCTCCCACATTATTCAGGTGTGGTTGGTTGATATTGGATGCGAAATGCCACCTTGCATGCACGTTGTGGTCGGCCATTTCTGCATGCGCGTTGCCATCACCAGCTCCTGGTGCTACTGCTACGTTGGACTCTACGGCGCATTCAGGCCCATCCTCGGCGTCGCGGTGTTCACAATCGGGGAAGCCCTATTCGTGAGGATGTTCGTGGATGATTTCAGCGCGCCGGTGTTCGCGGAGGCCATCCTCGCGCGGACGCTGGCGGCAGCAGTCACTCGCGAGGATCTTCTTCGCGCGGGCAATCGTTAAGGCCTTCTTCACGGGGATGGTTGCGAGGACATTGACGAAAGCCGTGAGGCGGACAAGTTGCACATGGTGGTGCTACGGCAGATGGTGGGCCCAGAACGTATTGCTGCATCCAGTGTATTCCTCAGCGATCTTTGACATCAAGAACGCGACAGATACGAAGTTGGCGTGGTCAAATTTCCTCGAAACGTCGACGATTCAACACGCGAAGAACTTAGGACTGCAGCACGTGAGGTACGCAGGGAGACCAGGTATATTGCTGGAAGTGGATCCCTCGGATGACCATGGAGTACATAAAGCTTTGAAGACACTTGTTGACGACCGCTGGCGCTTCTGGTCAGCCCCCAAGCCAGCACTACACGCCATTCGAGCCATAGCCAGGATTCGGTGCATCCAGCAAGTGCAACGAGACCGCCATGACGCTGAAGAAGTGGACGACATAGATGTGGCTCTGTGTTCCCGCAAGAGTTTCAAGAAGTGGGCATCATCCCTCGAAGAAGCTGATCGCACCCTGTTGAATATCTTCCGTAGTGGAGCCGTGACTTCAGAGACGAGGAGGGGGACGGGGCTGCCATGCAAACGCCGTGGCCATTTGATGCAATATTTCCGTCATGTCTGGGGCGAATGCCCCAACCTCCGCAGGGAACGAGAAGCTATTCAACATCGGTTGGAGCTGCAAGATGGGCTCTGCACTTCGGTCCCTCGCGTGACCTCCAAGTCTGGCTGGATCGTCTTCTCTCAGGCTGATGAACGTGCTGGTCGTGCTCGTATGCTTCGGGCAGCTTATGAGATGGGACTGGAAATTTCACGAAAAAGGGAAAAAGGATTTGGTGACGGGTCGTAGTCCATTGACGTACGCTCGTCGTCGTCGAGGGGCTGGTGACCATCAATGAGAAGAACTTCAATCACGTGTGCGTGTACATCGTATGTCAATGTGGCGTACTCACATCTTGTATATCTTCACGGCGATGATCACGAAGGTCTTCATCGGGGGGGGGCCCCGCGGGCCTCTCCACGCGGGCGCCGGTGGGGGCCGTCTTCGTGGGAGTGTTCGCGAATGTCTTCTTCGCGCGGGTGTCCGTGGAGGTCTTCATCGCGCTGGTACTCGTGGAGGCGACGCCACCGCGATGAGCCGTGACGCCGCGACACCCGGGGCGCCATTACGACACTGTTCTGGCCGCGCCGCCGCCGTTACGACACCTTTTTCGCGAGGGTGCTGGCGGGCATCTTCCTCGCGCGGGCGTTCGCGAGGGTCTTCTTCGCGCGGGCATTCGTTGCGGCCAATTTCAAAAAGATCCTCGCGGAGGTTTTCGTCGGGAAGGCGCTCGCGGGACTCTTCTCGCAGGCGCCAGTGGGGCCGTATTCGTGGAAGTGTTCGTGGCGGTCTTCTTCGCGCGGGTGCACGTGGAGGTCTTCGTCGCGGTGGTGTTCATGGAGGCCTTCGCGCGGGTGTTGGCGGAAGTCTTCCCAGTGTTGGTTCTCGCGTGGGTCCTCGTCGCCTGGGCAATCGTTCGAGGCTTGCCTCAAGGGGCTGCTCGTGGAGGTCTTCGTCGGGCAGGTGCTCGCGGGCCTCTCCAAGCGGGCGCCGGACGGGGCCTTCCTCGCGGATGTTCCCGAAGGTCTTCTTCCTAGCGTTGGTGCTCGTGGAGGCCTCCTTTGCGCCGGTGCTGGCGGAGTCTTCCTCATGCGGGTAATCGTGGAGGTTTTCTTCGAGGTGGTGCTCGTGGAGGTACTCTTCGCGACGGTGTTCGTGGAAGTCTTCTTCATGCAGGTGCTCGTAGAGGCCTTCTTCGCGTGGGCGGTCGTGGTGGTGGTCTTCGCGCAAGCACCCGTGGTGGCCGTCTTCACGCGGTTGCTCCTAGGGGCATTATTCGGGGAGGTGTTCGTGGAAGCCTTCTTCAAGCGGGGGCCCCTGGAGGCTTTCCTCATCAAGAGGCTGCTCGCGGAGGTCTTCCAGGTCGTCGACGCGCGAGTGGGCATGAGCGTCCCCCCTTTGAGGTGGGCTCAACATCTTCGAGCCGCTCACGTCGGCCCCGCCCGCTGGTGTACGCATGTCTCTGGAGCGCTGGTGCGCAGTGCGGGGTCCTGAAGAGGACGCCCGCAATCGCTCTGACATGCTCCGACGGTGCCGAAAGGTGGACCACCATCGACAGCAGCAACAACATCTTTCAGCGGCGATGCCTGGTCAGGCGGAGTCGACGGATTGTGGCATATACGCAGTGACGCAACAAGCCGCATCATCATCCTCATCATCCTGATCATCCTCTTTTTCCTCGGCGTCGTCGTTGACGTCGTCGTC
>CAUYUJ010017689.1:0-17500 GCA_963575745.1 Prorocentrum cordatum | reverse complement strand
AGTGCCCAACAGACATGCGACAAAACGTGTGAGGCCATGGTCACCTTGGTCAATGACTATACCAACCAGTGCAAGATCGTCGCCGACCTGACAGCGGAGACGCAGCAGTTGGAGACCCAGCACAAAATGGCAGTGGAGCAGGCGTTGAAAGAGCACGTCAGCACCTCGCCCCCATCGCTGGAGACTTACATAAACAGCCAGTTCCCACCTGGGCTCGCGCGGTCTGCGGAGGTGAAGCAGGCCGTCGCACAGTTGTCGGCCACGCTACATGACGAGTGGCAGACAGCCCAGGCTACCCAGGCCAGCTCCCAACAGGCCCAGACGGAAACCCAGGGGGCGGCGGACTCCCAGACGGGTACCGAGGCGGGGACCGCGGTCCCAATCGCAGCCGACGGCGACCCGAGGGCGCCGTCGCAGGCCACCGCCACCCCATCAGGAGATGTCAGCCCAGAGCTGGCAGCCAGCCTGGGCGTCGAGGCCAGGGCCATGCAGCTGGACCACGACGAGGCGGACAAGAGGAGCCAGGGCATGAAGCGCGTAGGCGAGGCGATCGACCAGGCGCTGAACATCAACGGCCAGAACTCGACGCTCACGCCCCAGCAGCAGATGGCCAACGCGGCGCTCCAGTCCAGCGCGAAGGCGCTCTGCCTGGCCAACAAGGGCAAGGGCGGCAAGGGGACGGACGGGGCGCCGCGTGGGTAACACGGTCAGTTCGCCACTATCAATGGAAGCTGCTGGAGGTCTATTCGGAAGTTTCTGAAGTCTCAAGCATCCGAGACGGTGGACATCATCTGCTGTCAAGAACTTCGGGTACTGAAGGATGCGCTCCCATTCATCGCACAGCGGTGCGAGCGGCAGGGGTGGAACGCGATGCTCTCTCCAGCCGTGCTCAGTGAGAAAGGGTACCCTGTCCAAGGGACAGGGATTGTGATTCGTGATGGGCATCACTATGGAGTATCACGAGTGCCGTTGCCTGCAGGGGTGGCAGAGTCACGGCGCACAGCAGTTTCACTTGAGCTTCCTGGACATCGCCACTAGTTTCACTATACTTGGCCGACGGGGTGGACCTCAACCAGTATAACTCAGAGCTCTTAGCAGGGTTTGCAATGATCCAGGACGCTGTACGACAGCCACTCATCATTGCTGGGGATTTCACTGTGTCGACGAGTAAGCTAACCGAGTCGAACTACCCGCTGAGAGCAGGCCTTAAGTTTCTGGCCCCGACAAAACCAACATGTAAGATGAAGAAGTCCGATTCCATCATCGACTTCGTTCTGGCCTCGCCGCGTTTCGACCAGGACCTATCGAGGGCAACGGTTCTCGACGAGTACCCCATGAGCCCGCATAGGCCCGCGCTGTTCCAGCTGCGCTGCGGGAAGCCCTATATGGCCCCAGTCTTGGAGAAGCCCCAACCACTTGCTACCTCCAGGCCCTATGGGCCAACCAACCGCGTGCCGTCCTGGGGCCGTGCGGAGGCTGCCTTGGATTTCCTGGACCAGGTTATTGATCGTGAGTCTGGGATCGAGGCCCGCTTGCTGGCCCTAGATTCGGCATACCAGTATTTCGCCTCGGACATGGCGAGGACGATCAGTATACGCACGGACACTCCGATCAAGTCGCCCACGGCCCCGCGGGCGGGCCTCCCTAAAATCCGCTGGGTACCAGGAGCCGCTCGAGAGGTGGAGCCCAGGGCCAGTTGGAGGAGTCTATCAATTCCGAATCGGTGGGAAAAAAATATGGGTGGTATCCGTCGGGTTTATTCCACGGGGGAGTTTTACCTGTCGGAGATTTTGACCAGCATCTAGTCGCCACCCCCAGAGCTCGAAGGTACCGAGGAGTTTGCCCGTTTGCTCGCCAGTGTTAGGACTGCTCTAGGCGCTGCTGCCCAAGACCAGGACAATGGCCAGATGGACCCCAAGCTCATGTTGAAGGTATTTGAAGAGCCCGATGAAGCAGCCGATCACGCGCTCAAAGCTGAGGAGGCCAAGGACCGACAAAACGAAACAACGTCTTGGAACAACTGGCTCCAGGAGGCCATGTCTCGGGGTGTTGGTTGGGCCCACCGCTGGACCTCAAAGCTCACCTCCTGGCAACCTCAGAAAGTTTGGCGCCCCGAGCTGCAGACATTTTCAGGTCGGCCATCTGAGTTGCTCCAGTCCGAGGCAACCCGCCTCGCAGGATTGTGGCAGGCCACGCGCGCCGCAGGAGCAGGACTTTAACTTGCCGTCGGCCGAGCGTGACCGCTTGGAGCCCATCACGCCTGGCCAGATCAGATCAGCTGCCAAAAGATTTCCAAAATCTACCAGCCAGACTTGGGATGGGTTTCACCCTCGTCACTTTGCTTATCTCAGCAACGTGGAACTGGAGCATGTGTGTAAGCTTTTGGCAGCGATCGAGGAGATGGGAGTATTTCCGACAGCCATTCGCGGCGTCATTATCACGTTGATTGAGAAGCACCAGCCCGACCAGTCTGAGGGCCCCTCGTACCGCGGTATAAGTTTGCTCCCTGCCCTCTGGAGGGCGCGGCCCAAAATTCGCCAAGGGGAAGCTCGTCGGTGGGAAAGGGCCAACAAAAGGCCTTACCTTGCCCATCAGTTTGGTCGAGGTGTGCTCGAAACTGTTTATGTTCAGGCCTTGAGGGCTGAACTTGCTGGTTACCAAGCTGTCCACACTGGTTGGGTTTTATGGGATTTAACTAACTATTATGAGAATGTCAATCGGAGGAAATGGAAATCTCGGGCGATCTCTTCTGGATTTTCGGAGACGCATACGTGTATTATGATGAACCAGTATGGGGGTCCCAGGGCTGTTGCAACCAGAACATTGGCTACCTACGCGGGGTGTGCTACCAAAGGCTTTCCAGCTGGGTGCTCGCTTGCGACCTACAACGTCCAAGTGTACACGGTCCCCCCCATGGACTCCTGGGTCCCGAAGTTCCCCACCGTGGACCCCTCAATCTTCATAGATGATTTCATGCTGACTAGCAACAACACAAGTGTTCGCCTGTTGGTGTCGGACCTGGCGCAGGCCGCCGACAGCATGCTAGATTGAATCGAGGAGGACCTCGATTGCTCGGTCGCCTTGCACAAGGCAGCAGTGCTGGGCTCGTCCGCTGCAGCACAGCACCGCCTGGTCAAAGCTCTAGGTAAGCACAGTGGACCAGAGGGAGTCAACCAAGCACAGTCTGCGCCAAACCTCGGAGTCGATTTTCACCATGAGGAACAGGGTCTCGAAGAAGGCCCGAAACACTCTGGCGAAGCGAACCTCCAAGATGAAACGTCGACTCCACCGTCTGGCCCAGATTAGGCGAGCAGGTGCGAATATGAGGAAGATTTATCAGACAGGTTTGAAGGCGGCCGCCTACTATGGAGCGGAGGTCGTCGGCCTCACCAACCCCGAGTTGCATGAAGCTCAGCCCCTATACCTCAAGATTGTAGGGCCCCGTTGTGCTGCAGATCCAGGTCCCTGGCTTTATCGATATCGGGGGACCCGACCTGGAGTGCCGCCTTGGGGCCGGCCTGTTATTGGGCCAACCTGATATGGAGAGTTGCTCATAACCCTGGTACGATTTGCTTTTCTGCGGTGGGACTCCGTGAACAAGCCCTGCAGGTCCTCCACAAGCCCCCTACGAAGTGGTACCTAATCCGTGGGCCCTTAGGGGCCACGATGCTCAGCCTGAGCCGTCTGGGGTGGTCAATGCCCGACCCGCTCGTCTTTAGAGACTCGCAAGGCCAGGACTACCCACTCATTACTACCTCCCCTGCCCTCATCAAGAAGCTGTTTCAATCCCATTGGCAGTTGCAGTTAGACGCGAAGGCAGGGCAGAAGCTCGGTTTCGACGAGCCCCTCGACCCGTCGGTTATGCAGCGCGCGCTGCAGGACAGTACAGTGCAGGCCTACAAAAGGAAGACGCTGCTTTCGCATGGCTGCCAGTGCATTTGGACCAAAGAAAAGATGGCCGAGGCAGGCTACCAGAACGAAGTCGAATGCGAGCTGTGCAAGGGCCCCGTGGACTCCATTCCCCACAGGCTCCTTGAGTGCCCGCAGACCCGCAACCTGAGAGAGGAAATGTTAAGTGAAGACGATATCGAGGAGTTCAAGGACCCGAGGAGAGGATTTCCATATGTGTTAGGATTCCAACTTCGACCTGCACCCATTGCTCTGAGGCCCCCTGGTTTAGGACTAGATCAGGCTGTATATTGGTCTAGAGATGGGCTGCCCAAGGAGGTGGCCATGCAAGGGGAAGTTTTCCACGATGGCAGTGTTTTGAAACCTGGGCCCGCGGTGTATGATGCCCCCGCCTGGTCCGTGGTCAAAATCGACGAGGACGGCGACCTGGTTGCCAGTCTCTCGGGCCCTGTGGGGGCCAGCCTTCCTCCCACGTCGCCCGCTGCCGAACACCTGGGGTTTTTAGTTGCAACGACCTGTCCCCAGAGTCACCAAAGCGTGGAAGGATTTCAAGGGCATCCTCTCGGTGCATCAGAGCGCCGAAGTCTCACGTAAGGAAATGTACTCAGCAGTTTCAGTACTGGCCAGGACCCAGAGCTGCTTTGCGTCCCTCGAGATCGGGAAAGTCAAGGCCCACCAGGACCTGTCTTCCCTGGTGGTCGGCTCGAGGGACTGGTTTGTTGCCAAAGGTAATGACTGGGCGGACAAGGTGGCCAAACAAGCGGCCGCCAGAATCCCCGCCCCGTCCCAGGGAGAAATCAAGCATTATAAAGAATGTCGCAGCCGAGTTCAGAGGCTGGTGAAGCATGCTGCTGAGGCTCTCTCCTTGTGGGCCCCGCTCGCTCCGAAGTCGGGCAAGAAGGCCTATGAGAAGCCCGCCCAGAGCTTCAATCCCCCAGTTGGGGCAGCGGGAGCAGTCAACCAGTGGACTGCGCCACCCCCGCCCCCTGGGGGCATTCCTCGGCGTGCTCGAGCGTGCCGTAACCCCCAGGGCGTGACGAGACATCAGTGGGCATGGCTTAATAATCATTGGCTGCGCCTCGCCTGTCACACCCGCGCCCGCACGGACAGCACTCGCAAGACCCGCTTGCGAGAAGCATGCCCGGGCTATTCAGCTATGTTGTCTATGTTAATTAGGGACCCCCAGAAGCACCAATTAATGATTTGTGATTACCTTGATGTTGAGTCCTACCTAATCGTTTGTAAGAGGTGCGGCCGCTACAGCGAAAGCAACCTCAAAGAACGCAAAGGTGAATGTAAGGAGCGCTTCCAAAGCAGGTTCTCCCAAGGTGCGTGGTCCCTACTGGCAAGCGGTCGTCATCCCAAGAGCAGCATGAAGGCCCGTCCCCGACTTTCCCTGCCAATCCCTGCAGCCCAGCTCCTCAAGGAAGGAGGGGCAACGTAGGGAAGAAAGCCAGCGTAAGAGGAGAGCGGATGTAACCTCCAGGTTTCGGTTAGGGTCGGGTCGGCCTAACCCCACCCTCCCTCATTAGCATGTGATGGTCATCCTCCTCCTCCTCCTTTTCCTCCTCCTTTTCCTCCTCCTCCTCCTCATCATCATCGTCATCATCATCATCATCATCATCAGCAGCAGCATCATCAGCAGTATCATCATCATCAAGATCATCATCATCATCATCATCCTCATCCGCATCATCATCATCATCATCATCATCATCATCATCAGCATCATCATCATCGTCATCAGTATCATCATCATCATCATCATCAGCATCATCATCATCATCATCGTCATCATCATCATCATCAGCAGCAGCAGCATCAGCATCATCATCATCATCAGCACCAGCAGCATCATCATCAGCATCATCATCAGCATCATCACCATCATTGTATTCATCATAATCGTCATCATCAGCATCATCATCATCATCATCCGAATCATCATCATCATAATCAGCATCAGCATCACCATCATCATTATCAACATCAGCATCATCACCATCAGCAGCATCATCATCATCAGCATCATCACCATCAGCAGCATCATCATCATCAGCATCATCATCATCAGCATCATCAGTATCAGCATCATCATCATCATCGTCATCGTGGTCATCAGCATCACCAGCATCATCATCCTCATCAACTCCTCCTCCTCCTCCTCATGCGCCTGCTCCTCCTCCTCCTCCTCTTCATCCTCCTCCTCCACCTCTTCTTCCTCCCCCTCCTCCTCCTCATCCTCATCCTCATCCTCATCCTCCTCCTCCGCCGCAGCAACCGCCTCCGCCGCCGCGACCGCCTCCTCCTACTATTCCGCCTCCTCCTCCTCCGCCTCCTCCTCCTCCTTCTCCTCCTATTCCTCCTCCTCATCCGCCTCCTCCTTCTCCTCCTCCTCCTCCCCAGCCTCCTCCTCCTCCCCCTCCTCGTCCTCCTCCCATCCGCCGCCGCAACCGCCGCCCCGCCGCCGCCACCGCCTCCTCCTACTCTTCCCCCTCCTCCTCCTCTTCCTCTTTCCTCCCCTCCTCCTCCTCCTCCTCCTCCTCCTCCTCCTCCTCCTCCTCCTCCCCCATCCTCCTCTTCCTCCTCATCCTCCTCATCCTCCTTTCCCCCTCGTATGTTTACCATGCGTGGTAATTGTATTAGTCTGAGTGCTCGTATTATGTGAACTAATAATACTAGCAACAGTAGTATTAGTAGCATTCGTCGTTGTACTATTCGTATTATTCGTCATAATATGATTGTAAGTAGCCTTACGCTGAAAATGTAATGTCGTTAGTATATCTTATGTTTACCACGGGTGCTATGAATCTTAAATTTGCGTATTCTTAGTTTCCGTCGTATTAGTAACATCCGTAAAATGGCCTGTGCTACTAATATTCTTCGGAGTCGCATTAGTAGTAACTTTCGTCTTAATAATATTAATAATCGGAGTCGTCTCCTTCTCAATTGTAGTATTCGTGGTCCTCCTGTTAGTAATACTGTCAGTCGGCCTGCTCGTCATAGTCATATTCGTCCTAACTACAAGTACCAGTAGTGTTATGTTTTTCGTGTTGTGTGTCTTCCTCCTCGTTCTCTTCCTCCTCCTCCTCCTCCTCCAGTCCTTGTCCGTGAAAGTAACCTCTCCATGTCGCGCCCCGATGCCAATTTTCTGGGGCGGGCCAGGCGTTTCGCCGGAGACTTCCTCACCACCTATGACCCCGAAGCTGAAACATTGGCAACAGCTTCACAGATGGAGGGCGGGTCGTTTTCAAAATGTGGCTCTCGCCTGAGCGCCGCGCACATTCGTTTTAACAAGTTGCAAGATCTTCAAGGATTGACGGCGAATGGTTTTCAACATGTGGTTCTCGCCTCAGCGCCGCGCACATTCGTTTTAAACATTTCCAAGAATTTTGCGCATTGAGGGTGACCCAATGTGGTTTCCGCCTTAGCGCCGCACACATTCGTTTCAAAAATTTGACTGGGCTGCACGGATTGAGGGCGGGCGGTTTTCAGAACATGATTTCGCATGAGCGCCGCGCATATTCGTTTTACAAGTCTGCAATAGCTTCACGGATTGAGGGCGGCTCCTTTTCATAATGCGGCTCTCGTCTTAGCGCCGCGCACATTCGCATGCACAAACGTGCAAGAGTTTCACGGGCTCCCATGATCAACGTACAAGACGTAGTGTGTTCGAAAAACTCAGGATTATGAAGGCGCAAGAGATACGTTGATTCGCGCTGTTGAAGTCCCAAGAATGGCGTTTTGGCACGGTTCAGGATCGCCACGACGCAACAGTCAGGTTGATCCGTGGCGTTGGAATCCCGAAAACAATGTTCTGGCATGCTTCAGAATCATCAAACGGCTGTCTTCAGACGAGGCAGCTCCCTCAGTGGGAGTGAACCGTTGTAGGACCTATCAAGACGGACCTTGGAAGGAGCGATTATTTCAACATCGTTGCTGACTCTCCACCTCCTCCTCCTCCTCCTCTTCCTCCTCGCGTTCCTCCTCCTCCTCCTTTTCTTCCTCTTCCTCCTCCTTCTCCTCCTCCTCTTCCTCCGCCTCCGCCTCCGCCTCCACCTCCGCCTCCGCCTCCGCATCCGCCTCCGCCTCTTCCTCCTCCTCCTCCTCCTCCTCCTCCTCCTCCTCCTGTTCCTGTTCCTGTTCCTCCTCATCCTCCTCGTTTCCTCCTTCTCTTCCTCCTCCTCCTCCTCCTCCTCCTCCTGCTCCTCCTCCACTTCCTCCTCCTCCTCCTCCTCCTCGTCCTTCTCCTCCTCGTCCTGTTCCTCTTCAATCTCCTCCTCCTCCTCCTCCTCCCTCCTCATCATCATCATCATCATCAGCAGCATCAGCATCATCATCAGCATCAGCATCAGCATCAGCATTCAGCATCAGCATCATCATCATCATCATCATCATCACCATCATCATCATCATCATCATCATCATCATCATCATCATCATCATCATCATCATCATCATCATCATCATCATCATCATCATCATCACATCATCATCATCATCATCATCATCATCATCATCATCATCATCATCATCATCATCATCATCATCATCATCATCATCATCATCATCATCATCATCATCATCATCATCATCATCATCATCATCATCATCATCATCATCATCATCATCATCATCATCATCATCATCATCATCATCATCCGCCTCCTCCTCCTCCTTCCCCTGCCCCCTTTCCTCATCCTTGCCTTGCTCCTCTTCATCCTCCTCCCTCCTCATCAACTCCCGCGGCCCGCCGTTTCTCGCCGCGGCCCCTCCACGCGGCTGGAGCCCCCGGGGGCAACTCTCCGGTCCCCCCACACGGGGCGGCGGTCCAGGAGCACCGGGCGCGCGGCGGAAAACCAAAAGGAGGGGGAGGAGGAGGAGGAAGAGGAGGAGGAGGAGGAGGAGGAGGAAGAGGATGAGCAAACAAAGCCTGAGAAAACTCAGATCAGCGTGTCGGCGCCCAGCTCCTCCGCTCGGATCGTGCGGGAGTTTCAAGGCGTGGCGGGAGGAGGGCACGGCTGCGTAGAAGACGCTCGGGGGTATTATGATGCCGTCCTTCAAGATGTGGTACGTGCGCGTCGCCACGGCAAGGCGCGCTGGGGAGTTCACGACGCCGTTCTCGCCGTCGCAAAAAGAGCCCAACGACGGGGGGCGAGCCTCACCAGCACCTCGTTGCTGAGCACGCCGCGGGGAGCGGCCGGGCGGTAGAGCAGCTTGGAGCACACCAGGTAGTGTTGGATGGCATTCTCGGCGGGACAGCCGATCACGCAATCGCGGCGCTGCCGGATGACGCGCGTCCGCGCCGTTATCATCCAAGCCCCAGCCAGCGCCTTCATCACGACCCTAAGACGGGCGGGGCGGAAGCGACGCCAAGTGCTGGCGAAGGCGCAGCCAGCGGTCCGTCAGGTCGTGATGGGGGGCTGTCTAGCTGCACGGGGCCGGGCCCGTACAGCTCGGCATCAGGATCACGATCAACGTCTCCGTCGCGCAGGGGGGGTATCTTCGTCAGGTAGTCGTTCAAGATGGCTGGCCACCCAGCGGCGGCGGGCGCGGTGCTCTGCCGTGGCGCGACGCAGAAGGGCAGCGCGCTGTCGCGCACGGCGGCGCCCCAAGCGTCGCGGCAGATCTCCGCAGCCACGAGAGCGCGCCGAGCACGAGCCCGACGAAGAGGAGCAAAAATGGCGCCCAGCAAGACATGAGAGACGCACTCGACGCACCAGTCCATCCAGTCCGCCTCGCCGTCGACGATGCGGCATTGGAGGGGCGCGCCTGGCGCCCCATGCGCTGCCCAGTCGCTCACGCGCGCGAACAACTCTCTGCGTCGCAGGGTCAGCACGTAGCGCTGTTCGCCGAGTCGTCATGAACCAGGCGGCGATGCGCTTTTTTATCGCAATGTAGAGTGCGTCGCGGCGCAGTCTTCCTTGCAAAGGCTAGCTGGCACGCCCTCTGCGGCTCTCGTCGCATGCTGTGCTCGCCACCGTCACTGACGGGATCCTGCGGGGGGGCAGCCAGGCCGCGACGCGCATGCTTGCCCACGGCCGCGAGAGCACCCCCCGCGCGCACGGGGCAGCCGAGGGAGCGCCCCAGCCTCTTGACGTGGGAGCCTGCGCCCTGCACGAAGAAGGCGGAGCTGGAGACGCCCGCGAAGCGCTGCGCGATGCAACGCCCGGTCCATCCAGGGGGGGGCGCGCGCCAATGTCCCTTCGCAGCCCTCGCGACGCTACGGCGGTCGTAGGTACTCTCGCGAAGATTGTTACACCTGGGCGACTAGCTCGGGGTGGCCCGATTGACCGTTCGCCATGTCGCGGCGGCTAGCAGCGACTCGACGCCACTCGGGAATCCTACGTCGCCCCACCACGCCATGCCAAAGGTGTTGGACTTGGAGAAGCTGTTCGGGGCCACCCGCAGTAGCTCGTGGATGGCCTGGTGCTCCATCGCGAAGACGGCCTCTGGTGGCTCGTACAATTGGCCCGCGCAGCCCAGACAGGACACGGCCGCGACGACGCAGACCTCAATGCTTTGATGCAGGGGGGGCGAGGCGTACGAGACGGCTGGATGCAGGATGTGGCTCCGCCAACTGGTTGCGGGGCCGCGACATTGATCGCGCGGGTCGACGCCAGGGCCGACGAAGAATCCCAGGTAGCGGGCCTTGCCCTCGGTCAAGAAGCTGCCCCAGGGAGCATGGATTCCGAGATACGGCACGCATGCGAAGATCCAAAGAGGGCGAGGGGGGCGCCCGTGCGGGGCGACGACGCACTTCCTGGCCCGAAGTTCAAGACCATCGAGAGGGGCCCGCGGCAAGCAAGTGCGGAACCGCGTGCTCGATGTCCTGGAGCCTCGCCAGAATCACCCCCGAGGTCGCCCGCGCGCGCGCTGACCAGCCCGCGGTGGATTGCGCAAAGCATGGCAGCCAGGGCTTGAACCACGGGATCGAAGACCAGCGCTCATACGGCACGGCTACGCGGGCTACTGCGCACCGCTCTGGGGTCGGCGCACAGAATCGGACGGAGCACGCCCCCGAGCGAAAGGCACCAGAGCGGCTGAAAATATAAAGCTTCGAGCAATATCCACAAGTCGCCGCGAAACCCCAGCGCTCGAGGACCACCCGCATCCAATGACGGGACGGCTGCTGCGATGTCCATGGGAGCGAAATTGGGCATGTGCTCCTCAGCGTCTGGCGAGAAACTGAGCCTGCGAGCTTCCGCGTCCACCATGACGACGATGTTCAGGAACTGGCGACCCGTGACGAACCCCTTCTGCTCGTCGGCGGTCTCGGCGGCCACAACGCAAAGTATCATGTTTGTCGCAGACGCCAAAATCTCGATACCCGCGTTCTCCATGCTGAGAGGCCGCAGCGTGGCTGGCTGGCGCGCGCATTCCACATTTCCCAAAAAGGTTCGCCCCCCTTCGGCAACATCGCCATCAGCGCGCGGCCGACGTCGCGGGGTGCACCTGCAGTGATGACGCGGTCAGACAGGTTCGCGAGCACCCCGATGGCGACACGAGGTCGCAACCAGGCACTACATGGCAGACCATCGAGGCCCGGAGTGGAATCGCCCGCAAGATGCGCAGCACGCAACAGGTCATCTTCACCGGACAAAGGAAGATCAAGTCGGGCCTTCTGCGGAAGACGCCGTCAAGGTAGCCCACGATGGCACTCTGGAGAACGGTCTCAGCATGAAAGACTAGAGCCCTGTGTTTGAGGATGGCCACATGCGGCTCCGCGATGACGGACTGGTGGCGTCACTGGTGGTCTTGATGCCAGCGAGCATTAAAGACGCGAGAAAGGCTCCCACAGCTCACCCGCGCGGCCTTCGCGACGAGCTCGTTGCTTCCATCGATCGCCAAGAGCGACGTGGCGTTCATCGAGCGCAGCGCGAGACTGCGCGGCACTTCTGGAGCGGCGCTCCTCGCCCAGGCCGAGGCCTGCGCGGATCTGATCCGCATCGGCGGTGAAGGCGGGAGCGCAATTCAGCGTGGCCGCGTTGCCCTGCAGACGCAATGCCCGCTTCCAATCTCGGCGCGCGCGAGCGGTTCCTTGATCAGGGCGGCGTCTCGGCGCCAGATCGCGCGCGCAATGCTTATATATATATATATATATATATATATCTTTCCAAGCGCGATCGCTGCCTCGGAACGCCTGCGCTACGTCAGCACCACTCGCAGGTAAGAGGAACTCGCAGGAGCAAAGCGCACGCGGGGAACGCAGCGGAGGAGGGAGGAAGGGGAAGACAGCACAAATGGAGTCAACGCACAACGCCACACCGCGGCGTCTGCTGTGGATTACCCTACAGCATCTACGCCGGTCGGAAAAGTCGTACGCTTGAAATGATCCAATGTTGTCGCCCGGACAGCTTCGAGCTCTGTTCAAAACCCAGCTCAAGCTAAAAAAGAAGCGTCTCGATAGGAACCGCCTCATCTGGTGAAACCGGGCAGAAAAGAACGGGGCGAGAAGACACCAAGAAGAGGGAGGAGGACGGAGGAGGAAAAAGGCAAGACAGGCAAGCCGCAAAAGCGGGAGATGCAGGTTTGGGTGCAAGCACTCGCCAAAGTTTGTAAATGAAACAACTACGGTGATGAGGCACAGCCGTGCCCCGCAGCATCGGAGGGCCGACATCCGGCGACGAGAAGACGAGCCGAGGGCGACGCGAAGTGGCCCGTGGGGTCGGCCAAACGCGGCCGTGAGCTAAGCCCACATACGCTGCCCATGCACAAAATTACACGGAGAGGCGGAGAAGGAGGGAAGGGAGGAGCAATCAAAGCAAGCCTGAACATTGCATCACACCGTCTGCACAAACCCGTCGCTCTTCAGGATCGCCGTGTGCTGGTGGTACTCGTCGTAGTTGCTGGCCATCCTCCTCCTCCTCGGGCGCCCTGGTGACTGCTGCGGCTGCTGGGGCGGGTGGGGCTGTCGTGTTGGTGACGCTGATGCTTCTGCTCCGGCTGGCGCTGCTGGTCCAGGTCGTGCCGACGGTGCTGGTATCGCTGGAGCTGCTGTTCCACTCTGTGCTGCTGGTCGCCGTCCGGCTGGTAGCGCCCGTGGTGCCGCTCTGACCTGCCCGACCGGCCGATGTCAGCGTAGAGCGGCCGCTGTCAGGTGTGGTGCCCTCTGTGGTGCTGCTGGGCCCACTCGCGGCTGTCCACGCAGGAATGCTGCTCTCTGTAATGCTGCCCCTGGTGGCGGTGGTGGTGCTGCCTACTGAGTGTCTGGTCCCCCTCGCGGGTGTCCGCGTAGAGCTGGTGCTGTCATGTGTACTGCTCTGGGTCGTGCTCGTCGCCCTCGCGGTGTTGCTCTCGGTCGTACTGCTCGCCGACGCGCTGGGCGTGGCTGTGCTGCTGGTCTCGGTCGAGCTCGTCACTCTCGTGGTGCTGCTCTCGGTCGTACTGCTCGCCGACGTGCTAGGCGTAGTGTTGCTGCTGGTCTCGGTCGTGCTCGGCACACTCGTGGTGCTGCTCTCGGTCGTACTGCTCGCCGGCGTGCTGGGCGTGGTGGTGCTGCTGGTCTCGGTCGTGCTCGTCACCCTCGTGGTGCTGCTCGAGGTCGTACTGTTCGCCAACGCGCTGGGTGTGGCGTTGCTGCTGACCCCGGTCGTGCTCGTCACAGTCGTGGTGCTGCTTTTGATCGTACTGCTCGCCGACGTGCTCGGCGTAGTGGTGCTGCTGGTCTCGGTCGTGCTCGTCACACTCGCGGTGTTGCTCCTAGTCGTACTGCTCGCCGCTGTGATAGGCATAGTGGTGCTGCTGGTCTCGGTCGTGCTCGCCATCCTCGTGGTGCTGCTCTCGGTCGTACTGCTCGCCGACGCGCTGAGCGTAGTGGTGCTGCTGGTCTCGGCCGTGGTCGGCACACTCGTGGTGCTGCTCCCGGTCGTACTGCTCGCCGGCGTGCTGGGCGTGGTGGTGCTGCTGGTCTCGGTCGTGCTCGTCACCCTCGTGGTGCTGCTCCCGGTCGCACTGCTCGCCGACGTGCTGGGCGTGGTGGTGCTGCTGGTATCGGTCGCGCTCGTCACCTTCGTGGTGCTGCTCTCGGTCGTACTGCTCGCCGACGCGCTGGGCGTACTGGTGCTGGTGGTCTCGGTCGTGCTCGTTACCCTCGTGGTGCTGCTCTCGGTCGTACTGCTCGCCGACGTGCTGGGCGTAGTGGTGCTGCTGGTGGCGTTCGTGCTCGTCACCCTCGTGGTGCTGCTCTCGGTCATACTGCTCGACGACGCGCTGGGCGTGGCGGTGCTGCTGGTACCGGCCGTGCTCTCCACACTCGTGGTGCTGCTCTCGGTCGTACTGCTCGCCGACGCGCTGGGCGTAGTGGTATTTCTGGTGCCAGATGTGCTCGTCCCACTCGCGGTGCTGCTTTCGGTCGTACCGCTCGCCGACCTGCTGGGCGTAGTGGTGCTGCTGGTGCTAGTCGTGCTCGTCCCACTCATGGTGCTACTTTCGGTTGTACTATTCGCCGACGTGCTGGGCGTAGTGGTGCTGCTGGTACTAGCCGTGCTCGTCACACTCGTGGTGCTGTTCTCAGTCGTACTGCTCGCCGACGCGCTGGGCGTGGCTGTGCTGCTGGTCTCGGTCGAGCTCGGCACACTCGTGGTGCTGCTCTCGGTCGTACTGCTCGCCGACGCGCTGGGCGTAGTGGTGCTGCTGGTACGGGTCGTGCTCGTCACACTCGTGGTGCTGCTCGAGGTCGTACTGTTCGCCGACGCGCTGGGTGTGGCGTTGCTGCTGACCCCGGTCGTGCTCGTCACAGTCGTGGTGCTGCTTGTGGTCGTACTGCTCGCCGACGTGCTGGGCGTAGCGGTGCTGCTAGTCTCGGTCGTGATCGTCATACTCGTGGTTTTGCTCTCAGTCGTACTGCTCGCCGACGTGCTGGGCGTAGCGGTGCTGCTGGTGCCGCTCGTGCTCGTCACCCTCGTGGTGCTGCTCTCGGTCGTACTGCTGACCGACCCGCTGGACGTAGTGGCGCTGCTGGTATCGGTCGTGCTCGTCACCCTCGTGGTGCTGCTTTCGGTTGTACTGCTCGCCGACGTGCTGGGCGTAGTGGTGCTGCTGGTCTCGGTCGTGCTCGTCCCCCTCGTGGCGTTACTCTCGGGCGTACCGCTCGCCGACGTGCTGGGCGTATTGGTGCTGGCACCAGTCGTGCTCATCATCCTCGCGGTGCTGCTCTCGGTCGTACTGCTCGCAAACGTGCCAGGCGTCGTGGCGCTACTGGTAGCGGTCGTGCTCGTCACACTCGTGGTACTGCTTTCGGTCGCATTGGTCGCCGACGCGCTGGGCGTGATACCGGTTGTGCTCGTCACGAACGTGATGCTGCTGGCGGTGGTTCTGCTCGCCGACGTGCTGGGCGTAGTGATGCTGCTGGTATCGGTCGTGCTCGTCACACTCGTGGAGATGCTCTCGGTCGTACTGCTCGCCGACGTGCTGGGCGTAGTGGTGCTGCTGGTGTCGGTTGTGCTCGTCACCCCCTGTGGTGCTGCTTTCGGTCGTACTGCTCGCCGACGTGCTGGGCGTAGTGGTGCTGCTGTTCTCGGTCGTGCTCGTCACAGTCGTGGTGCCGCTTTTGATCGTACTGCTCGCCGACGCGCTGGGCATGGCGGTGCTGTTGGTATCGGTTGTGCTCGTCCCGAAAGTGATGCTGCTGTCAGTGGTTCTGCTCGCCAACGTGCTGGACGCAGTGATGCTGCTGGTCTCGGTTGTGCTCGTCACACTCGTGGAGATGCTCTCGGTCGTACTGCTCGCCGACGTGCTAGGCGTAGTGGCGCTGCTGGTCTCGGTCGTGCTCGGAGGGCAATGCCGCGAACCTCATTCGCGCGCAATGCTGCGGAGGGCAATGCCGCGAACCTCCTTCGAGACTTCGCCGTGCTGGCCTGTAGTTTCTGCAGTGGGGGTGGACGTCATGGCGTCTCTGGCACTCCGAGCAGCCCCATGCCTCATGGTCTGCATTGACCATTGAGCGTCACTGGTCAACCGGCGTGAGGTGGCGGGTCGGGCGGGCCTCGGCAATCCCCTCGCCGCGGCGCGCGCAGCGCTTAGAATCTAAAACGAAGGCAGGGGCGGCAGGCCCACGCTGAGGACGTCGGCCGGCAGGACGGACGCGCCAATGCCTGACCCTGCGGTCGCTGACCACGCCACCGGGGCCTGCCAGAGGAGCATCATCATCATCATCGAGCACAATATCCATCCACGGCATGGATTGGGAAGGCAGTGATACGAGGCAGACGCAGCGGCGCGCGGGCACGAGGGCGGCGACCTCGAGAACATTCGGGACAAGCAGGCTCATCCAGAAGACCGGCTGGTACCGGTAGCGCTGCACACTCTCGGGCGGGATCTCAAAGATGTCGAAGCCGCCAAGCATCACAGACGTCTGCTTCATCGGGCCAGAGGCTGCGTGGAGGCGCGGCTGCTGCCAGTGGCGCCGCAGGGCTTCGCAATCGCCCGACGAGAGGCCGCGGTCGCGCACGTTCAGCACCGCGACGCCACACGTCCTGGCGGAGGCCGTCATTCTGAGCCATGCGGCTCGCCCTGGAACGACTTCTGCGAAGGTTCGCAGAGGGCGCTCTTCGGGCAGGGCGGGCGGCCCAGCTCGACCTGCGCCGCCGCGCGGCGCAAGCGAGCACGCCCATGTCAGTCGCCCGCGGAAATGAGGCCCGTGCCAGCCTCAGCAAAAGATCGCGCGTGACATGCACAAATGGAGGCCAACACCCAGAGCACGGCGATGCGAAAGGATGTCCCTAGCTGGCCCCGGACTTGGGGGCCCCGCCTTCCACAACGGGCCGAAATCATCTTATGGTCACGGAGGAGGACAAGGGAACGAGGGAACGAGGCCGATGGCTGCCGTCTGAGGACAGACAGCAGGCGGCGGGGCGGGCGGGCCCGCCTCTGACCTCCCACGAGGCCGCGACGAGGTGCAGGTAGCCGACGAGGAGGCAGCCCAAGCACCTCAGGACTCGCGGGGAGCTCCCCCAGCCCACGACCAGCCTGGACTGGCCGCCGCAGAGGCCCAGCAGCAGCTGGGCCTGCAAGAGAAGAAGGCGCAGGGGAACTCGAGGAGCAGGAAGCCCACGAGGTCGTCAATGCCGCTGGACTCGCGGGGAAGCAACCCCCAGCCCACTATCAACCTGGACCGGCAGCCGACCAGGCCCAGCAGCGGCTCGGCCGGATGAGACAGCCTGCTAGCGCAAACACCTCAGCAGGACGACCACGTAAGATACCAACCCCAAGACAAGTCAAGGAGAGGCCACGTCGTCGAAGCAGGAGCCAGCGCCAGAATACCAAATCGTAATCCAGCACTGAAGTGGAGGAGGAGGAGGAGGAGGAGGACCAGAGTAAACCCAGGATGTGTCGACAATGCTGCAAGGCACCATCCCGCCCCGAACCCTCCCTCCTCGCAAGTCCCGACGGGCGTTCCTTTCCCACTGCGGCGAGACGCGGCCTTTTCGAAGGAGGAGCGCAGAGCTGGGAAGCCTCAAGAGAAACGCCCACCTCGGCCTGCAGACGCACGGCGCGACGGACGGGAGCATGTCATCCAGCGAGGGGCATCGAGGAGAGGGAGGAGGAAGAAGAGGGCGAGGAGGGGGACGCTGAGGAGGAAGAGGGGGAG
>CAUYUJ010017688.1:167500-227902 GCA_963575745.1 Prorocentrum cordatum | reverse complement strand
GCGGCCGCTATCCGTGCCAGTCGTCCAGGCATAGCAGGCGTGGCATTTTCTCGACACCATAGGGAGTGCGCAGGGGGTGGTCCCTGAGCGCGGCCGCTATCCGCGCCAGTCGTCCAGGCATAGCAGGCGTGGCACTTTCTCGACACCATAGGGGGTGCGCAGGGGGTGGTCCCTGATCGCGGCCGCTATCCGTGCCAGTCGTCCAAGCATAGCAGGCGTGGCACTTTCTCGACACCATAGGGGCCAGGTGCGCAGGGGGGTGGTCCCCCGAGCGCGGCCGCTATCCGGGCCAGGCGTCCAGGCATAGCAGGCGTTGCACTTTCCCGACACCATAGGGGGTGGGCCAGGGGGTCGTTCCCCCCTGAGCGCGGCCGCTATCCGTGCCAGTCGTCCAGGCATGGCAGGCGTGGCACTTTCTAGGCACCATAGGGGGTGCGCAGGGGGTGGTCCCTGAGCGCGGCCGCTATCCGTGCCAGTCGTCCAGGCATAGCAGGCGTGGCATTTTCTCGACACCATAGGGGGTGCGCAGGGGGTGGTCCCTGAGCGCGGCCGCTATCCGTGCCAGTCGTCCAAGCATAGCAGGCGTGGTACTTTCTCGACACCATAGGGGGTGCGCAGGGGGTGGTTCCTGAGCGCGGCCGCTATCCGTGCCAGTCGTCCAGGCATAGCAGGCGTGGCACTTTCTCGAAGCAATAGGGGGTGCGCAGGGGGGGCCCCCGAGCGCGGCCCCTATCCGTGCCAGTCGTCCAGGAATAGCAGTCGTGCACTTTCTAGACCAATTAGGGGGTGCGCAGGGGGTGGTCCCTGAGCGCGGCCCCTATCCGTGCCAGTCGTCCAGGCATAGCAGGCGTGACACTTTCTCACACCATAGGGGGTGCGCAGGGGGTGGTCCCTGAGCGCGGCCGCTATCCGTGCCAGTCGTCCAGGCATAGCAGGCGTGGCACTTTCTCGACACAATAAGGGGTGCGCAGGGGGTGGCCCCCGAGCGCGGCCCCTATCCGTGCCAGTCGTCCAGGCATAGCAGGCGTGGCACTTTCTCGACACCATAGGGGGCGCACAGGGGGTGGTCCCTGAGCGCGGCCGCTATCCGTGCCAGTCGTCCAGGCATAGCAGGCGTGGCACTTCTTAGACACCATAGGGGGTGCGCAGGGGGTGGTCCCTGAGCGCGGCCGCTGGCTGGCTCGAATCTGTCCTTGATGGAGGATAGAAGGCTCGGAAGAGGGAGGAGGTTCAAGCAATACGGCGTTGGATGACACAGAGGGGAACATTCGCGACGAGGGCTGAGAACGCAGAATTGCGCATATATTATAAACTTAAGCAGGCACATAAGATTTAAATTGAGTATGTGGGGTTCCTCGGTAGCGTAATTAGTCTTGGGGTACTTTTTATTTTTTGTCGAAAATCCCCCTGTAGGGGGACATGCCCGACTTAACCATAGCGGGCTGTTGATTTCAAACAGGGTTGCCTCTGAGGGCACGCCTCGGCAACATGTGTAGTCAAAGCCAGCCTTCAATGTGAATATTGGAAGCAAGGCGCCCTCGCATCTGGAAGGTGTGGGCATCATCGGCATCTTTTGTGCTTTCTCGGTCCAGGGGTGCCCTGGCACTCTGGTGCGTCCTGGGGGCTCAGTGTCCCTCACAGCGCATCCTTATGGCTGGTGGCTGGTCCTGTCGGTAAGGGGGACGTCGGGGCTTGGGTAGAAGGAGGTCCCTCTCAACCTTTTTCCCTCGGATCCGGCTCCCCCCCCTGCTTTCCCCCGTTTCGGCAGCGCGTCGAAAGAGGGCACCGGGCACGAAAGGGGGCGGCCTCCTCAGGAGGCACGTGACCTCTCATGAAGAACTGTTCTTGGACGTCGATCTCGCCTTCAAAACGCTTCCTGTGCCTGGGGTTCTGTCGGGCGTGTCCCTCTACAGGGGGATATCCAAAAACAGTTAAAACATAGTCAGGGGACGATTTTTGTTAAAACTATCTTTGAATGTTTGGGGGGTATGCTCTGAGTATTCTTTATTTTCGCCGAAAATCCCCCTATAGGGGGACACGCCCGACTTAAGCCTGGGGGGGCCGAAATCGATCTCATACGCAGCGCGCAGTTCTCTCCTGCAGAAAATAGGTACCTAGCGACGGGTACCGTTCAACAGCCCAGGGTTCGCTAGGGATTGGTTTCCGGTCGAAACAGCCGAGACCCTCCTGGCACCTTCCGACAACCCTCCGGGAAGGGTCCTGGGAGGGCTTTCGCAGGGTTTCAGGAGGGTTTTGGAAACCAGTCCCTAGCGAGCCGCGGGCTCCAAGGGTGACGGGCTGCTCGGCAGACAGGGCGGCTTCCTAGACGCCCTCGCTTCGAAGATGCCTTCGCGGGAGCCTTCGAGCCCGTCAAGAAAGCCCCCTTGCCTTCTTGGCGGGCAGCCCCCTCTCGACTCGCCCCGCTTCGCGCGCCGCCAGCCCTCCCCCCTCCCGTCCTCCCTCCCTCCTCCTCCTCCTCCTCCTCCTCCTCCTCCTCCTCCTCCTCCTCCTCCTCCTCCCTTTCTCTCACTCTCGGGTGCTCACGTTCCCCGTCCGACGGATGATGCGGGGTGGGGGGGCCCGGCGTGGACCAACTTGGAGCACTGCGACCAGGAAGCGCGAGAGGTAGAGGGGGAGGATGAGGAGGAGGGAGGGGGGCGGGACGAGAGGAGGAGGGTGAGGGACGAGGACGGATGAGGAGAGGAAAGAGGGGAGGAGGAGGAGGAGGAGGAGGAGGAGGAGGAGGAGGATGAGGTGGGAGGAACGGAGGGAGGAGGAGGGGGGAGGGCTGGACGGAGCAGGGCGTGGGAGGCGAGCTGGTCGCGAGAGTCCAGCCTCGGCCCCCCTTCTGCAGCCGCCCGCGGGGCCGCGGAGGGACGCAGTGCCCCCCCCATCTTCGGGACGCGCGGAGGGACCTTCGGCGGGCGTCCCGCGGGGCGCGCCTGCCGCGCGCGCGGGGTGCCCTGCGCACGAGGAATCGTGGCCTCTCGTCGTCGTTGTCGTCGTCGTCGCCTCTCGTCGTCGTCATCGTCGTCGTCGTCGCCTCTCGTCGTCGTCGTCGTCGTCGTCGTCGTCGTCGTCGTCGTCGTCGTCCCGTGCTCCTCTGTTGCCTCTAGTCCTCCTAACTCCCGTGGTCCTGCCCTCTGGTGTTTGTCTCCCCCCCTCTTCTTGCACCCCGCCGCTCTCCTCCCTCTCGTGCCCCTCCATGCCGATCCTCCCCCCTACTCCTGTCCTCACTTCCTGCCGTTCTACTCTCTCCTGCTTTTTTCTACTCACCCGCTCCTCCCTCCCCCAGCACATGTGCTCACGCCCAATTTCGTCGGTCATCTTCTCAGCAGTGCCCTCTGCGCCAAACGAACAGGGAAACCGACACTGGTTCGGTAACCATTCGCACCCCTTTTCCTGTTTTCTCTCTCTCTCTCTCACTCTTTTCAACGTGGAGCAAGCCGCCGTTGCCACTTGTGGCGCTGTTCTGTCTGTTGTATACCTCTGAACTGCAAAGGGCCGACGGGGCACGAGGCTGGGTGAGGCCGCATGGTTTCGTGGAATCCACGGGCACACCGGCTGTACTAGTGCAGAGAACCGAACAAAAAGGCTTTTGGGATAGCTTTAAGCGGCCACGGCGACAACAAACAGTGCTGCGGAGAACGCTGTGGTGGATCTCGGCGGCGAGCGAGGGGGGGGAATGAGAAGAAGGAGGCCTTCTCAGAAGGTGGCGGGGCTTCTCTAGAGCCCGCTGGCCTCCTGAGAAGTTTCTATGCTTTCGGGAAAGGCTTAGAACACTTCTCAGCAGGCCGGCTAACTTCCGAGACTTCTGAGAGGGTCCGCCTCTTCTCATTTCCCCCCTGGCCCTCCTCCGAGCATCGCCTGCGTCGTCTGTCATCGGGTCTTCGGCTTTGGCGAAGCACGATGAGGTGGCGGACATGGGGCGCATCCGCTGGTTCTCATGCACAGGAGGGGCGCTGGCTTCACGACTACAGCAGTGGAGCTCTAGCAGAAGAACTCCGCCGAAAGAGCATTCGAACAGGTCGAGCCATCGTTGGCGATCGTCGCAACCTCGGCGCAACAGCGCAACACTTAGTCGGTTGTCTCACAGGACGTAGTTCGGCGTTGCTGCGTGCAGCAGGTGCATCGGCTTCGAGAACAGGCCAGGCAGAGGATGCACGCGGAGAGGCAGACGGCGGTGTCGGAGTAGCTTGCTGGGCCACTGCGCACCTTCTTGCCCCCGGTCGGCGCGCTGGTGCGCTGCGCGCTGCGCGTCGGCCTCGCAGAGCCTGCGCGTCACGCGCAGGCCAGCGAGTCCACGCATGAGACTCGCCCGACATCGGCTCCTCTCCGCTGGTCTGTCCGCAGCATTGGCGGCGCGCACAAGGGGGGAGGAGGAGGAGGAGGAGGAAGAGGCGGAGGAGGAAGAGGAGGAGGAGGAGGAGGAGGATGAGGAGGAGGAGGAGGAGGAGGAGGAGGGGGAGGGGGAGGGGGAGGGGCAGGGGGAGGGGGGAAGGTCTCTTGGAAGGAGACTGCTTCTCAGAAGGCGCCGGCCCTGCGTCTGCAGACAGGGCCCGCTCCTCCTTCTGAGAAGCGGCCTCCTTCCGAGGAGCCTTCTCGCCTCCCCCCTCCCCCCTTTTTGCGCGCGCCGCCAGGCAACCTTGCACGCACGCCCGAAGGATTACAAAAAAAACCCAGGATTGCAAAAAACGAAGGATTGCAAAACAAAAAACCTGGAACGAAGGATTGCAAAAAACCCTCGTTGGAGGGATTTGTTTGCAATCCTTTTTTTTGTTTTGCAATCGTGCCGCTGCCGCCCCGCTTCCGCGCGCTGTGCTCGACCTGGCAGGCAGGCGGCGGCGGCGGCGGCGGCGGCGGCGGCGGCGGCGGCGGCGGAGCGCGCGTGCTCCGCGAGCGGCCGGCGGGCAGCTCCGTTGGGCCGCCGTGGCCGGCTCCAGCGGAGCTGCCCGCTCTCGGGGCCCCAGACTGCAGGAGGGGAAGAAACACACAGACACAAGTAATCGTCGATTCCCCAGAAAATATGGGAAAATATGGGAAGTGGGGGGGAAGACAGAGACCCAGAAAGTATGGGGAAATATGGGGGATCCTTGTAATTGTGTGTATTTGTTTGTGTGTCCTGGGGCCCCTTCAAGATTACCGGCAGCTCGGTTTCGGGTGAGTGGCGGGAGCGCACGGTCTCGGCGACCGCGCCGACCTTCGCGCGCCAGTCTCCCGCGCAGGTTTCGCGAGGGAGCGCCCTCCTCTCCCCGCGGTGTGCCATGCCGGTGGCCCGCGTGAGCCGCGGCGTCTCGCGTGAGGCCCGCTTGTTGCTCGTCGCTCGGGTGCCTTCCGTTCACTTTCTCCTCTGTTACCCCCACCCCTCCATTAGGGGACGAACAATGACATAAACATAAAAACTCGGAGGTCCGCGCGGCTTTGTCGGATCGGCGCTGGACCCCCGCGGCGGCGCCTCCGGCGCCGCCCCTGGCGCGCTCCGCGCGCCAGGGAGGGGGGTCCAGTGCCGATCCGAGAAGTCCGCGCGGACCTCCGAGTCTTTATCCTTATGTCGCTATCCGTCCCCTCCGCCTTGCGGACACGGAGCCCGCCATCGCCAGCTCAAACAGTGATTCGAACAAGTGTGACAAAAAAACATGCATGCGTGTGTGCACTCTTGCGGCAAATCGTGCGGGGATCTCTCGCAATCATGCGCTGTGCTGGCACGGCAACGATGCTCCGAACAAGTTTTGTGGACGACGATCAATGGAGAGGAAGCATGTTGCCAAATACTTCCAGATGTCTGAAGCATGTTCTTTAAACATGTCTTAAACAAGTGAAACACATGTTTTACCAGGTTTAGCACATTTTCCTACATGTTGAACACATGTTTCATTCAATGATCGGACTGCCTGGGTGTCCATTGTCATGGCCTCCACAAGCCAGGACCTCGCTGTCATCCGCGTCAGAAATGAGGGGTCCTGTCCGACCACCTGCGCGCTGGTGGCTGGCCATCCCTGTCAGCCGGGCCCACGCTGCTCGGGCACGCAAACCTTCAACTCTTTGTTGCCCACGGTGTCCCGGCGTCTGTTGTGCGAGATGGCCAGCTGCGGTGCAGTCCTGAGAACGGATCCTTGGGGAGCACCCCAGCTCCTCCAGGACTGCGTGCCTCGAGGACCTACCGTGAACACAGATCGTTGCACAGATCGCTGGAGGGGAGATCAGCGACACTTACACCAGAAGGGCAACTCTGACGACGACGTCCGCGATGCTTTCCCGATCTGGGCTGTGAAGATGTCCCACGGTTGGGCGCCGATGTGCAGCGACACTGCTCAGCCACGAAGTCGATCCTCTGCCCCTTGCGGTCGTCGTGTTGTTCTCGAACTCACATGGTCTTACATCGCAACCCCATGCAGGTCAAAGAAGACAACACACAGCAACGCAATGCTTTGCAATGCAAGACAGCCGAGTTAGTTCAGGTAGGACAAACTCAAGCATCTTGAAGTGCACCAGAGAACGACAACCATTGTAGTGCAGTGCAGTGCGCCGCTTTTTAAAGGACAACTGCTTGAAGCAAGCCGATGCGTAAGCATGTGTCAGCCTGTAAGTGTTGTGTCCAGTGTGTTCTCTGAGCTTCAGCTTGTCCGCCGTCCGTGTTGGTGTTGTGTATGTCTTACCTTTGACAATTATCAATGGAGGCCGCGCTGGGGTCATGTTGATCGATGCTCGTTGTTTGTCAGAGCGCTTGCTATATCGTAACGTCGGCAGGCGTACCTTCAGCCGTCTTGAGCACGTACTCCTACGTCGTGATGGACCATACGGATGGCTCGGGGAGGCGTGCAACATCGTGGCACGGGGATGTCATCATCTCGAGGCGGCGCAGAGGAGAAACAATACGGATCACATTGTTTCAGAGGAATTGAGGCGCTCGCCTGGTTGGCTGATGCTATATCCGCTGCCCTCTCGGCAGCTACTGCTTCCTCGAGCTTTCGGGACGTTCGCCGTGTCGTATGGACCTTTTTGGTCCTCAGCGAGAGCGTAGGAAAGCCAACGTCGCTTCCAAGAAGGCAAACTATCGGTCTGTCTTGGGGACCTGTTGGTGGACAGCCAGGCCGTTTTGAGGGCTTCTTAGGCACCCTTCGGCCGCCTAAGCTGATAGACTTGATGACGTTACTTGCTAGTCGGGGGCACTTTTCGGGGGGGGGGGCTGACCACATCAAGGCATCTTGGAGCCGTGCTGGGGCGTCTTGGACGCAAGCTGGAGGTCCTCTTGAGCCATTGGACTCTCCTGCGCAAGCTTGGGGGCCATCTGCAGTCAGTCGGGGCAGTCTGGCAGCCACTTGGACGTCTTTCAGGAGGGGAAAACACACACACAGACACAATTAATCGTCGACTCCCAAGAAAATATAGGAAAATATGGGAAGTGGGGGGGAAGACAACAAACCAAGAAAATGTGCGAAATTATCCCAGTGCGACCCTACCTAGGAGTTGGAGCCCCTAGGAAAGCAACATTAGTAGTAACCGTAAAACTAAGCTAAAGCTAAGGTAAAACTAAGGTAAAGCTAAGGTAAAGCTAAGGTACAGCTAAGCTAACACTAAGCGAAATCTAAGCTAAAGCTAAGCTGAAGCTAAGCTAAAGCTAAGCTGAAGCTAAGCTAAAGCTAAGGTAAAGCTAAGCTAACACTAAGCGAACTCTAAGCTAAAACTAAGCGACAACTAAGCTAAAGCTAAGCTAACACTAAGCTAAATCTAAACTAAAGCTAAGCTAAAGCTAAGCTAAAGCTAAGCTAAAGCTAAGGTAAAGCTAAGCTAAAGCTAAGCTAACGCTAAGCTAAAGCTAATATAAAGATAAGGTAAACCTAAGCTAAAACTAACGCTAAGCTAAAGCTAAGCTAAAGCTAAGCTAAGGCTAAGCTAAAGCTAAGCTAGAGCTAAAGCTAAAGCTAAAGCTCCCAGGGGACTGGGGGAACCGCTCCCAGGGGACCGGGGGAACCGCCCGGGGCGCTTTCCACTGCCCGGCCCCTTTAAGTTAAGAGAGTAAGAACCCTTCTAGGCAGAGCCTAGGTAGGGAAATACGGGGAATCGTTTTATTTGTGTGTATTTATTTGTGTGTCCTGGGGCCCCTTCAGTCTTGGACGCCCAAGCAGCCCACAGCACTACTCCAGCCCGGCTCCTC
Source organism: Prorocentrum cordatum (assembly GCA_963575745.1). Classification (NCBI taxonomy): domain Eukaryota; class Dinophyceae; order Prorocentrales; family Prorocentraceae; genus Prorocentrum; species Prorocentrum cordatum. The sequence continues at coordinate 219,747 of CAUYUJ010017688.1, read as the reverse complement.
CCCCCCCGCCATCTCAACGGTGGCGGCCTCCTGTGGGTGTGGGAGCGGTTTGGGGAGGGGGAAGAGTCTCCCACGTCGAGGAGCCACACGGAGCCGGCGTCTTTGCTACCCGTTCGGGCACACGCAGCATCATGTTGCACACATCGGTTCGTGTGCTGCTCGTTTTCGGCGATCTGGGTGGTTGAATTCAATTGGCTGGTTTGCATGCGGTCCGTCATTGGTACGGGGTGGTTGGCCCTTGGTCTGATCTGTGCCGAACCCGCATTTCCCGAGCAATTTCGATGGTATCGTTGGCCGTTCGGCTCAGCATACAATTCAAAGGAGGTTGAAGTGCCCGTTCGCGAGGCTGCTACAGGCTCGCCACGTCCTCGCTTCACATTCATGCGTTCGTGACGCGTTCGCCCCGCGACTGCACGTCGTTCTTGTGTACAGTGTCGGACACAGCGCTGTGCGACGTGGTGAGCACTTGTCTTCCTTGCCCTGGACGCCGAGGGCGTGGCGGTCACGTGGCGGGACCTTGGTTGCATGGGCAACTTCAAGCCCTTTCCAGCAGGTCCCTCTGGTATTATCTGTCCAGGGGGAGGAGGAGGAGGAGGAGGAGGAGGAGGAGGAGGAGGAGGAGGAGGAGGAGGAGGAGGAGGGCAATGAGGGAGAGGAGTGAGGAGGAGTGAGGAGGAGGAGGAGGAGGAGGAGGAGAGGAGGAGGAGGAGGAGGGAGGAGGAGGAGGAGGCGGAGGGGGGCAGGGTTCGGAAGGTCTGTCCCGGCTCGGGCCTCCCAGGCCCTCTCGAGGCCCCCTGCTGTTCCGCCGCGGGGCCTCTCCTGGAGGCCCCGTGGGCCGTCCCGGAGCGACGGAGGCCCGACTGAGAAAGAGTGCCAAGCTGTCCTCCTCCTCCTCCTCCTCCCTCCTCCTCCTCCTCCTCCTCCTCCTCCTCCTCCTCCTCCTCCTCCTCTCCTCCTCCTCCTCCTCCTCCTTTCCTCCTCCTTCTCCTCTTCCTCCTCCTGCAGCCACGCATGAGAATTTCAGCGGTGTTTGCCCCTCGGGGCCGTCGTGGAGCGCTGTGGGGGCCGATGGGCCGTCTAGGGGCCGTCTTATAAAGGCCGTCTGGCGCCGCACTGCGGCTGCCTGTGGCCGTGTTCGGGCACTCTTGGACTGTCGTGGGGCCTTCCTGGGCCGTCCTGAGGGACACTGGCGTCGCAGGGGGCGGCGGGGGCGTCCAGGAGGCTCATGCGGCGCATCTCGGGAGCGCCCGGACAACGCAGGGAACTGAAGCAACATTTGAGCCCAGGCCACCCATACCCCGTTAAAACAACATGAAGCAAAAAACGCCGTAAATCTTGGAAGCCATGAAATGTTAGAAACCATGTTAGAAACGAGGGTCGGATGCCACGGACTTCGCAAGGCTGCATAAGCCCTGGGGCACGCCTCGTCGTGCCGATAGCACGGCGGCGGACCTCCTGCGGCGCTGCAGCTCGAAAGGCAGACTGCATCGCCAGCAGCACGCGGGCTCTGAAGAGGGCGCGAGACTCCTCGCGCGGACGGCGGGCTCGGGCGGAAGAGAACGGACGGCAAGGACGAGGACGAAGACGCCGAGGACGAAGACGCCGAGGACGAAGACTACAGTCGAAGCCGACAGTAAGGATGGGCAACCTTCCAAGGGGGGGTACCCTTTTGCGTCCTTGCCCCTTCGGTCGCTCCCCATCCCCTCTCGCCTGCCGGCCCCGCTCGAAAGCCTCGGCACGGAGGCCCAGGGGCCCCTGCATCCCTGCCGCGCGTCCTCAGCCTCAGCCTCTCGGCATCGCTCGGACGTGTGCATATCACGCCTCGGCGAGGACCGGCGAGGAGCATCTCGCATCGCCGTGCGACGGAGACGCGCACGGGGCCGACGAACACTGCACGGGGAACGGACGCACGACGACGGCGGGCGGCGACGGCGACCCGACGCCGCTGCAAGCAGTCCGCCCCGGACTTGGCATCGCTCGGACGTGTGCATGTTTCCTTCGGCGAGGGCCATCGAGGAGCATCCTTGATCCTTTGGCGACAAAAAAAGCCGCGCACGAAGCCGAGCCGAAAAAAAGCACAGGGAAGGGACGTCCGAGCGATGGCGCGCGGAGGGCTCCCTCCCGGGGGGCGCGTCCCGGGCAGCTGCGCACGAAACCGAAAAAAAAAACACAGGGAAGGGACGTGCGAGCGATGGCGCGCGGAGGGCTCCCTCACCGGGGCGCGTCCCGGGCAGCTGCCCGCCCCGGGGGAGCGATCGTCGCGACGGCCCCTGGGGGCCCGAGGCGGGTCCCCCGGAGGCCGAGGGCGGCGGGCCCCAGGAGGAGAGGCCTCCTGGAGGGGGCCCCGTCCGAGAAGATGGGGTCGAAGGATCGCGCCTCCTCCTCCTCCTCCTCCTCCCCCTCCCCCTCCTCCTCCTCCTCCTCCTCCTCCTCCTCCTCCTCCTCCTCCTCTTCTTCCTCCTCCTCCTCCTCCCCTTCCTCCCCCTCCTCCTCTTCTTCCTCCTCCTCCTCCCCCTCCTCTTCCTCCCCTCCTCCTCGTCCTCCCCCTCCTCTTCTTCCTCCTCCTCCTCCTCCTCCTCCTCCTCCTCCTCCTCCTCCCCCTCCTCCTCCTCCTCCTGGCGTCGTCGCCCCAGGCGGCCGGCGAGGTCGCTCGGGCAGAGGGCCTTTGTGGGCGGAGGGCCGTTCGGGCGCCAACAGGGCACAGAGCAGCCCCGGTCCGCACGCACACAACGCGTCCGTGGCCTGCCTCGGGCCCACGGTTTTCAGGAATGTCCCCGCCATTGGGCACAGAGCAGCCCCGGTCCGCACGCACACAGCGAGTCCGTGGCCTGCCTCGGGCCCACGGTCTTTAGGAGCATCCCGAAGCAGCACAAAAGAAGCCCCCTGCGTCCCGAGGCAGCAGGCTCCACCGTGCCAAGTCCAGTCCAGCGCCGGGGCGGCTGCAAGCACCGCCCACGTCCTGCTTCGGCGGCCAGCGAGGGGGGGACGCGAGAAGGAGAGGGCATCCTCAGAAGGTGCGGAAGTTCCCCTGGCCTTCTTGAGAAGTTCTCCAAGCCTTCCCCCGGAGACAGAAGAACACTCCTCAGAAGGCGCGAGGACCTCTGAGAAGTCCCGCCGCCTTCTGAGAAGGCCTCCTCTCTCTCATTTCCCCCCCTCGCTCGCCGCCGACCTTATTGGCTCATGGAGCCGCGGTGGCTCGCCCGGAGTAGCTGCGGGTCGCAGCCTCCCTCAGCGGCTCCTGTCTAGGCCTCCCAGATGGGGTTGGAGCAGATGGGGTCGGCGGACTGCACCGCATCGCCGATGCATCGACGATGCGGCTCGATGTGGAGCCCGATATTGTCCACGCCGACGTCGACGATGCATTGCCCACGTCGGCGATGCATCGCCCGTGCATCGCCTCATTCCGGATGGCACATCCCTAAGATTGTTCGGGACTCATGCGACGGAGGTCGATGCAACCGGGGTTCAGCCAGAGCGCTGGATCTTGCAGGATCCTGCAGGGCCAGGGGCGCACCGACCCTGGCTTGGGCGCAGGATCCCTGCAGGATCTTGCAGGATCCTGCAAGGCCCGACTGGCCCGGGTCTGGATTGACCCGGGGCAGAGGATCCCCGAATGGTCATCGCATCGGGCTCGTCAGCCTCAGTGGTATAGGGGTGAGACACCGAGGCCCGGCCAGCTTCTCCCGCCCCCCGCCCCCTGCCGCGCGAGCAGGCAGACGGCGAGCGCGGTGTGCTCCTCGCCTCCGCCCCGCGGTCTCCGCCGCCTGCTGCTGCTGCAGGCGCTCCTCCTGGTTTGAAGTCGGGCATGCCCCTATGCAGGGGGGAATATTCAAAAATAGTCCACACATAGTCTGGGGACGTTTTTTTTTGTTGGTTCGTATGTTTGGCTACGTGTTTTTTCATATCAGTTGTTTTTGATTCTTCGTCCAAAATCCCCCTGCAGGAGGACATGCCCGACCTAATCATCCTGGTCCTGGCCGGCGGGCGCCTGGGAGGCCCGCGCGGAGTAGCGTTCTGGCTGGCCGCTCCTAGGTTCGCCCGGAAGTCGCCAGGGGTTGAGTGGGGTCCTGAGGGAGACGGGCCCTCGGGTTTATCGCCGTTTTCGGGCTCTCGGGGCCCTCCACGGGCCCTGGGACCCAGAAGTCGACGCAGGGCGAAGAACTCGTGCTGGAGGAGGGCCCCCACGGGACCCGCTGCCCCAGGCTACAGGACGCGGGCGGAAGTGGACCGGGGGATACTGGGAAGAGAGGGGTGGTCCACGCAAACTGCTGCGTGCGGCTGGCCTCGGCGCCGCCGCCAGGGGCCCAGAAGGGTAGCAGAAACGTCTGGAAACATGTTGGCCATCTGTACATCGACCCCTTCTCCCTTCTCCTCGTCCTCTTCCTCCTCCTTCCCTCTCTCCCTCCCCCCTCCTGACCAGAATAATGTTCTGAATCGGTCCGCGGACGCTACGGAGTCAATCCTGGCAGGCTTTCCATCCCGGGTTGATTTTTTCTTTGTCCTGGGTCCCGAGCCGAGCCCCTCAGGGGCTAAGCACGATGGACATGTCTTTGAATTTCTTCTTCCTCCTCCTAGAGCCTCCCTGGGGCTACACACGAAGAACATGTTTTAGAATCTCCTCCTACTCCGCCTCCTCCTCCTCCTCCTCCTCCTCCTCTTCCGGCTCCTCCTCCGCCTCCTCCTCCGCCTCCTCATCCCCCTCGTCTTGGCCGTCAACCGCGGGCGTGGGCAGAACGCCCAGACGCTGGGCCTCATCGGCGCAAGCCTCAGCAGCGTCATCGTGGTCGCCCTCGCCGTGGTCGAGGCCCGCTTGGGCGATCAGCCCTATTGCTCCGCCTCTTAGGAGGGGAAACGGGGAGGACCAGGAGGAACGAGGAGGAACGAGGAGGAGGAGGAGGAGGAGGAACGAGGAGGAGGAGGAGGAGGAGGAGGAGGAGGAGGAGGAACGAGGAGGAGAGGCGGAGTAGGAACGAGGAGGAGGACGACGACGACTACGACGACAAGGACGATGAGGAGTTCCCCCCCCCCGACGCTCTCGGCCGTCGTCATCTGATCTTCCCGCGCCTCTCGCTCCTCCTCCGCTGTCTGCGAGCATGTCTTTTTGTCTTTTTCATTGTCTCGCAGTGCGGACGCAACTCCTTCCACACACGGCAGTAAAGATGGAGGTCCCGGCCCCTCGTCCGCCGAGCCTTGGACAGGCCCGGAGAATGCTCCGCATTGGTGGCTTGCTCGCTCGCCCCTCCCCGTCTCCGCCCTTTGACCCCCATGATCTTACGCACAGCGTTGTTCTGTTCACTCTTTGCGGCCTGGGAAGAGGCGTGGTCGCTGACCAACGGACCGCGTCCAACCCGGGGCGCGAGTCGTTTGTGCTGGCCTCGACGTAGCAGCGTCGTGGCCGAGATCAGTTTCTGCTCGAGATCTGCCCTTCTCGAATCGGGCCGAACGAAAGGGGGAGGATAGGGAAAGTGGGGGGCACGAAATCTGCTGCACGCAGCTGGTGCCGGCCCCGCCGCCGGGCCCATTCCTCGATACATGCATGCCTCCTGGCGCCGGGGGGTGCTGGGAAAACCAGCTGCGTGAGCTGAGTCTCTACCCTACAGTCGGGGCGCTGAAGAAGGAACCCTTTTTCCGTTGGGGAGGGGCTCCGTGTTCCTTCATTGTTTTACAGCTTGCCTGAGGTTTTTCTCTGGTGTTCGATGGAAAATCAACGCTTGACTTGTGGAAAGAAGGGGCCCCGTTCCTTATTTGGGGTTCCTTGGGCCAACGCCTCGACTGTACCCTACCCTTTGCTATCCCCCCCCTTTTGCGTGCCCCCCGATCGAAGCCCCCTCTGCGTCCCTCCCTGCAGCCGTTTAGGCTCCAGCCGACGGCAGGCCCCCCGCGGGGGCGGCCGCGGGCGGATCCCGCCGGCCGCGCGCCGCGGCCCCGGGCCGGCGCGGGGGCGCGGAGGCGAGCGCGCCCCCGCGCGCCGCGCGGGATCGGGCCGAAGCAGAAGCAGCGGCGTAAACGCAGACTTCTGGATCCTCCTCCACCTCCTCCTCCTCCTCCTCCTCCTCCTCCTCCTCCCTCCCAAAGGCCCTGGCCCAGGCCCAGGGGGAGAGCGGCCCTCTGTTCCTGTTTCCCCGCAGGTTACCACCTCCGCCTGCAGACCGCTCCCACCCGCCCATGTGGGCTTCCCTTCTTCAGACGATACTATACAACCCACTCTCTCTTTCGGACGCCTGGCGCGTCCATGATGTCTCTGCTCGGCTGTCGTTCGCCGACATTGTGCTGTGCCCTGGGACGCAAACCCGTCGACGTGCGGGTGACCCTGTGACAGTGTCGAGGACAGCCAAGCACATTCACCTGTCGTTTGGCTGGCAGAGAGGATCGATGACCAATAAGAGTGCAGGCTGCAGCATTCTGCTCAGGTCTCGAGCGTTCAGAAGGTGTCACATTCAAGAAATCATTGAGCCTCCAAGGGACCTCAGAGGCCGAGGAGGAGCCGTTCGTCTTCGCAGCTCGTACTTCGACATCCTGGCGATCACAGCGTACTACCCGCCACCCCAGCGCCATCAGGTCGACTCCTGGAAGGCGACCGTGGCCAAGCTCTCGCAGTGGATCCACCACACGGTCCAGGCCGCCCCGAGGAGGGCGCTGGTGCTCATTGGGGCAGACACGAACTCGGGCTTCGGCAAGACGGCGGCCCTCCAGGGGATGCCTTCCTTCACGGCCGACGATCTGCACACAGGCAGACATCAGCTGGCGTACGAGAACTACACGACGTCCGAGCTCTGGCGCATCATGCGCATGGAAGGCCTCGCGGCGATCGGCACATTCTTCCCGACGGGGCCGACCTACTTCGGCCAGGAGGTTCACCACCGCTCGAACCCAGACCACTTCTTCGCGCCGTGCGACACGGTGCTGCAGACCGCATCGTGCTGTACCCTGCGCTCGGCCATGAGAGACCTCCAGAAGATCCCTCACGCGGCTCCTCGTGATCATTGTCCGCTCCTCTGGCCCCTCCACTACAGACTCCACTTCGAGCCCCCGCAGGAAGTCGAGCCTCGCTGGGACTATGACCAGATTGCCGCACTCCTCCAGCATGAGGGGGACCTCACCTTCATGGCGGAGATCGAGCGCCTGTCCGAGCGGCATGAGAGTGATTGGCAGCGGCAGGTTCGTACGGACGACCCGTCCCAGGCATGGCAGTCGTTGGTCGAGGATGTTCGAGCGGCTGCACGTGAAGCTTGTGTGGGGCCCGATGCTTCTGGTCCTTCTCGCAAATACATTGAGCTTCGGGACACCTTGCTGGCTAAGAGGCGGACTCTCGGAAGGCGATGCTTCAGTGAGGAGGATCGACTGGCTGTGCGGGCCTGTGAGCGTGAAATTAGGCGAACGAGGAAGAAATTTGATGCAGAACATGTCGAGGCCCTCCTACGTGAAGCTGTTCATGCATCCGAGAGGGGTCACACCAACACCGTGTGGAGGCTCATCTATCAGATTGGGGCCAGGTACCATGGTGTACGCCGTCGACGCTTCAGCACGTTGCCGCACTTTCAGCCCACAATAGATGAGTGGACCGAGACGATGCAGGCCCCTGCAGCTTCTGGTGGTTTCTCGGCAGTCCAGGTCACTGAGCCAGAGTTCCCCGCGGAGGTGGCGTTGGCCCTACGCGAGCAGGACGACCCTGATGGCGAGTGGAAGGCAGTTCGAGGCAATCCTGGCGACGCAGCTTACGAGGACTGGACCTACACCCTGCAGGCGCTGAAGCGAGCAGCGCGGCGACGTTTCGCGCCGACCCACTCCGCCCCTGCGGAGGTCTGGCTCGCTTTGTTGCAGGCAGCGGCTCGAGAGCACCGTGGCGAATGGCTGGCCCCCGATGATGAGGGCCGTCCTGTTCCTCGCCGCAGTCTGCCTCGACATGTTCAGCGTCCGCGAGTTTGTGCAAGGTTGCTTGGCATTTTCAGACATATTCGCCTGCCTTGCCGCGCGCCTGCCTGGTGGCACTGGTCCAGGACATTTCAGTTGGACAAAGGGAATGATAAGAGGAGTACGAAGGCGATGAGGCTAATTCATTGTTTCTGCCCTTTTGGCAAGGCATGGCACCGCGGACTTTTTACGAGATTTCGCAGGCCCCCCCTGCCGCACCACGCGCACGGGTACGCCAAGAACAGGTCCAGACAAGGGGCCCAACTGGTTTCTCGGGAACATTCCTGGCGCCTCAAGAAGCTCCAAATCAGCCACCTCCAGCTCAAAAAGGACATGAGTAACGCGTTCCCGAGCACGAATCACGAGACCCTTGAGCAAGTTGTAGAAAAAAAAACACACATCCCCGACATCCAGGCCCGGGGCTACTTTCTCCAGAGGCACAAGGAGGCGGTCATGGAACTCCGATCGGGCACAGAAAAGGCTTTCTATGTACCTAGGCACGGCGCTGGCTTGGGGGACGGCAATGCATGTGAGTTGTTTGCGCGGTCCTTCGTCCGCCCGCTCGAGTCTTGGAACAGCGAGCTGAGAGACCAGGCCGACACTTCGCTTGAGACAGTGCGAGGCGAAGTGCCGTTGCTAGAGGCTACCACGCTGATCTCTTGCCCCGTGTCCTTGTCCCTTGTCGACCTCTCCCTCCGTGCCTACGCCGACGACGTGTCGCAGACGCTCCCCTTGCCCGACTGCAATCCTTTTCGTGCCGCGAGCTTCGCCAAGGCATCCTCAGATCTACTCGCTCGAAAGCTTCTGGAACAAGGGGGTACACCCAGAACGCGGACAAGGAAACCGTCCTCCCCGTGCTTGTTGGCCCAGGTGGCTACATTGCGACCGGGGCGGTTCTCTCGGGCCAAGCGCAGTTCCCTGGAATTCCGCAACCTCAAGCTGTGTATTTGGGAGGGGTGGAGCAGTTGACGGGAGGGGCTGGTGCGGAAGTACGAGCAAGAGTGGATGCCACGCGTTCTGCCTGGTGCAAGCTCGGTAGGTTTTGGAATCAGCACCTTTCGGTGCGGCTGAAACGCATGGCCTTCCTCGGGGTGGTCCGCAGCGCGGCCTACGCGGGCCTGGGGACGTATATGCTGTCGAAAAGAGATTTCGCCAAGCTCGACTCGGTCATCCTGGGGTTCGCCAAGGTCGCTCTCCGTGGGGTCGCTCGCTTCTCGACGATCGATGGCCAGGAAAAAGTTCGGACCCCCCCTGCGTGGAAGCTGCACAATATGCTTCGCATAGCGGACACGCGCGCAGAGTTGCTGGTGCGCAGGATCCGCTACTGGCAGCAGCTGGCCAAGAGCCCGAGCGACTCTGTACAGGCCGTCGCCGCTCTCTTCGGCAATTTCACGTCGCTGGAGGACGCTCCAGTGTTCGATGATGCAGGCTGGGTCAGAGAAAAGTCAAACCCGTGGGCAGTGCAGCTTCAAAACGACGCGCTCACATTGAGACTCACACCAAGAGGGAAAGATTTTTGGGATCCCGGGTACACCACCAAAGACATTTTCTCGGACTGCCGTATCGGACTGGCGTTTGCTAATTTGGACCCCCAGGGCCTTCGCGAGGAGCATTGGAACCAGCAGTCGCGTGATCCCCTACGGCCTCCTCGAGCCCCCGTGGACCCTGGCGTACCTGAGCCTCCAGAGCCCCCGCTTCATGAGTACGTTTGTGAACTTCCAGTGGGAAATGGGGGACCTTGTAACAGCGTCTTTACCTCCCGAGCGGCCCTGAGAGCACACCAATGTCACCATCCCGAACATCGCTGTCGCGTTCCCCTTTATCAGTTAGTCGTGACAAACCAGTGCTTTTATTGTTCCTCGTCCTTCTCATCCGTGGTCCTTGCGAAGAGGCACATTATGCAGTCCCTCAAGCTCAAGAGGTGCCTAGCGGACTACAGCCCCTTCGCCCCCGCCGTACTGAGCCCAGGGACCCTCTTCTGCCCCGTGTGTGTGGACCTCGAGAGTGCCCATCCGATCCATCGTGAGAGACTCATCCGTACTGGAGTTGATCAGGCTCAAGGCGAGTTTCACACGCTGTACGCCCTGCAGGAGCACATCCGCATTGCTCACGCTCCCCCAGCACCCGACATTTGGGTCGATGTCCTCTCTCGCGGGGAGAGCGCTGAGCACTGGGACAGGACAGCGGCAGCAGGAGCTACGAGGAGGGGGCGCCCGCGGAGGGGATCGGACCCGCAGCAGCGAGCGAGGCGCCCCTCGTCGCGGACGCCGAGGCCCAGAGGCGCCCGCTCCTGCGCGCCAGCAAGGCGGACCACCACCAGCAGGCGGCGCACGGCAGCCGAACTCAGCGTGGGACGCCACCGACACCCACTTCGGGCTCGCCCAGCGCGACGTCGACCAGCTGACGAGGATGCCCCTCGACTGGGTGCAGGCGATGGTGCCAGTGTTGGCTCGCGTGGCCCTGCGCCACGAGGCAGCCATCAACCACCTGGAGGCGGTGACCTACAGGCACGTGCAGATGCCAGCAAAGCACGACGTGATCCAGGCGATGCAGGTGACTGCCAAGTTCTACGGCAACGAGGCGGCCCGATCACAAGGAGGCGATCCAGGCTGGGCAAGACGCCCCAGAGCTGACGCAGCTCGGCGTCCCGCACCCACACGTCTGGGTCGTTTTGATCGGGGCGCTAGTGGGTCAGGGAGAAAGAACCGGGCAGGCCAATCTACAGAAAACCAAAGAGTACCGCGACCAGCTTCACCACGAGCGCCGAAGCAACGAGACGCTCGCTCAGGAGGTGAAGCATTGCAGGCTGCAGACGACGTTCGCAGGGGACAAAGTGAAGTTATACCTAGCGGTTTCGAACACGGACTTGGAACAGACGGTCGTGAACGCCCTAGTTCAATTGGGAGGAGTCCACAAGCACGGGGCCCCTCCGCGGTCCCACAACGCCAGGCTGCTCCAGCTCCACCTGGACGGCCTGGACGACTGAGCGCTGGAGCCGTGGCCAGGGATGCAGACGGACGAAGCTGTATGGGTGAGGCCCCGATTGCTACCAGCTCGAGTCGGATTGGGACCTCATCGACGTTAGCGGGGCCACACAGCTCACAGAGGTACTCCCCCCGCAGCTCGATGAGGCCACGAGGAAGTTCGAGACAGGCCAGTTTATCTTCACTGGCGTCAGGGAGGATGCAGAGGCTATCGCCCGGAACTGAGCCCGACCCCACTGAGCCCCCAGTGAGCCACTCAGCGCCTGCCGCGGCGGGCAGCCGTGCCCCCCCCTCCTCCTCGTCTGAAGCCTCTCTCCCCCTCCGAAGCATCTTAGACATCCTGGGATTGAGACCTCGGAACCATTAGTTGTTTTTCGCTTTTGTTACGTGCCTCTTGTCTTGGGGCGGGTTCTCTCGGACCTCAGCTGGGGATATGCCCCTGGCCTCGCGGCGCCTGGGGGGAATCTCTTCCAGGGCCCTCTAGGTCCAAGCGTACCTACGGACACCTAGCGCCCCTCCCTGCGACTTTGAACAGGGGGGGCTTAACCTCAGGCGGCTCCTCTCTGCCCGCTTGCGTTCTGCTGTGCCCCTTCCGCTGCTCCCTTGCTTCGCTGGCTCCTCGCTTGCCCCTCCTTGCGTGCTGGTTTGGCTTGCTGGCTGGTTCCCCTTCTCCCCTGTCCCCCCCTCCTGCGCCGCCTGGGGTTCTTGTAGCTTCGTCTTTCAGTTTTTGCGTCCCCCGCCCCCGTGGGCCCTGCACCCTACGGCCCAACCCTGCCTTCAAAGCGTGGGTGCCAGCCGTGGTAGGGGGGCGGGTGGGAGCCCCGTGCCACTCGGCCACGCGTGGTCCTTTTCCTCCCGGGGTTAGAACCACGGCGCCCGCTAGATGGGAGGTTGACGACGCAATGGTCGGCCAGTCCCCGTGCCTCTGCCCGTGGCCGATTTCGAGGATGCCGTCGACACCCCTCTGATGCGCCTGCCGCCGCCGCCGCCTCCCTCCCAATCCTCCTCCGTGCTCCCTCCCCCTCCTCCTCCTCCTCCTCCTCCTCCTCCTCCTCCTCCCCGTGCTCCAGCCGTGTCGGCCCAGGCGCACTGGGCTTGCCCGAGTGTACTTCGACGCGGCTCGCTCGGGCGGGCCACGGATGGCGGCAAGGCACCTTTCTTGGCCTTGTGGGAACTGCGCGAGGGTGTATGGCACAGCGTTCGCCAACTATGCCCACCGCACCCACTGCCTGCGCTGCGGCAAGCAGGCGCCAAAAGGAGTGCTGGAGAAGCAGAGAAAGCAGACTCAGGGAGCAGCGGGTGGAGGCAAGAGCCAGCCCCCTTGGCAGAAGGCGAAGAACAGGTGGGCGGACGGACCGCCAGCCTCTCTCTGGGCAGGCTCCATCAGCCAGACCCAGGCCTCGCCAGCCCCTGCTGCTCAACCTATGGTCGATCAGGCAACGGCGAAAGCGATGCTTGAGACCATGGTCAAGGCACACGGAGATGATCGGAAGCTCTGGCCAGAGCAGGCGAAGAGCATGGTGGTGCAGTGGGACAAGGCGATGTCTGTCAAGGCGTCCGACCAGCCCGTCGACATCACAAAGCTCACTTCGTTCCAGCTGGGCCAGAGGCTGGAAGACACTAACAAAAAGCTTCAGAAGTCTGAGGAGCGGCTCAAGGAGCGCGAGGAGGAGTACCAGCGCGCCCTGGCAAGTCGTGACGCAGAGAAGCAGATTCTGGAGAATCACAAGCACAAAAAGCAGCAGCTCGAGAAGGCGAAGCCCGACGCCTTCCTCAAGGAGCAGGCCAGTGGTGCAGCCAATCCAGCCCTGCAGCTTTGTGGACGGTTCGCAGAGCTTCAGCTGGCAGGCAGCGACAGCGAAGTTCCTGAGCCTTTGCGAGGGCCCATGCAGGCTCTTCAGCAGGCGCTGGAGCAGTACCAAAAGCAGGAGGCCGAGAAGAGGAGGGCCCAGCAGGAGAGCGCTCAGGCTGAGCAGCCTACCGCTCCTCCTGGTGACGGCGGCGGCAGTGGTGCAGGTGATGTCGGCATGGGTGCTGGACCCGAGCTTGACGTCCCAGTGCCCGAGGACGAGGACCTGGAGGACCTGTACAACGAGCAGGGCCTCAAGCTGGACGGGGTTGACGACGTCGCCGAGATCCAGCGCATCAGCGAAGCCCGCAAGAGGATTCGCCAGCAGCTGGCCTCAGCTGCTGAGAAGGCCAAGCGGCGCAGGGTCGGGGCCCCAGCTGCTGCAGCAGACACCCACTGAGGGCTTTGCGAAAGCTGGCAGCTGGGGCCACTTCCAGCAGATAGTGAGCCAGACGCAGCTCACGCTCCAGCAGATGGCGCCGCTGTTGTCGGCTCCGCCTTCGCAGAGGTACCAGGCGCTTCAGCTGTTGGACTGCCTCAATTCGCTCGGCTCGACAGTGGCGTTTTCACTCAGAGCGGCAGTTGGGAGTTCGACGGCCATCCCTTCTTTGGTACCACAGTCAGCCATGCAGATACGTGCAGTTTCTGGCAGTGGTGTGGTTGACGGTGCTGTTTCAGAGCAGAACGCAGAGTTGTTTGGAGCTCTTATCTGTTCGCTCAACATCTACGACGGCATCGTTTGGGTGTCAGGGGAGCCGTGTGCGATGGGCATGCCACCGCCCGTGGATCCTGACACGCCACAGTACATCTTTCGCGAAGGACTGATGTCAGCAGCATGCAGATGGGTTCCCTCACTTGCTTCAGATTCCTCAGGATATGAGGAGTGGATGGACATGTGCGGGCAGTACGCAGTTGTGAAGCTCAGGCAGCAATCACCTGCAGATTTTCGGGATGAGGCTCACCTCAGCCAAGTTGCTCGCAATTATTGTTACATGGCATGGGTGCAGTCTAGCAATAACAGAGCCAACTTCCTTGAGTACCTGGACTGGCTGGAGTCGCAGGACATGTTCAACGAATGGGACAGGGTCATAGCTCTACACTGGCAGCAGCTGGGAGATATTCAACGTCTATTTCGCCGAGAGATACGTGAGAGTCGGGCCCCGCCTATTGATGCGGCTCGGTATCGGCCAACAGTTGAACTCCCAAGCGAAGATGGCCAACACGATGCTGGGGTCAAAACTGAGGACGATGCTGGGGTCAAAACTGAGGACCAACAAGATGAAGATGATGAAGCTGACCCTGAGGATCCAGCTGGACCACCTGCACCACGAGCTGCACAGCTGCATGCAGATACTCTGGTGCTATCTCAGAGTGGTGGTTCTAATATAGAATCCAAGCCAGAGAAGCTCCCGAACCCCCGAGGTGCTGTCTTGGGGAGTCTTGAGCAGGTTGGGTCGCTTCGCCAGACTCAGCCTCAAGAGGCTGACGGGGGCCCTGGGGGGATTGGCGTCGGGGAGTGTGCCCCTCGTGCCGCCGACGACCATGAACCCTCGGGCCCCGCGTCTTGGGGCACAGGCCCGTTTGGGAACACCTCGTCGCCTCCCAAGGGAGGTATGCCAGTGCGGACTGCAGCTCAGCAAAACTTGGCGTCGGCGCAGAATCAAAGCGACGCCTTGAGTGCTGAGCGGACCTGCCGCAACTGTGGTGTCGGCCTCCCCAGTCAGGCCCGACCAGAGGAGGTGGTGACTACAAAGGTGCGCACGTGGAGGATTGTCACTGCCAACATTACCTCAGCGCAGAAGGAGGCGGCGAAGTTGTCCAAGATCGCAGCGGAGGTGGTAGAGATCGAGGTCGATGCTGATGCCCTGCTCATCCAGGAGCACAAGCTGCTCAAACCAGCGGTGGGGGACACTGTGGTGAGGCTGAAGCATCAGGGCTGGCACTTCCACATCTCCCCAGCCAAGCCGGGCACCACAGCCACATCAGCATCGTCAGGAGTGGCAGTCGGAGTTCGACAAGATATCGGCTCAGCAGCTCCACCTGACATGGGTGGCGTTACACCCCCGACCTCAAGATGGACAACACAGTGGATCGATGGCATGCTCCCTGGTGGCTTCATTCTGGCCTCGATCTACCTCATCTCAGGTAATCAGCACAAAGACGTGGAGGACAACAATAGGCAGATCATCCTGCAATGTTTTGAGCAGCTCAAGAGACTGGGACGCCCTTTCATCATTGGAGGTGATTGGAACATGAGTCCGCTCGACCTGGAGGAGCTCAATGTTTTGAATGACATGCCAGCTACCATAGCAGCTCCGTTTGAGTGGACGTGCTCAGCAGGACGTGGACGAACTATAGATTTCTTTGTGGTCTCCAAGCATTTCAAGAGCTTGATCACGGGAGTGCGACGACTGGAGGGCCTCAGCCTAGCAACGCATTGGGGAGTTTTGCTTGAGCTAGAAGCAGGACCTGGCGCGGCCATGGAGCAGCAGATCGTGATGCCGCGGAAGTTTCCCAACGATTGTCCGCTTGGCGCTCCACGTCCACCTCCATCGTACGACCAAGTACATGATGAGTGCCATCATGCACGTGAAGCTCAGGACCTCGACTGGTGCTTTCAGACGTGGGCTCAGATGGCTGAGGCGGAGTTGGCAGATCGGTATCACCTTCCTGACAACAAGCGACGTGCTGCAGCTGGACGGGGTGAGCTACATGTGCCTCAGTTCAAGCTGGTGGCAGCGGCTCGCAAAGCACCAGGTAGAGGCGCTGAAAGAGACCCCATCTCACGGAATTGGAGACGGGCGGCCATGGCATTCCAGGACCTTCTTCATGCGCTCAAGAGGGGGTGGGAGCTGGACTCGCAATTCATTCAGCAGCGGCTTCAGACCCTTCGCAAGTTGAGGCGCAAGAACTTGGACATGGGCAGTTCCTGGTTTGTCCTTTGGTGCCGACTCGACTATGAATGGAGTTGGGAGGATGAATGGATACGGGATTGCAGTTGGTTTGCAGCGCAGGAAGCCACCAAGCTCGAGCAGCTGTACTCAAAGCAGCGGGTCAAGGAGTGGCGGCAGGCGGTAGCTAAGTCCATCGAGCAGGAGCAGTCGAAGGCACACAGATGGAGTAAGCTACCAACTTTGTGGACGCAAGCAGAAGTTCATCCTGCCACGGGCATCAAGTCACATGCTACTACACTCGACGCGGACCTGCAGCAGTGGCTTAAGATATGGAATCATGATCCTGCAGCAAGCTCTTTTGGAGCCGGCCTACATTTATCCCAACTTCAGATGGATGATCAAATGGAACCTCTGGAAGTTGAGCAGATTCGCAAGGCAGCGCTTTCGTTCAAAGTGAAGACGGCCTCGGGCATCGACAACCTTGGGCCCAGGAATATGGCGCTGTTATCCGACGACTGCTTGCAAGCTTTCAGTTCTGTTATGGAGGTAGCGGAACGTATTGCGGAGGTTCCCAAGCAGATGAAGAATACAGTACTCCCGCGTTTACCCAAGCCTGAAGGTGGTCACAGGTTGATCGGCCTTATGACCGACACGCTCCGAGTCTACAACAGATGCAGAAGACCTGTCCAACGGCGGTGGCTTCAAGAGTATGCTCGGCCTTACCACTACGCCACGGCAGGGCGCAGTTCGGAGCGCGCGGTGTGGGCTCAGTCGGTCATGGCAGAAGCGGGACGAGCATTGATGAGACACACGGTCACTGTGATGCTTGATTTGAAGAAAGCCTTCGAGAAGATATCGCATGCCTTATTGTGGGAGATTGGCTGCAGGCACAAGTTTCCCAAAAGGCGCTTGGCGATGCTCATCAAGACGTATGGTGGTCAAAGATGCCTCAAGTTTGGGAAGATCGCTTCAAGATTCATTTCCACGAACCAAGGCGTCATCGCAGGGTGCTCGGATGCCACCACCATGATGATCCTTTTCACTTGGGGCGCGTACGACCAGGTCTACACCTTGTGGCCGTCGCTCACCATCAGCGTTGTTGTGGACGATGGCAGTCTACAGGCTACGGGCACTGAGGCCGATGCTGCACGTATCATCATTGCTGCGGCCAAGATGTTGTGCAGGCTCCTGGTCAGGATAGGTTTGGAGCTGAGCCCGAACAAAGGACATGTTATTGCGACGACTCCAAAGTTGGCCAGGCAAGTGGAGATGGCGCTAAGTGACTGGGCCTTTCGGCGAACTAGAGTTGTGCGACAGCTCGGACATGATCGACGGATGGGTGGAGGGGGCAGAATCCCTACACATCGAGGGCGAGTGGCAGCAGTTGGACGGAGAGTTCCACGGTTTCGCAGGCTGGCGCAAGGAGGGCGACAGATGGGCAAGCTGTTTCGCTCAGGAGGTCTGGCGTCAGTTGGCTACACGGCTAAAGTGCAAGGCATGAGTGACACCCAGCTGCAGAAAGTACGCTCCCTCTCTGGTCATGCGCAGTTTGGCTCAGCAAGGGGAAGGAGCAGAACCATGGAGTTTCTTCTTTCACATTGTCCTCGGTCTGATCCAACCTTCATTGCTGATGAGTACCCGCTCGCGTACTGGATGAAGGCCAAGTGGGAGCAGTGGGTCAGACCGAAAGCCATGGCCCTAGCCTTCATGCACGCGCAGAACCACACCAAGACTTGGCAGTCAGTCAAGGGACCTGCTGGAGCAGTTCTCATGACGCTTCGTCGTATGGGATGGCGAGCTGAGAGTTGGAAAGTTTGGTTCACTGAGCGCGGATCACGAGTTGATTTAGATGATATCGGCGTCGGCACCCTTAGGAAGCTGGTCAATGTATCCACTAAACGACGGCTCTTAGCAGGTGTTCCAGGCAGTCGTGGGATGGAAGGTTTAGTTGGACCGCCCATTTTGGAGCCGGCCCTCAAGGAGATATCCGACCTTCGGAAGAAAGGAGACTTCAAAGGAGCTGGTCTTCTTCGTACTTGGCTGGCTGGAGGTTTCTTCAATCAAGTTCGACTGCGTGATGTGCAGGCCACGGAGAGCCCACTATGTGCGATTTGTGGGGTTGAGGAAGGGACTGATCTGCACAGGTGTTTCAGATGTGATTGGCATCTCACGGAGAGACAAGACTGGAGCGGTTTCGAGAGGAAGCTCATGTTGTGGGGCCGCAATGAGTATGGTCAAGATCATCCGTGTACTATGATGCTGTGCAAAGGGCTCTTTCCTGATCCCCTGTTTCAGCTTCCTGATGCAGTTGCTCACCATACGATTCGCTGGCATGTGTGCACAGTTTCTGGCCTGATCAGTGGAGTTGTTTGTGTGGATGGCAGCTGTATCTTTCCACATTGTGAGTTTCGAGCTCGTGGTGGATGGGCCTTTTGTATGATCGACGCGGTGGGAAATGTCATTGCAGCAGCATCAGGACCTGTTCCCTTTCCATGGCAGACCTCAGGTGCGGCGGAGTTGTTTGCAGCCCGACAAGCCATCCTGCACAAGTCGCAGGGCCAGCTGCACCTCGTCACTGACTTCAAAGAGCTCTTTATTGGTTGGCAAGCTGGACATCCCTATGGCACTCATTCTGGACACCAGTATGCAGAGCTTTGGGTTCAGTTCTGGAAAGCTGTTGATGATGTCGGTGCTGATGAAATTCAGATCGAGTGGATTCCCTCGCACCTCTCGCAGACGCAAGCGCTGGCTCAGCAGATTCCCTTGGCCTACTGGCACGGCAACAAGCAAGTGGATTTCTATGCCAAGTGTGGTGCGGCCATGCACCCACGAGATCTACCTCAAGAACGTGCTCGTCACATGCGCGAGCAGGCGGCAGCGTTGACGCTGAAAACTGTGCTGCGCATCCTGCGCCGCTGTTCGAGAGGAAAATGGGCTGATGTGGAACGGAAGGAGTACGTTGAGAGGCCGATCGGCCTCGCTCTGAGTGATGACAATGGCCACGTAGTGCGTAGGTACAAAGGACGATGGGCTTGCGCGAGGTGCGGAGAGAATCGTGCTCGTAGGTGTGACCTGGTGAACTTGAGCTGTGGAGGACCCCCTAAGGGGGTCCAGATGGCTCATGAGTCGCACCGCCTCTGGAAAACGGGCCCGATGGTTTGGTGTGTAGATTGCACTGCGAGGTGTGTGAGCAGAGCGTTTTTGATTGCCAGACCTTGTAAGGGTAGACCTCCCCTGGGTTCTCCGAGGTACTTTAAGAGGAAGTACCTTATCCAGGGGAAGGGCCCGTCAGGCGAAAAGATAGGAAATGGTTTTCACAAGCCTGTTCCTATCACCTCGCGTAGCTGATTTTAGTAATTAGCGCTTATGATGTATCGCGTTTCTGGCTTGGTGCCTCGTTTTCGGAGCCCCTCGTCGTCATCGGAACCATCGGAACCTCCTCCCCGTGCTCCTCCTCCTCGTCATTCCTCCCCGCGCTGCGCGCGGATTTCTTGGATCCGCGCGCGCGGCCCCCCGGCGGCGCCTCCAGCGCCGCCCCCGACGCGCTCCGCGCGCCAGGGAGGGGGGTCCGGCGCGGACGCAAGAAATCCGCTCCAAGCGCCAAAAGTTTAAATCTTCATTGCGATTTTGCTTCCTTCATCGAGGCGGTGACGTCGGGTCACCGTCGGGGGCGTCCAGGGAGGGGCCGTGCGTGCGGGGCCAGGACGAGGACAGTTCTGGTCCGGAGCGCTCTGAGAAGGTCGCGGCGCCCGATGCTCGACTAGACGTAAGAGTGACCTTTCGCAGGAGTGACCTTTGGTGCGGGCACAGATGTGTCCCCTGATGGCTGAAAACGAAGCAGTAGCAGCTGGCTGCGCGCCCAGATTTGGTCCCCCGGCGGCCCCAAAAAACCGCGCACCAAAGGTCACTCTTACCCAGGGTCACTCTTGCGTATAGCCGAGATGCATCCTCCAGAGCCGCGGAGTGAAGGGATTCTCGACTGGTCCTCGGTCGAATTTATCTTCGCCCTGGTGTCGTCCAAGATGCGCGGGCCAGCCCTGGCTTTAAGTCGGGCTTGCCCCTCTACAGGAGGCATATTCCAAAAATAGCCTGGGGCCTATTTTGTGAGCATCTTCTGACCATGTTGGAGCATTTTTGGAGTATATTTTTAGTTTTCGTCGAAAATCCCCCAGTAGGGGGACACGCCCGACTTGACCCTGGCTGCGGATTCCGCCGTGCGTGCAGGGCGGGGAGGCGCAGGCAGATGGTCCCACCCCACCCTTCGAGGAGCTCCCCTGCCGCCGACGCCCGCCCTGCCCTGCCGTCGCTGGTTCCGCCACACAGGGCTCGTTGCAGTTCTTCCGATTCGATTCGATTCGATTTCGGTTCTTCCCGCTTCCGATCCGATGCGATTTCGGATTCCGAAGGTTGTGGCTCCGATTTCTGAATGGAGGCCTCCTGGGCTGCCAATTTCCGCCGATTCGGTTTTTTCCAACTCGGCTGCCGATTTCCGCCGATCCGATTCATTTCGATCGCCGATCCGACTTGTCGATTCGATTCTGGGATCTCCTGCACCTTCGTGGAAGTATCCGCCCGACCATCCTTTGTCAGAAGTGTCCACCCCGCTTTGTTGCATCGTTAGGGGTGCAGTCTTCCCAGTACAGTTTGGGTTCGGAAATGCGACCAGGAGCACGGCGGATCCGAAGTCAGACATGTTCGCGTCGTGGGCAGACCACCACTGAAGGTTTCTGTTACCGCTTTCAGCCTCCAGGGGCCCTCGCCAGGCCCCTTCACTGGCAAGAAGGACTCGGGGTGGACACGGGACCTTGGGGGAAGCCTCTCCCCAGACGTTGCGCGTCCCGATGATGCATCACGCGCGGCTTATCTTGCAAGTCGCCAGACGCCAGACCCGCAGGCGAACGGACTTCCGAGGTGCAGGCGCCCATAATCATGGACTTCAGCCCTGCACCCAAAGAAAATGCTCAGGAGGGGTCGGGACTGGACTTCCCGGTGGAGGAGGAGGAGGAGGAGGAGGAGGAGGAGGAGGAGGAAGAAGAAGAGAGGAGGAGGAAGAAGAAGAGAAAAAGGAGGAGGAGGAGGAGGAGGAGAAGGAGGAGGAGGAGGAGAGGAGGAGAGGAGGAGGAGGAGGAGGAGGAGGAGGAGGAGGAGGAGGAGGAGGAGGAGGAGGAGGAATAATAATATTGATAATAATAATAATAATAATACTAATAATAATAATAAGAATAATAATAATAAACAAGGAGGAGGAGGAGGAAGAGGAGGAGGAGGAGGAGGAGGAGGCACTGACGAGATCAGCATGGGCCTCCATCTGCTGCTTCTAGTGCGTTCCCCGCCCCCCCCGTCGTCCGCGCACGTGCCTCGGGCCATGATGCGCACCCCACTCGGCGCTCACAGGCGGCCCGGATTAGTAGGTCGACCCTGGCAAGTCGAGGGTACCCTCGTGTCCTGTGTCTTGCGGCCCATGCCTCCTGCAGTTCTGTGGCAACGTGGCCCTCGGAAGGGTCTTGTGTCCTTTCGCGTGTCATCTCCAATCAAGTCCGACTGTACAGTGGGCACTGGAAGCGGCCTGGGTTTTCATTGGCTACGTTGTGCAGGTTTTGCTGCTGGCCCTGGCGCCGTCTTTGTTCTTGCTTCCGTCGCCGTGCGTATTTCGTTTTCGGTCCCAGTTCGAATGCCAGAGCCGTTTTCGGTTTACCATTTCGGGGAGTTCCTCGAAGCGTTTCAGCTTCCAGAAACTTCTTTTTGAATTCTGAACTGCAGCAAATGGCCTGCCGTGTCCGGGGGCACCTGAGCCCCCGCCCTCTTCCTGGCCCCACCGGGCGGGGCTAGGACGAGGAGAAGTCCGTTCCAGAGCGTCCTGGATCGCTCTCAGAGCGTCCTGGAACGCTCTGAGCAGGCCCCGACGCCCAGAGCGTTCCGCACCGCTCTCAGCAGGCCCCGACGCCCGCGACGTCCTCCAGCGCCGCCCGATCTCGGAGGTCCCCCCTCGACCTGCCCTCGCCCGGCGCGAGCCTCGCCCCGGCTCCGCCGCCGCCCCCCCCCCCCCCGCCTCCGCCTCCTCCTCTCCTCCTCCTCCTCCTCCTCCTCCCTCCTCCTCCTCCTCCTCTCCTCCTCCGTCGGCCGCGCCCCAGGCGGCGGCCCATATGCTCCTCGCGCCGCCGCAGGCGGCCGGCACCCCGGAGCCGCCGCGCTCGCCGAGCACGCAGCCGCCCGCGCGCGCCGACGCGCAGCCGACCCGGGCGCGCTTCGCGGAGCCCGCGCCGCAGGCGGAGCGCCGGGAGGGCGACGGCGCGAGGCCCCCCCGCCGGGGGAGGGGCGGCGGCGGCGGCGGCGGCGCGACGGCGGCGGCGGCGGCGGCGACGACGACGACGGCGGCGGCGACGGCGACGACGGCGGCGGCGGCGGCGGCGGCGGCGGCGACGGCGACGGCGACGGCGGCGGCGGCGAGGGCGACGACGGCGGCGGCGACGGCGACGGCGACGGCGACGGCGGCGGCGGCGGCGGCGACGGCCCAAGGGGCTCCCAGGGCACCCCCCCAACGGCCGAACAAGGTCCCAGGGCGGCTCCCAGAGAGGGTTCGGGCCGTTTTTGGGCTCCCGGAGCCCCCCCCCAGTGGCCCCAGGATGTCAGCAGAAACCAGCTCGGGATGAGAAGCTGGCCCTGGGGGAGTCAGCTACGCGCAGAGGGGGGTGGAGGGGGGAGGGCTTCTTGGAAGCACCCCTGCTTCTTGGAAGGCGCGGGCCCTACAGTGAGCGGCTTGAATAAGGAACACTTGCTTTTCAAAAGGGGCTCGGTCGTTCCTTCGGCTTCCATGCGTTATTTACAGTTCCTTATGCGTTATGTGTTTTTGTATCGTTCCTTATGCGTTATTCCTTGGGATTAAAAAAGGGGCTTCGTTCCTTAGTTATCGTTCCTTAGGTCAGGCCGATGACTGTATCTACGGATGTAAGGCCGGCGCCTGCTCAGAAGCAGCCTCCCTCTAAGAGGCCCTCGCCCCTCCCTCCACCACCTTGCGCGCGCCGACAAGGGAAGCCCCAGGGACCCCGGTCTTGTTTCTGCCGGGGCTCCCCGCCATGGCCATCCTGGGCCCGGCCGGGAAGGCGTGCCCACCACGCGAGTGCCCAGGGTGGCCGTGGCCAGGCATGGTGGTGGTGTACCGCTGAAATAAACTTTTTCGCTGTCGGGGGCGCCTGCCCCTGGGCGGCTGGAAAGTTTATACCCCTACGGTGCCACCGTAAGGGTATAAACTTTCCAGCCGCCCAGGGGCAGGCGCCCCCGACAGCGAAAAAGTTTATCTTATACCGTTCTTCGCCCGTTAAGCCTTGTGCGTGTCCGGGCGTGGCGAGACAAAGAGCGTCAAGACCTGCACGTGGGCCGTGGGCCCCGTGTCGATCCCCAGGACCCTCACGGATAGATCGGGCTCGGGAGGCCCAGCCGTGACTGTTCACGGGGACTGCCATGCTTCACGGCGTCGGACCCCCAGGGGGGGCGCCTCCCACGACAAGCACGAGGGGTCGGGGCACGTGCGCGAGAACGGCTGGCAGACGAAGCACACGTCCGTGTCCGATCGCATAGGGTCTCTGTTCAACTGCCGCACCATGAGCGACATCATCTTTCACGTCGGGGACGTGCAGATACCCGCGCACCGCTGCATCCTGGGAGTGGCGTCGCCGGTCTTCTACCACAGACTCTTCGAGGCCCCCGTGAAGGATGACGGCGGCAGGTGCCGCATCTGGAAGCTCTCGCAGTTTCATGGCGCGGCCGGCAGACCCACGGCATCCCCATCGCCAGACCCCTCAGCGAGAAGGGGCGCAGAGGAGCGCGCAGATTCTCCAATCTACCAGTCGTCTCGAAGCGAAGACCGCAGTGGGTCGAAGGAGATCGCGACAGGGCCTCCGGAGGCAACGCCGCAGAAGCCGTTGGAGGTCGTCGTCGAGTATCCCTTCGATGCATTCTTCGAGCTCCTGCGCTACATATACAAAGATGAGCTCAACATCACGCTGGACAACGTCAAGACTTTATCGTTCCTGGCGGACGACTTCAACATGCCAGGCCTCACGGAGAAGTGCCTGGACTTCCTGCGCAACGTCGTGCGGCCGGACACTGCCCTGAGAGTGCTCAGGGTGATAAAGAGTTTGCTCCTCAAAGCGGTGGTCGTGCTCTGGCGCGACACGGTGGAGAGCTCGAAGATCCTGGCCAAGTTCAAGGAGTTCAGCCTCGCCGATCGCAAGAAGAGGATGCAGGAGCTCGCCGACAAGGCGGGCACGGGCAGCGGCAGGAGCAGCCTCCAGGGAAGCCGGGTGGCGAGCAGGCTCGGCAGCAGGATGGGCAGCCGACTCGGCAGCCGCGCGGGCAGCCGCATGGGCAGCAGGCCCGAGAGCCGGAGGAGCTCCGTGGCGACGTCGGACGCGGGCTACGACACGAAGACCGACGTGGACGACGCGGCGAGCGCCTGGGATGACGTGTTCATGAGCCAGGTGCAGGGGAAGAATGCCGGCGACATCTTCAAGCTGGCCGAAGGTCCTCCTGCCCGCAAGTTACTCTGAGGAACACCGTAGGGCACGAGCATGAACCGTCGTAGGTCCGCGCGGATTTGTTGGGCCGGCGCTGGGCTCCTCTCTTTGGCGCGCGGAGCGCGCCAGGGGCGGCGCCGGAGGCGCCGCCAGGGGGCTCCAGCGCCGATTCCAGAAATCCTCGAGGACCTCTGCCAGCTTATATCTATGACATTTGTTTGTTCCTCGATGTTTCCTCCACCTCCTTTCTCACACCCAGTCTCCGTGGGGTGTCTACGACGAGGGTCAGGAGGGGTAAAAACACACAGACACAATTAATCGTCCACTCCCAGGAAAATATGGGAAAATATGAGAAGTGGGGGGGAAGACGAAAACCCAGAAAATATGAGAAAATATGGGGAATCCTTTAATTTGTGTGTATTTATTTGTGTGTCCTGGGGCCCCTTCAGAGGGCTAGCGTCAGGTTTAAGATTGGGTCTCGCCGTTCTTGTGATGGCCCGTCCGGCCAGCTCGAGTCCTCCGAGCTCGAGCCTTCTGTCTTCCCGAGCGTTGCGCACATCCGCTGTCGCCTCCCCTCTCCCCTCCCCCCGCGCCTTCGGCCCGCTTCGGCCACGCGCAGAAAGGGGGGGCAGGGGTAGGGGCTGAGGCTGCTTAGAAGGAGGCTGGTTCTTAGAAGGCGCGGGCCTCGTCTGTAGACGTAGGGCCCGCGCCTTCTAAGACACAGGGGCAGGGGTAGGGGCTAAGGCTTCTTAAAAAGGAGGCTGGTTCTTAGCAGGCGCGGGCCCTGTCTGTAGAGGCAGGGCCCGCGCCTTCAAAGAGAAGCAGCCTCACTCCAAGAGGTCTTCTGCACGCGCCGCCACTTCCCCTCCACCCGCGCCTCCTGCCCGCTCGCCCCTTCCTCCTCCTCTTTCTCCACCCCCTCTCTATCCGCCTCCTGCCTCTCCTCGGTCTTGGCATCGCTCGGACGTGTGCATTTTTCCTTCGGCGAAGACCTCCTTGATCTTTCGGCGAAAAACCCACGCGCGAAACCCAAAACAACACAGGGAATGGACGTCCGAGCGATGGCCAGTTTTCGGTGGCTCAGAGATGGGGGCCCTGATGGCTGGGGGCCCCAGGATGGGAAGGCAGCCCAGGTTAGAAGTACAGTCGAGACCGATGACAAGGACGGGCTATCTGCCCCAGGGTACCCCAGATTTCGTAATAAAAGGGAGGGGGCTCACAACCCTCCCAGACGAGGAGTCTTAGACCCCCCCAGACCATCCATGAAAGGGCGCCCTTTGCCCAGACCCCCCCGAACCCTCCAAGACAGCTCAAGTCAGACCCCCCCCAAATGTGACCCCCCCCACTTTATTTTGGAATCCGGAGTATCCTTGCATCCTTGCCTCCTCGGTCCATCCTTGACTGCCTTCGATGGCCCGCCGCGCTCGAACAGGCTTCAACACGGACGTCCAAGGGACTCGCATCCTCATCGCGCACCCTTACCATCAGCTTTGATCGTAACATGGCCTGAGGTCTCTTCTCCTTAGGGCCCCATCCTTCAGGGCTCATCTTTGATCCGCCGACAGCCTTGGTGGCAAAGATGCAATATCAGTCTTTGTGCGTTGATTTCGTCAGGAGGGGAACACAGAGGCACAACGCATCGTCGTCTCCCAAGAAAAATAGGAAACTATGCGAAGTGGGGGGAGGACGAAAACCCAGAACATATGGGAGACTCTTGTGAATCCTGGGATGTGTGTGTGTGTGTGTGTGTGTGTCTACTTGTTTGTGCGTCCCAGGGCCCCTTTGTTCCAGTCTCGCCATTCAGCTCATAGATCCTGAGCGCCCCACCCACTCGCATTCCACCCCCTTCCCCTCCCTGGCCGCAGGCGGGAAGGCAATCGTGCCCTGCGTGGCGCCCACCTCGCTCTGCAAGACGCTCGTGGAGGTGGGCCACGCCCTCGACAAGAGGAGCTGGAAGTGCATCCGGGAGCGCACGGACGTCGTGGTCGGGACTCCAGAGTTCCTCGAGGAGGAGAGAAGTGTTGTCAAGCACATCTTTTCTCTGGAGATGTGCAGCGTGAGCGAGATCGACATGTTCCGAGCGCTGCTCGCCTGGGCCGATCATCGCTGCAGGCAGCAGGGTCTGCCCACCCTGCCAGAGCACAGGCGCAACGCCGCCGGCAGCGAATTCATCGAGCTCATCCGATTCCCCGTCATGAAGCCGGAGGAGTTCCAGTGGGAGGTGGTGCCGTCAGGTATTCTGGAGTACCGCGACATCCAGTCTATCCAGCGGAAGACCCCCTTCGTGAGCTACAGCTTGGCGGCGCGCCCAGGGGGGGGCAGGGGGAGGGGGGGAGGGCTTCTTGGAAGGAGGCTGGCCTTTAGAAGGCGCGGGCCTCGTCTATACAGAGCAAGGGCCCGCGCCTTCTAGGAGGCAGGGGTGCTTGTAAGAAGCCTTCCCCCCTCCCCCCCCTGTCCCCCTGTGCGCGCCGCCGAACAGCGACGAGCCTCGGAACAGCCCGCCGCAGGAGATCGTCAAGCAGCGGGAGGTGGCCAAGGAGGCCAGCAGACGGAGCAGCGTGCGCGCCGCCTCGCCCGAGGCGGACGCCGCCGAGTCCGACTCGCCCGGCCCTGCCAAGACGGCCTCGAAGGAGTCCGTCGCGACGCACTCCGAGAGGCTGGCGCCCTCCAAGGATCGGCCGCGCGCAGATGGGGGCACAGCCAAGACGCTGAGATCAGGAACCGTCTGGATCCGGAAGGGGCTCGATGTTCCTTACGTCCTTCCGTGGTTGCTCCTCTAGCCCTTCTCGTGCACCCGGGCTTTTTTGAAGCCACAGAGGCCTAGTGGGCCCCGGAAACGGCAGGGCCGTTTTTGTCACCGTTTCCCAAAAAATGTCCCTTGAAAATGGAAACGGCAAAAAAACTGCGACCGGAAACGGCAACAAAAACGGCTCCAGGATTGGAGCTGGGGCCGGAACCGGTAACCAAAACGGCGACGGAACCGGTAAAAAACGGCGTCGGAACCTGCAAGAAAGCGGCAAAACGGAGCCGGTAACAAAACGGCCCTGTCGTTTCCAGGGCCCACTGGGCACAGAGGGGCTTCGTTCCTTTTTTGTCGCTGAGCCAAGACGCTGAGATCAGGAAGGGGCTCGATGTTCCTTACGTCCTTCCGTGGTTGTTCCTCTAGCTCTTCTCGTGCACCCGGGCTTAAGCCACAGAGGGGCTTCGTTCCTTACGTAGCGCCTCTTATTTCGGCAGCCCGACTGCAGGGGCGCTCGGGCGCGGGGCCACGCGCCGATTCGACAGGCGCCCTCGACGGCGCGAGGTTCTTCGCGCCGCGCGGCTCGACCTCGATCCCTCCTCCTCCTCCTCCTCCTCCTCCTCCTCCTCCTCCTCCTCCTCCTCCTCCTCCTCCCCTCTCCCTCCCCCCCCCCCCCCCCACTCCTCCTCCTCCCTCCCCTCCTCCTCCTCCTCCTCCTCCTCCTCCTCCTCCTTCCTCCTCCTCCTCCTCCTCCCTCCTCCTCCTCCCCCTCCTTCTCCTCCTCCTCCTCCTCTTCTCCCCTGGAAGGCGGCGCGAGAGCGCGAAGTGATTCGCGCTCCGCGCAGCGCGAGGCGCGAAACTAGGCGCCCTTGCAGAGGGGGCAGGGGGGGGGAGGGAGGCTTCTCACAAGTCCCCCTGCTTCTTAGAAGGCGCGGGCCTCGTCTGTAGATGTAGGGCCGGCGCCTGCCAGGAAGAAGCATCCTTCAACGAAGCCTCCCCCCCCTCCCCCTACCCCACCCCCCCCTGCGCGCCGCCAACAGGAGTCCAGCAGGCGCCTCGGGTCGAAGACGGTGGCCTTTGGCGACGACCTGGACGCGGACCTCCCCGAGAGGATCTCGAGGGTGTCGCTGCAGGTCCGGACGGTCGAGGCGCCGCGGGGCTCGCGCGTCGCGCAGGTGCACCCCGACCGCAGGGGCTCCGCCGGCGGCCTGAAGGCGCAGGGCCCCAAAGCGAAGGCCCCGGTGCCGGCCTCGCCGGCGTACAAGCGCGCGGACAACCTCAAGGTGGACGACATGGACGCGCTGATCTCGGCCCGCATGTGGCGGAACCACGTGGACGAGCTGGTGAGCCAGCAGAGGTCGAAGAGCCACACAAAGACGTAAGCGTACTAGCCAGCGTGGACCCCAGACTGGATGCTGGAATCTGTGTGGTGTGCAATATTTGTGGAACACCCTATGTGGTGCAATCTATGTGATGCAACCTGCGTGGTGCAAAATGCGTTGTTGAATCTCATTGTGGTGATCTGTGGTGCGCAGTGCATGTGGTGCAATAAGCGTGGTGCATTTTGCGTTGTGCAATCTATGTGGCGCAATCTAAGTGGTGTTAGATAAGTGGTGCAACCGATGCGGTGTACAACATATGTTGTACGCGTGCGCACTTCGTCCCAATCGTTGAACGTTATTTGTAAAAAGTGATGATTTGTTATGGACGACCGTGTGCGCATATGTTCTTTTCCAGAGCATGACTGGGGGGTCGATCATGGATTGCGTTGGATGGTACGAACTCAAATTTACAATGGGCGGGGTGGGCATAGTCGTATGTAAATTGCACATTTCCAATGGGTGGGAAGGGGGATCATCCCGGGGAGGGGGGTGTAAATTTCTTCAATTCCCCGTAGAAGAAGCATGTGTGCTGTGTTATATACGCAGTGCAGTCTGTGTTGTGCAACCAATGTAGTGCAATCTACGAGGTACAATCTATGCGGTGCAATTAATTTCTGTTCGCAGTGAGTTGTCCACTCCACTGCTCGCGCAAACATCCCACCCACCCACCCGCAACTTGGTTTGCAAAGTCTCTTAAGACCGTGACGGTGGGTACCACATGGCACTTGGCAACAACAGCGACGCCGACGACGACAGCGACAGCGACGATGACGACGCCGCCGACAACGACTACGACAACACCGACGACGTCTCCAACGACTTCGACGACGCCGACAACGACGACGACGACGACACCGACGACGACGACGACGACACCGACGCCGACGACGACGATGACAACAACGACGACGACGATGACGACGCAGACGACGACGATAACGACGACGCCGACGACGACGACGACGACGGCGGCGATGACGACGACGCCGACGACGACGAAGACGACAACGACGTCGACGACGACGACGAAGACGACGACGACGTCGCCAACGAAGACAACGAGGAAGGAGGGAGGACGACGACGGCGACAACGACGACAACGACGAGGGAGGAGGGAGGACGGCGACGACGCGAACGACGAAGAAGGAGGAAGGACGGCGACGCCGACGACGGCAACGACGAGGGAGGAGAGAAGACGACGACGACGACGACGACGACGACGACGACGACGACGGCGACGAAATAGGAGGGACGACGACGAGACGCCGACGACGGACGACGACGACGACGACGAGGGAGGAGGAGGAAGGACGACCACGGCGACAACGACGATGGAAACGACCACGACGCCAAAGAGGACGACGACGACGAACACGAGGAAAGACAGAGGACGACGTTGGCGACGACGACGACGACGACAACGACGCGGGAGGGGGGAGGACGGCGACGACGACGACGACGACTACGACGCAAGAGCGCGCGCGCACGTTTTTGTTGAACATCCGTGTTGCTAAAGCTTGGATTTTTGTAGGTTTTTTGGACGCACGATTTTGAAATCCTTCCGAAACCGATTGGTTTTGAAGGATTTCGGCATACGCGCGCGACGACGCGAGCGTCTGCACTTCGTCCCATTTTTTGCAGGGGATTCTCGCGACGGCACACGCGCAAGGGCGTTCGACAGATTTCGACATGAGCGCGCGCGAAGCCCGTTTGGTAGTATTTGGTGAACATCTTGAAAAACTCATGGTTTTCTTAAGATATCGCAAGAGCTCGCGCGAAAGCTTTTTTAGCAAATCAGTGTTGCGAAACCATGTGTTTTCGTATGTTTTTTGGAAGCTCGATTGCGAAATCCTTCCGGCACCGAAGGTTTTTGAAGGATTTCGGCATGCGCGCGCGACGACGCGCGCGTGTGCAGTTCGTCTCGTTTTTTGCAAGGGATTCGCGAAAAAGTGCGATGCTAGAACAAAACATGTCACCGCATAGTGTTTTTCACAAGGGAACCTCAGGGGGGGAAGCCGGCCTAGCTGGGATGGTACGATTTCATATCTAGGATGGACGAGTGTGCAGAATATATATATATATATATGTGAAATTATATTATCCCATGGGGAAGCGTTCCAGGGGGGGTAGAGTCTATTCTTTTTAAGAAAGGAGAAAATTCATTATGGTTCTTATTGAGTTGTAAACTTCCGCTGCCCGTGCAATCGTCCCACCCACCCACCCGCAACTTGGTTTGCAAAATCCATGCGGCGGCGATTGCGATGAATGCGTTGCGCTGGCTGATGCATCCCTGCGGCGCGCACAGCGGACAGCTAGCCTGGCGCGACCGACGCGGCCGCGGTGGCGCTGACCGCTGGTGACTTCAGTGCGAGCCGGTGACTTGAACAACGGCAGAGACGAGGCTGATGGTACTGATGATGGTGGCGATGATGACGATGACGGCCGCAATGCGCATGACGTCGCCGATGCTGATCACGCCGATGACGTTGATGGTGTCATAGCATCTTCGAGGAAAGTGTTGGGAGGACTTCGGCATGCGTGCGCGGCCGACGCGCGGGAGTGGCTCGCATAGTATGTTTTCGTACAAGCGGTCGCCCTCCCCCCCCTTCTCGTGCACAAGGGCGGTCGAATAATTTCGGCATGCTGCGCGCGAGAGGCCCGATTGGTCCAATGCGATGGCAATGTTGAAAACACGTTGGCTCCTCTTAGGAAGTTGCACGGACCCGCGCGCGCCGACATCTTTGTCGAACGCCGATGTTGCAAAACCATGTGTTCATCGCTTCCGTTTGTTTGTATTGCAATAAACATATATGTGCACACATCTGCATATCTAACGGCGATAATGATAATACCGGGAATTATAGCAAAAATACGCGCACGCCCCTGTCTGACTCAAGATTGTTGAAGGGTTTCTGGTTTTTGGCATGCGCGCGCGACGGCGCGCGTGCATGCATTTCGTACCGTGTGCTGCCAGGGATTGTTTGCAACTGCTGATTATTATGAACGAATGTGCGCGCATATCTTCATTGCCAGGAGATGGCGGGGTAAGTATTGACTCGACTGGAATGGTGTGGGCTCATATTTCGGATGGGCGATGGGGTAAAATCTTGTGTACCCTGCAATACAACAAGGCTGGCGGATACTGCTGGAGGGTGGGTGTGGTAAATCTAGATTTTTTTGGAAAAAGGACAATATACGTGGTGCAACCGATGTTGTGCAGTTCATTTAAAGCTCGGAGTTGACAACTCCACTGCTTACGCAATCATCCCACCCACTGGCCCGCAACTCTGGCTTGCAATTCCCACGCGGCGGCGATTGCATTGAGTGCGTGGTATTGGCTTGTGCGTCGCAAGTTGACGCCGGCAAGGCCAATGACGGTGCCGATGCCGATCACGCCGATGACGATGACGGTGTCTTCGCGTCAATGATAAAGTGTTTGGAAGGAGCTCGGCATACGCGCGCGGCCGAGTGACCCGCATGGTCTTATTTATCCATGAGGTTCCCCCCCCCAGGCCGTTCGAATGATTCCGACATGCGGTGCGAGGGTCCCGTTTGGTCGAGTTTGATGGAATTTTTGGAACACCAATAATTGCCTTAAGAATTCGCGCGCGCTGATCTTTTTTCGAACACTGATGTTGCAAAACAATGTTTTTGGGTTTGCGGGACACCCGATTAGAAACCCTTGCTGACCGCAGGGCTTTTGGAACGAATCCGACACGCGCGCGCGCGCGACATACGACGGGGCGGCGAAGGGGCGGCGACAGCGACCACGGAATCGCCAGACCGACGGTCAGGCCCAGACGACGCGGCGACGACGGGGCGGCGACGATGACCACGGAACCGCCAGACCGACGGTCAGGCCCAGATTGCGGGCGGCGACGGGGTGGCGACATGGCCGGCCAGGCACATGTCATATTCCATGAGAACGCACGCGGGAGTGCCTGGGTGGAAGCACTGGTTGGATACTGAACTTTCGGGGCTCCGCGCGGACTTCTTGGATCGGCGCTGGGCCCCCTCTTCCTGGCGCGCTCCGCGCGCCAGGAGCAGCGTCGGAGGCGGCGCCCGGATCCAGAAAGTCTGCGTGGAGCACCGAAGGCTCACCAGAGCGAGGGAGGCGAACAGACAATCATTCTCCCTGTGCGCGTGGCACCAAGGGACGTTTTGCCCAGTGAGATATATACCAAATCGATAGTGAGCCTGCTCATCATCATCATCATCGTCATCATCATCATCATCATCATCATCATCATCATCAGCATCATCATCATCATCAGCATCAGCATCAGCATCATCATCATCATCATCATCATCATCATCATCATCATCACCACCACCACCAGCAGCAGCAGCAACACATCATCACCAATGTCATCAACAGCGTCGCTTTCGTCATCCTACCCATCGGCATCAGCATACTAATAGTACTAGTCATCATCACCATCATCACCATCATCATCACCACCATCATCATCATCACGATCGTCACACTGTTCATCATCGTCAACATCATTATCACCGACAGCATTGCCATCCGCATCATACCGATAGTGGGCATAATCACCATCACCATCATCATCATCATCATCATCATCATCATCATCATCATCATCATCCATCATCGTCGCTCTCATCATAAGCATCTCTCAGGCTATCTTGGCCCAAGCCCTTTTGGCTCAAGGGGGGGGGGGGGGGGAAGTCTCGAGGGCGGGCAAGCTGACGCCCTTCCACTTCCTGCTCTCGCGAGCCGATCCTTCCTCCCCCGGGCCGCGCCGGGCGGCCCTCGCGCGCTGTGGCGCACGAGGGCGCGCGCTGGTCGCGCTCGCCCGGGCGGGCGCTGCCTGCGGCCGCCTGGTGGGCCCTCCAGTGGCCGCCCAGGACCCGCGGCTCCGTGAAGCGGCAGCGGGGGGGCGTGGCGCTGCGGGTGCAGCTGCGCCCTCTTCGCTACGGCCGATCGCCTCGCCCGCTGGAAAGCCGCAGTGTGCGTCGCCATCGTTCAGCGTCGTCCATCTGCACGAACGAGATGGGCACGGAAAGAACGGGCACAATTCTCAACAGCAGTTCCTGTTCCTTTTGGGCAGGGCTCGCTGTCCGCGCCGCTGCGGCCTGTGTCCATTCGAGACAGAAGGCCGCCTGCCCAACAGCGGCCGCTGTTGGTTCGGGACAACTTTTGTTGTTGGGCATTGTACCCATTTTTCCCGTACCCATTCCGGGCGTCCAAAGTCTATCCGCTCCCCAGCCCCATCCCCATCTTTTTCGAGAGCCCCACCAAGTTACCCCCCCCCCAGTTGGGGATACGCCCCTGGAAAAAACCCAGAGGGAACGGCCTCTCTCTCTCTATATATATATAACTGTTTATATATATATATGTATACATATATACATATATATATATATATATATATAAATATCCCCCTCGGGATGGGGAGGGGCGATGGGAGCAAAACGATGCTCGATCGTCGTGAGCTCCCGCATAACCACCAACCCCCGTGGTCGCCCGTTGCTGCTGCCGCGGCGGCGCGCCCCCTCGGTTCCTTCGGAGGCGCAGGGCCTTGGCGGGCCGGAGAGCCCGCCGGCGCCGCCTGTCCCGGGGCGCTTTTTTCGCGCGGAGCTCGCCGACGATGGCGAGACTACGCTTATGTCGGGCCTGTCCCTCTACAGGGGGAAGATTCAAAACTAGTAATAAATAATCAGGGGTCCATTTTTGGTGTATTTGTTGGCATGTTTGGAATCTTTTTGATTTTTCTGTCCGCCCCAAATCCCCCTGTAGGGGGACACGCCCGACGTAAGGCTACGGGCTCGGCCGCGGGCGCAGAAGCCGCCAGTCGCATGGCGGGTACGCCTACGGTTGTTCACGCTTGGCTGGTTCACTGGCGCGTTGCAGTGACGCACCGGCGCATTCATCGATCGATTCTGCGCCTCGCCTGGCGCGTCCCCGCCGAGTTCGCACAGAGAATCTACTCGACATGTTGATGGGAAGCTGCCAAGAACGCGTCGTTGCGATCGCTGGCTTGTGGCCATCTCGCAGAAAACGCGATAGGATTGATCGCCCCATAGTGAAACGTTTCTTCCAAAGCGCGATGGGGCGCCCCATTGGAATCGAAGACAGGTAGCACGGGAGAGGCGCCAAGGTCTCGATAGGTCGTCGCAGCGCGGTGTCCCGTGGTGTACCGTGGCGCGGTGCCCCGCGGTGTCCCGCGGTGTTCCGTGGCGTCCCGTGGTTGTCCGTCGTGTCCCGTGAGGTCGATTGTGACATCTATAGTGAGATCGATCGTGGGATCCTTTGACAAATCGGTAGTGATATCGATCAGCAGGTCGACGGTGAAATCACCAGCTTGTATACGAATCGACAGTGATCTACCAGTCAGGTTTATTTGTGAGACCACCAGTCAGTTCGACATTGAGATCGATCGACAAATCGATAGCGCGCGTTCTCACCATCATCATCATCATCATCATCATCATCATCATCATCATCATCATCATCATCATCATCATCATCACCAGCATCATCATCATCATCATCCGCCGCACTCTCATCACCATCATGACCCTCGCCCTCGGCATCATAGTCATCGTCACTATCTTCCCCAGCAACATCGCCATCATAATCATCGTCGCCAAGCTCGCCATCACCGTTCTCATCATCGCCATCGTCGCCGTCATCATCATCGTCGCCGTCGTCATTGCCAACGTAGTCGCTATCATCACCATCATCCAGTCCCTCCTCCTTCTCCTGCCCCTCCTGATCTCCCTCCTCCCCCGCTTCTTCTTCTTCTTCTTACTCCTTCAATTGCGCTGGCGCAGGAAGCGGTGGGGGGGGGGATGGGCGGTCGAAGACATGGGCGGCCAGGAGGGAGGTAGAACGTTAGCCCGCCTCAGGCGCCTTGACGAGATGGGCCGAAGGCCACTGAACACTTGCTTGGCTTGCGCGACGGTTTCAACGTCGGCTGGCGCCGCGCGCGCCACCTCCGCAATGAAGTGCTAGCTGACCCATCAGGCGCGCAAGAAACGGGTCGACCTGACGCGGCCTCGGGCAAGGAAACGCATCGCCGAACATGTTGTACAAGGACGGGTCCTTGCGGTAAGTTTCTGTCCAGCGGCGACGCTTTCCGAACAGTGCCGCTGGCATCTCCAAGTTGCGGAGACAGCTCGCGGAACCAGCTGGCACAAGGTCCGCGTCGTCGTTGTTTCGAACTCCGTGCTCTATGGCGCACTTTGCGCCCAGACATTGTCTCTTCCCGTGTTTGCGCAACTAGCTGTTGCGGTGATTGAAGTAGCGCTCGAGACGAAGCTTTTGCCTTGGCTTGTGGAGATCATCCCTATGGCGCACCCGCTCATAGTACATAGTCCGAATGAATGTGTGCCTCGCCCGGCTCGCTTTTGATGGCATCGCGTAAGGCGTCCTGCTTCTCTGTTTGAACAAGACGTTGCCAAAAACACGCCGCGTCGATCGCGGTACCCCGGCCATCTCGCAGACAGCGCGAAATGATCAAGCGCCCTGTGGCGAACTGCTCCCTTCATTGCGCGACGGGGCGTCTCCTTGCAAGCGAAGGCGGGCAGCGCGGGGGCGAGGCGCCGTGGTTTCGAGGGGAGGCCGTCGCCTCGATGCTCTTGCCGTCGGGGAGAGGGGCGTCGGCCGAGAATTCGACTGGGGCCCAGCCTTCAGGCCAGGCGGCGCCAGGCGTGGCATCCGCCATCGCGCATCGTGGCGAATGGTGCCGCGCTGCAGCGCCTCGCGGCTCTGGGGCAGGGCCTCTGTGGATCTCCACGGGCCGCGTCCCGTGGTCGCCCCCGCCCTGCAGTTTCGCGCCCCTGGCGCGCATCTCGGCCGGGAGCGCTCCAGACGTTCCCACGACTCTGCCGGAGCTTCCCACCAGGAGATCACTTACACGCCTGCTTCCTGTCCATGTTCATGCCTCTCCTCATCCTCCTCCTCCTCCTCCTCTTCCTCCTTCTCATCCTCCTCCTTCTCCTTTTCCTCATCGTCCTCATGATCCTCTTCCTCCTCCCCCTCCTCGTCAATTCCGTTTCCTTGCAAAGACCTCCTCCCTGTCGCACGCCCCAGCGTGTCCAGACCGTCACCATCCCATTCGCAGCCACGCATCGCCACCAGCATCGCCATCATGCGTCGTCACCAGCTCGCGTTTGCATCTCCAACACCGTCACCTCTACAATCGTCGCAGTTGGCATCAGCCGACCCCCCCCCCCCTACACAATGTCCTCATCAGCCGAAGTGTGGTCGCATGGGTCAAGCAGTGGCGAAGCGTCTTGGCTCGCCTATAGGCCTACCCAAGACAATAATGTTCTAAGAACCTTTTGTGGTTTCAACGAAATGTTCTCAGAACATTTCTGGCTGGGAATGTCATGCTCTGCGAGCATGTCTTTGGTTCTTGGAGCATTTCTGGGTTCTAAGAACATTCCGTGGTAGGCCTATATATAGAACTGCCGGGCCGGTCGGTCCCTGCTCAAATCGGTACGTCGTGTGTGTTTCTGCGGTTTTGTCTTCCTCGCCGAGGGCCCTGGAGGCGCTGGACGGCTTCGATGGCGACCCCAGCAAGCGCATGGCCTTCTGCGGGGAGCCGGCCGACGTCGGCGAGCGGCCGTGGTCGCCCCCGCTGCCGCGCCTGAGCGGCGGGGGCGGCCTCTCGCCTCCGGGAAGCCCGACGCCGCGCCCGTCCACCGCCGGCCGTGTCAAGAGGCGGCCGAAGCAGGAGCCCGCCAGGGGCACCCCAGACGTGCTCGCGTCGTGAAAAGATCAGGACGGGAGGTTTTGGGCTAGTTTCGGCCTCGGGGGGCCCTCGCCGGGCCTCGGGAGGGTCAAGAGACGATTCAGGATGAAAAGCGGGCCCCAGGGAAAGGGTCGGGACTTCCAGTGACGCCGTCCTGAAAGAAATCAGGACGTCGTATGTCTGGGGGTCGGTTTTGCAAGGCGGTGCCGCGGTCACGGCGCCACAAAGGGGGGCAAGGGTTCGTCAAGGAGCAGCGTCCCCTTTCCCAGGCCCCCTCGTGCTGCGATGTAGACGTGGCTCGTAGTCAGCGCCATAGCAGCGGAGACTCGTCAGCGCATGCCCAATATGGGCAGCCATGCCCTTATTAAGATAAGAAAATTCACCAGTTAGGGGGCCCGGGCTCAGGCTCGAAGTTCAAGTTCGTTCGTTTGTTGTCGGTGTCTCTCCGGCCCGGGGGTGCCTTCCAGCAGGTGCGCCTCGCCGGGAGCTTTTTTGCTGGGAGGCGCCCAGATCTTCCCGAGCGGCCGCCAGAGGTCCGATGTGGGAACCAAACTCAGGAGGGGAAACAAAAACACAGACACAACTCATCAATTAATCGTCGATTCCCAAGAAAAAATGGGAAAATATGGAAAGTGGGGTGGAGACAAAAGCCCAGAACATATGGGGAAATATGAGGGGGGATCCTGTTATCTGTATCTGTTTATTTGCGTGTCCCAGGGCCCCTTCACAAACGCCGGGGACCGACGTGAGAGGTGGATAGGTTCAGGGGGGGACGCACCGATCCCCAGTCGCGCATGCATCGCCGATATGGGGCCGGATAGCCCATCCGGCCCATCAGCTCGCGGCGTCGCTGTCGGGGGCCCATCGCGGATCTATCGGCGACGTGTCGCCGATCCCGGGTCGAGTTGGTCCCCCCTTTTGCCGTTCTCTTTCGATCCCTGGCGAGGGCGTTTCCTGGATTCGCCAGGGGCCTTCGTCGAAGACATGGGCAATCAAGGGCCCTGGGATGCACGGAGTGGCCCTCCCTGGGCTGCCCCCCCCTCCTCGTTGCAGCCGCCGAGTGAAGAGGAGGGATCCAGACAAGAATCAGGAGGGAAAAAAACACACAGACACAATAAATCGTCATATAGGAAACTATGGGAAGTGAGGGTGAAGACAGAAACCCAGGAACTATGGGAAAATATTGGGAATCTTGTTATTTGTGTGTATTTATGTGTGTGTGTGTGTGTGTGTGTGTCCCAGGGCCCCTTCAAAGACGCGAGGTCCTGAGGCGTCTCGCCGTGTTCTCGAACTCCATGGAGCCCCTCCGTGCCCAGCGGCCGTCAAAAGCGACCGGCACCGGGAAATGGAGGCTCTGGGGGCCTTCTTGCGAGCTTGGCGGGCCCTCTTGGGGCCATCTTCAAGGCCTCTTCCTCCTCCTCCTCCTTCTCCTCCTCCATTTCCTCCTCCTCCCCTCCCTCCTCCTCCTCCTCCTCCTCCTCCTCCTCCTCCTCCTCCTCCTCCTCCTCCTCCTCCTCCTCCTCCCCCTCCTCCTCCCTCCTCCTCCTCCTCCTCCTCCTCCTCCTCCTCCTCCTCCTCCTCCTCCTCCTCCTCCTCCTCCAGGGGAGACCGTCAGAAGGGCCCGTGGGGAAAACGTAGACCGACAGACAGGGCAGCTACGGGGCGGCGACGGCGGCCACATAGCCACCAGATTGGCCGTGAGGTCCAGACGACCGGCGGCGACGAGGCGGCGACAGTGGCCACATATCGGAGAGACTGGCCGTCAGTCTGGGATCTCCAGAACAGAAATGACAACCCCGAAGTGCAAGCACTGTTTGGGGAATTCAGGTGAACGCAAGCAAAGCGAGGTACATCCTACGATATCCAGCTAAGTCTGGGGAAATCGTTGCGATATTTAGCGAGGTACAGCGAGGTACATCTTGCGATATTTAGCTAATTCTGGGGAGATCATTGCTCCAGCGCGAGTCGAGGGACATCAGTCGTCAGGCCCTTGACGACGCACAGAGGAGCCCACGATGGTGCTGCAGACGCCTGGACCCAGCCCCGACGTCAAGGCCAGCGCGCTTCAGACGGCGCCAAAGAAGGTGGGCCTGGACGAGCTGGAGCACCTTGCCCACAGGCTCTGAGGGGGAACGCGAGGGGGGGACAGGCTCGAGGTTCAAGGTTCGATGTTCTGTGGTCAGGCCATCGCGAACATGGATCAAGGGGGCATAGATTAGCGACGGGTCCCGTTTCCATGGGGAAAATCGCGGATTTCAGCGCCGAACTGGGCGGCACCGGCCGCATTTGGGGGAGGCCACCTCCCCCGATCCATGGACTTGGCGACCGCGCGCCAAATTCATGGATCGGTAATCCACGTTTGCGCGCTCCCGATCTGGCGCGTTCGTGGGCTCTCGGTGGCTCCCCCGCCTCGGAGTGCCTTCCAGCAGCTGCGCCTCGCCGAGAGCCCTCCGGGGGTGCCCGCAGGCCCTCTCGCGAACGGCCGCCGGAGGCCCGAGGTACGGCCCCAGAGCGCAGCGGTCGTTACCCGGGCCAAACCCTCTGGCCTGATGGCAACGATCGCATGGAAAGGGGGGGATTGGATCAGGAGCGACAAGAGGACGTACACGTGCATGAATCCACGCTGGTTTCGAGAGTACGCATTGCGCAAATGTTCGTATCACGCGGCCGGTCTCCTTTGTGGGCTCCCTATCGGACCCCCCCGAATGCGGGTGCTCGGGCAAGTGCTATGGCAACCGCAGCGCACCCTCGCCCCGACGTATCCCACCCCGCCCAAGAGGTGCCGTTGCCAGAACAGAGTGCAAAAGCCATCTCGAGGGGAGACGTTGGGGGCCTCGCTCGTCCCCCAAAGTGGTGTCTTCTCTTGTGCCCGACGCGGGCTCGATGCGGACTGGACGCGGATTCTGCGTGGATTCGACGCGGATTCGACGAGTCCGACATGGATTCGACACCGATTCGACGTGGATAAGACCAAGAGGGGGCAGATAAGGTCCTCTTTGAGGATTCCCGAGGATGCAACATAACGCTCATGGGGGGAACATCGACCCCCAATCGCCCGTTGGTCGCCGACATGGGCTGGCCCAGCAATTTGTGGGTTCGGTGTCGGGGGCGCATCGCCGATCTATTGTGGATGCATCGACAATTCCAAGTCGATGTTCCACCCCCCCCTTGAGCCAGTCCCCCCCCCCAGCTCAGAGGGGGGAACATCAACCTGGAATCGTCCATACATCGCCGACTCATGGGCGATAGGCCCCCTATCGCGAAAACCTGCGTTCCTGG
Source organism: Prorocentrum cordatum (assembly GCA_963575745.1). Lineage (NCBI taxonomy): Eukaryota > Dinophyceae > Prorocentrales > Prorocentraceae > Prorocentrum > Prorocentrum cordatum. The sequence goes on along the minus strand of CAUYUJ010017688.1, from coordinate 179,466 downwards.
GCGGGGTCGCCGCCCTGAGCCTTCCAGTGCGTTCGGAGGATCGCGCCGCATCGCCGAAGCATCGGCGATGCCGAGCCCGACTTTCTTTCTCCACGCCAGCGTCACCGATGCATCGACGACGTCGCAGGTGCATCGTCGATGTGTTGGCGATGCATCAGCGATGCGGCGCGATCCTGCGACCACATACACGCCGGCCTCACTCAATTTGGAAGCCTCCACAGGTTCTACCGCTTCCGCGGCGGCGCGGTCATCGAGATGAGGCTGGAAGGCGGCGACCCGGTTGTGTACGAGCACAAGCCGTCCTCGAATTCCCTGGGGCGCACGCCCACTCCCGAGGTGCTCTGAGGAGCAGGCCCAAAGCGGGGGAGGATCAGTCAGCATCGAGTCGGGAAAGCGGATCGGATCGAAGAGTGCGTCGGATCGGCTTGCTCGGGGCGTTCCGAAGTCTTTCGCTCGCGTTGCTTGGCCTCCTGGGGGGCCCTTCGGCCGGACTCGCCTCGGAGTCATGGTCAGAGTTCGCGCCCCGGGAGTGCTCGGGGGAGTGGCTGTATAGGCACGGCCACGACGCTGCAGTGAGAGCCACTTGTTGTCGGGCCGCTCGTGAGATCTAGGTTTGAGTCGGGCGTGTCGAAAAAGTCGGGGGACGTTTTTGTTGCATCTTTCTAACATATGTAAGTGCTTCTATATATATATATATGTTTCCTTCAAAATCGGCCTGTAGGAGGACATGCCCGACCGAATTCTAGGTCGGGGACCCGATACATGGCCGAGGCCCGGTGTGGGGACCGGGGCCGCGCTTCGAGGACATCTCGGGCGACGGGGGCCTGCAGGGTCCCGACACCGCGCGGCGACGGACCGTGCGGTGAGCAATGAGAGCGCGCCGCTGGATCCCCAGGTGATTGTAAAGGGGGGGTGCTCGCAGAACCCCCCCCCCTTCCTCAAGGGGGGGGGAAATTTTCGAGGGCGGGGTTTCGGAATCTCCCCCTCCCTTTGAAATGGGGGGGCGGCGTCCCGGCCCCCCCCCTTTGGGGGATCCAGCGGCGCGCCCTCGTTCTTTGGGGGTTCCGAGATCACCGCGCGGTCTGTCACCGCACCGTATGGGGACGCACCGTCTGGGGACGCCCTGGTTTGTTCCCCAAGAGGTGCAGGAGCTCTTGCATGGCATGCGGGAGCAGGAGGTGCGTTCTTCGCTTGGGATCAGGCCGCCCTCCACTGGCTCGGGAGTCCCTCTCAACGACTTCCTGTCCGGGAACATCTAATTCTGTATCCGTCGTCATCTTGTTCGTGCCGAGGTGGTTTCAACACATCTGACGCTGGATATGTGCAGCGTGTCTCAGTCTCACCCTCTGCTCAGTGCGGGGTCCAAAAAACACCCGAGGGGGCCCGATGAAGCCTCCAAGGGGCACGAACACTGCGCCCACATTTCAGCCTCAGTTCCTCAAGGACCAATTTCGCGCTCGTTCTCTTCGGCAGCATCTGTTTGGTTCGCCACGGTGCATCGAAGCAGCGGCCCGAGTGCCTCCTTGATTGCTCTGTGTCGGCTGTGCTCGCCAGCTTGAGTATCACACCTGAACTTGCAGGTAACTCCAGACCAGAGGTTGTGAATGGTGTGCGGAGGTGGTGGAGGTGGGAGTGCGATCGCTTCCTGTACTTGCTAGGATGCAGTCAAGCTTGCAGGCCTGAGGACAAATAGTGTGCTCGGACCACGGCTTAGACTGAGACGTATTCGGGTTGTCGTCGAAATCGCGGCCTCTATTCGTCGAAGATGATGTAGGACTGTGCGACGCATTCACTATGTTTCCGTTCCGGCTGTAATTGCAGCGAGTGTAGTTGATGCGTGGCGTGGCTCATAAAAACGGTTGCGCGGTTTCGTTTGCCAGACCCCAGCATCTAGCATCCGTGAATGGGACAGCGCTCGTGCCTCGGATATGAGGCGCGGTTCTGCGTCTTGCGGGTGCCGCGAAAGGCACGGTTGATTTTTGCTGTTGTCCCTCCACTCATTCACTGTACGGGCTGCTTGCCGTTCTGAGGCGTCGCCAAGGACAGTTGCTTCGTTCGGTCCAGACACGCCCTTGCCCCCCTGAAAACCAGGAGAGCTGTCCCCCTCGTTCGTCCTCATCCTTCCTTCTACTCCCCCCTCCTCCAGCTCTTCCTCCTCCTCTCCCTCCGTCTACTCATCCTTACCATTATCACCGCCATCAACATGATGTGACCGCATTCCATGCCTGGGGTGCATCTCGAATCGGAGGAGCCGGTTGGGTGTATTCAATTCGCGCAGGTGATGACCGTGCTCACCTGTTTTCAAACATCACCCCATCGACTGAATGGGCTCTGATCATGACGTCATGACAGGGGCACCGCGCAGCATCGTCCAGATGCAGGCGTTGGGGGGGGGGCGCCACCGTCGGCGCTTTCCACAGCCACCTCAGGCCAGAGGACAGCAGAGGTGGCGAAGCAAAAACACGCAATCATTGATTAGTTGGCTTGCCAGTCTTGTGGCTAGCTCGTGTCTGCTGGATTGCATCCTGGGGGCCTGTTGGGATGCTGTGAGCTGTCTTGGCTGGTATGAGGCCACACTGGGTTGGCATGAGGCCGTCTTGGTATTCTTGGGCTCTCTGGGTGGTCCGCCGACTAAGACCACTAGGAAGGCGTCAACAGACGCCAGCGGGTTGTGTCGACCCACTCTGGAGGCCTTGGACGGACACGGGACGGCAATAATGCAAAGCCTTTTTTTGTTGGTTTTTGCGTTCTCGGTTGCGCCTGGGCTTGCTGGGTGCCTCATGGAAGTCTCGGGGAGTTTGAGCGTGGATCTTTTATTGCTTGGGGCATAATGCGCATTGAAGCCCCCGGCCCCCCCTCCCCCCCCTACAACGTAACGCCCCTCCCCCCCCGTGCGCCCCAGGCACTGCCGCCGTGCGCACGGCGGGGGGGAGGCGTTACATTATACCACCCCTGGCCCCGCCCCCCCCCCTTTAATGCCCATGATCGCCGACAATGAAGAAACGCACTCTTTGGGGCCATCGTGGACACTGTCTGGAGCCAGTCTAGGCCTTCTTGGCCGAGTCGTGGGGGGGCACTGGTCTCTGTACAGGGCCGTGCTGCACGCGCCGGAGGCCGTCTCGGGAATGAGGTGCACAGACCATGCAAGCCAGTGAGCCAGCGGATCGTCTCTGGCCGAGCTCGAAGTGGCTTCAGCACGTCTCCGAGGGGAACGCCTGGATGGGGGCAGCCCTTCCAGTCGTCCCAGCCGTGGCAGTATTGCAGGCAGTGGTTTCCCAACCTTGTGCAGGAGGAGGAGGAGGAGGAGGAGGAGGGAGGAGGAGGAGGAGGAGGAGGAGGAGGAGGGAGGAGGGGAGGAGGGGGAGGAGGTGGAGGGGGAGGAGGAGGAGGGGGAGGAGGAGGAGGAGAGGAGGAGGAGGAGGAGGAGAGGAGGAGGAGGAGGAGGAGGAGGAGGAGGAGGAGGAGGAGGTTCGCTCCACCCACGGCCAGCCTGTCCCTTCTATCCGGCTGCCTCCTGCAATGCCGCCGCCGTGCCAGCGCAGTAGTTTGCGTGGCAGCTTCTCGAGAAGGCAAGGGGGCCTGTTGGGGGCCTCCTGGGGCAGAAGGCTAGAATGCAGAGTTCGTGTTCCCACCCTTGGGCCCTTCTTGGGGCAGTCTTGGGGCCCTCTCGGGCAGTAGTGGGCGCCTCTCGGCCCGTCTGGGAGCCCGTCTTGGAGCTCTTTGGGGGCCGCTTGGGCCGTCTTGTGACAGTCCTGATGGCCTCTGGGGTCGACCTGGGACGTCGGAAGCTCGACAAGGCGAGAACTCGAAAGACATAGAAATCCTAAGGACGACACGTAATTTGTCCCTCTCGAGGCTCCATTGGGAAGGCTCTTGGGGCTCTCTTGGGGCACCTCGACGGCCTGGTGGGCTGCCTTGAAACCATTTGGGGCCGTCTTGAGGCCAGCGTGGCCCGTCTTGGAGCGATATTGGGCTGTCTTGGAGGCATCTGGGCGTCGGGAGCGCGAACCTGTTGTATTTCGCGAGGGGTTATGGCCTCGGAAAGCTGGGGGGATGCACGCAGGTGGGTACTTTCAGAGGGGGCCTTAGAACATTACAGAAACCCTGCCAGGCAACATTCGGCATGCGACCACGCCTCAACGTGCACAAGGCACGGTGGCGGATGACGGGAAGCGCCTTTGGCGTGGACCGTTTATATTTGGTATGTTTCCGAATTTTCCGGTGATGGGCTCAAGTTTTGAATAGAGCGTTGTGGTTGCATCTCTTCACGCCTCCCTCCTGCCTCCTGCTTCCTTTGTTCCAAACTCTCCTTTGTTGGGTTCTCGTTTTGAATGGAGCACTGCGCTCTCTAACCTTCCTCGCCCCCCTCTTGCCTCCTCCTCCCCCCCCTGTCTCCTTCTTCCTGTCTCCTGGGAGGTCCAGCGGAGTGGGGGGGACACGCAAACTGTCCCCTCTTCTCCTCCTCTCCTGCGTCCCGCTTGCGCCGCAGCCCTGTTGAGACCTCGTGGCTCCCGTGGAGCTGCGAAGCGTGACATGGTCGCCATTGTCGTGGGCTCCTGGGAGGTCGCGCGGCGTGGAGTTACACGGGGACCCAGTCGAGACCTCGAGGCCCCTCTGCGGGGCTGCGGAGTGCGGAACCCACCCCGCGACCCACCCCGCGACCCACCCACATTGCTTTAAGGAAAAATCGGCCCCTATGGCAGGCTCGTTGCATAACTTCGCCCAGCAGACTGCAGACGTTCCCACCGCCCACTCTCTCTTATCCGCGACTGCGGGGTGCTGCGTACAAAGTGCCAAGGATGCCACTCCAGGAGCCGTTTGCTCCATCTACCATCGGTAGTCGCTTGCATCTGTTCCCAGGCCTGCTGATTGATGTAATGAAATCGCGCACCCAATCAAGCACGCACCCAACAGCACCCAGCGTAGCCTCAAAAGACCATGATGACCCCTCTCCATTTGACGTCCTTTTTTGTCGGGCTCCTTGCCGTCCTTTTTTGTCGTCGTCGTCTTTCTTATGATCCTCCATGTCCTCTTCCGCTTCGACTCAAACAACAGTATGCGCGCATACCCGCTTATAGCAAAACATTTTGCTTCAATAATCTCTTGCACACCCTTGGACAACGTGCGCACGCGCGCGCACGTGTCGATACCACACCGAACACGCAACACCTGTAAGGAGTTCAACAAGCGTGGGCGTCAGTTCCAGGTCTCGTGCGCATGGTCTGCCCGCGCGCGCGTGCAGACAACGTAGGAACACCATGTGAGTTTAGCAATCGCGCCCCAGGTCCGCAGTTTCGTACTACCACGCGGCCGCTACGCGTTGATCCAGCAGGCGCCCTGGGCGCGAGTCCTTACCACGTCATGCCGTGCGGGCCACCTGCGCGCGTCCGCCGCGGGCGCACGTCGAGCTCCTTCCAGCACGCTGAGTTCTCGTACGGATGTAAACATCGAGAGCCTTGAACACCTGTAACACGCACCAATGGCTTATGAACATTTGTTTGTGTGCGACAACTGCGCGCGCGCCCCCTTGCTAGCTCTTCGGGAACCGGCGTGGCGTGACTTCAACCTCCTTCTCAAGTGAAACCACGCGGGCCTCTCGCGCGCACGCATGTCGAACTCCTGCGAACGCCCTTGCTCACTTCCTGGGGGGGGGGGGGGCGGGGATGCGATCCCTGTCAACGTATACCCTGGGGATCACTCGCGCGCCACGGCCACGGGCGCATTATTCCAAAACTTTGGTTTCGTAAAGAGTTCAAGATCGAGAATCTTAGATACCTGTAACAAAATTCATTTGCAATGCACAACACAAACTGCGCGCGACATCATCGCCTTCACGAGTTCCATCGCATCACTGGCGCCAGCGTCATCATCGTCGACGGCATCAACGCTCCTCATCATCGTCATCATCGCCATCCTCTTTGTCTTCGTGTTCGTCGTTTGTCTACACCGTCGTCCGCCTTGCGAGTCCCGAAGGATGGACTTGCTCCTCGCGACGAGGTTTTGTTGGATCATGTTTTGACAGCCGAGGTACGGTACGGTCGGGCGGATGGGATGTCTGCACGAGCATGGGAGCTGGTCGCGCGCGGAGCATTGTAGCCAATATGCACCCATCGTCTGTCCCTGGCCTGTGAGCAGGTCGACGCGGCGGTCTCCGCCTACGTGGCGAAGAGGTGGCACCTCGACCCGACGCAGAGGGGCTCGAAGGCGCAAGGGGAGGACGAGAAGGAGGTGAAAGGGAGGGAGGGAGGAGGACGAGGAGGAGAGTGAGCAGGACGACGAGGAGGAGGGGAGAGGGGAGGGGTCTTGTACGGCTCGGTATTGGTCATTTCCATCCCCAGAGGCGGACCTCGGATTTGTCAGTAGCAGTCTTAATGCTATGGCGTTGGGGCGAGCTTCTCCGGGGTGACGAGGCTCCGAGGCTTCGGATGAAGTCTGCCTCTAACGTGTGCAGAGATCCAGACGACGGTTCAGATTGCAGTATGGTCACGGGCCGTGCGGGGGCCACGATCACGACGTTGCGTGCATCCTCAGGCTCTCTGCCGCTGGATCCTGCCCAGAGGGGCCTCTGTGGATCTGAATGGTGAGCGGAAGCATACCCGCAGCCAGCTGGTCGAGCTTGGCACTACGGAGTCGTTGCTCCGGAAAGCCAGCTGGGAGTATAGGAGTGTAACCTGTTCTGCATCACAGCTGGACGCTGTGGCGACCTTTTTCTCTCGGACCTGGCGCAAGCGTAATGGGAACCTTCAAGCCGGCTTACTCGCCACACATGCGGCAGGAAGATTTGTGACCCAGGAAGAGTGTTCTAGGATCGTGCGGTCTCTGCCAGGTTTGTTTCAGTGCTCGAGGTTCCGGACACTATCGAGTTTTGCTGCTCCAACGGACAGGTCATTCTCCACTGGATGCAAGCAAGGACTTTCAGATCTGGGAGCCTGGTAGCGTGGTGATTCTCAGGACCTGCTGTTTTCTCGCTGCCTCGAGGCTTCTCCTGTCAAGTACACTCCTGGGTTTCGCGGTGTCAGTTTTTGGCAGTGAGTGTCACCTCAGCACTACGGCCGGATCAGTGGCAACGTCTTTTCGGACGGCTCGGCGCTGCACCCCGAGCTGCCCTTGTTCGCCCACGCTGCGAGGGCGTTCGCGGTTGTATGATGCCGGGCGGGCGAGTGTCAGCCAGCGCGCGTGGGCCCCTGGAGCACGTTCTTGACACGACATAAAATCTGCGGTTGAGGTCTTCACGATTCTGGTGATCCTTCGGCACTGCACTCGGGACCAGAACCTGTTTTGTGCGCGACGGACTGTGAGACTGTGGTCGAGGTCTGGGTCCAGGGTCCCGAAGCTGACGCCTCTAGCTTGCTGTATGCGTACGATGAGTTTTGGGAAATGATTTGTTTCCGTCGTCGGGAGTTCGGGGCCGAACACTGTTCCCTGATCAAACTTCCAGCTCAGAAGAGCTGGCTAGCTGCCATGCATGTTGGGATTCCATGTTGGACATGAAGTGGAAACCGAGTTGCCGACAGGGTGGTCAAATATGTTGCCGAAGAAATCCAACATTCTGATCTTATTGTGTGGTCAAGCTTTCAAGCAGCAGAAGGACATCCAGAGACGCAGCAAATGGTCTGCTGCAGTCTCGGAGCAGGTTTGCAGAACCCTTCGGAATGTGGTCAAGACGGTTGCCAAGAAGGGGATGCCCAAGGGACGTACGATAGCTCGTCGCGACAAGGGGCTCATGTGTGGTAGATGCTTGTACCTCGGGAGGGCTTGCTCGAGCCTGGCTTCCTACAGGTGCACAGGATGGCCTGGGATCGCAAGGCAGGCCCACCCGCCTCACCGACCATGGGAAGGAGATGGGCGGGCCGCCCTGCCAGTCAGTTGGTGCTCGAACTGCGGGGCTTTTGCGAGACATCGCATGCATCTACAGTGGAAAATTCATGCCAAGAAGCATCCTGCTTTCCTCCAGGGGGGCCCTGGGTGTCGTGGGTTTCGATGGTCTTCCTATGGAAAGCGTGATGTTCCCACACCAAGAACCAATGGACGTTCTGGGGTCTCAGGGTTGGGCGTCTTGTGGAAGATACCTTGTGGTCGAGCTCTTACTGTACTTGCCGAGGCTTGCCTCAGCCGTCCTTGGAACGATGATGCTGCAATTCGTTGTCTCTGTTGAAGGATGGTCGCGGCCCGATCGCCAGATCCAATGTTCTCGGGTACAGCATTCCGCTGCTAGGAAGGTTGGGCTTTGCCTGAGGCATCGTCCAGTGCTCCTTCCCCCCAGTGTTGTTTTCCCCACTTTTGTGGTACTTGCTATACGTTCTGTTGTGGACCTTGTTGCGCATTTGGAGACCTGGAAATTCCCCGGTGGGGGGGGGGGGGTGATGGGGAGAAGGAGGACGACGAGTAAGAAAGGGAGACGGGGAGGGAGGAGGGGGAGGGGGAGGGGGGGAGGAGGAGGAGGAGGAAGAGGAGGAAGAGGAGGAGGAGGAGGAGGAGGAGGAGGAGGAGGAGGCTCTCGATGAGGGCTCTCGATGAGGCTCTCGATGAGGCTCTCGATGCACACATTCACAGAGGGCCATCTCGGAGGCCATCGATGTGAAGGGGGGCGGTCCCGTCTGTTAGCGCCCCCCCCTTGCTGGTGCCGTCCAAACCGCCTCCTGGGGCCCTCTTGGGGCGCACGCCACCCGCGTCGCCCGCACGGCTTGCGCAGGCGCGAGTTCAACCACGCCAGTGCGCAGCGGCGTGCTGCTGCCCTCCAGCGCATCCCTGGAAGGAGGCGAGCTGGCCCCGATCGGCACCGCCGAGCACCCAGTGCACGCTCGGGGTCCGCCGCAGGACGGCGACCCTGCGAGCAAGCCCTTGCGCGCGCCCCGCCGGTCCAGGCACGACACTCGCGCCGCAGGCAGCGCGCGAGCGTCCTCGCCGAAGGTGCCGACCACAATGACATCAGCACTCCGCTGGCTCGCGCGCGTGCCGGATGAGAAGAGAAGGGGAGCGGGAGCAGAACGGATGGACGCACGGCGGGGGCACTAGATAAGGACGCTTTGGAAGAGGAATCGAGGGTCTGGTAGCCAGTGGAAAGCCAATTGAGGCTCGGCCATGGACATCACCGCCGCCCCCATCAGATATGGAATTCTCCAGGGTCTGAAGCCTCTTGGGCACACTCCTTAACCGACGCCCCCACCGTATTAAGGAGGAAGAGGAGGAGGAGGAGGAGGAGGAGGAGGAGGAAGAAAGTCCACGGCTGGGCGCGGGTCGGATAGACTGGTTTGGGTCCAGTCGGCCATGACTGAATGGTGCCAGGGTCGCGGATTTTCAAGTGCTCTCGTCTTGCTCGATCTTGAAAAGGCTTTCGAGCAAATCACCCATCACAGGCTGTTGCAGGCCGCCGTGGCATCAAACTTTCCTCTACGGCAGCTGAAGCTGCTCATCAATTTGTATCGTGCCCCTCGCATTTGGATCTCGACGGTCGGGCCTCGCGAGTCATCCACTCGCTGCAGTCTGTGATCCCTGGCTGTCACTTCGCCACACTCATGCTGCAGCTTGCGCTGCTCCAACCGCTAGATGCGGTCGCCTCGGCCTTTCGCACGGTGCATTTAGGCGTGGTTGTGGACGACTTTGGGCTCCACGCCTATGGGCGTGAATCGCATGTGATAGCCAATGTCACAGGCGCTACGCTGAGATTGCATCATGAGCTTGAGTGTGTAGATTTGCGCATCAAGCAAAGCAAAAGCAGAGTTGTTGCCTCCTCTCCCGATCTCCTCGCATGCATTCAGGCCAGATTGCGGAAACTGTCAGTCGTAGGAGTGCGACACGAGCGCAATCTTGGCATTGACTATTCAGGAGGTCGAGCTGCCGCCAGGATCGTCAGACGTGAGCGCTTTGCCCCTGCCCGCAAGCGACACAAAACGTTGATTTCTCTAGGTAAGCAGCTCAAGCGTAAGCAGGCGCATCACATGGTGCAGGCCGCTGTCATGTCCCCCACTTCCTACGGACACCAGGTCCTCGGCACGAACAGTGGAGAGCTGCGCGAGGCTAGGCATCAGCAGGCGCAAGTTGAAGCCACGCGTGTGCACGGCAGATCGGTCTCTCTTATGTTACAAATGTCTCAGGTTGATCGTGTAGATCCCGCGTATGGTTTGAACAAAGGGCCCCTGCTGGCCCTGGCCTCGGCTGTCTGGGACTCCTGGCTTCCCGTCTCGGTCCTTCGGGGTGGACTTGAGGACGCTTGGAAACGCCTGTGCGATCACGGGTCCCCCTGGCAACGTATCCGAGGCCCTTTTTCAGTATGTGCAGCCACTGCGCTACGGTTAGGTATCAAGTTTCAGGGACTCCAGTGGACGCACCCATTGATCGGAATTTTCTCTCCCCTCGACCTCTCGCCTCGGACCCTTGGGTTGGTTCTGGATCGGGTGGTGGGCGGGTGGATTTGGAACAGGGTTGCTGACCACTTGGAGCTTCCCGAGGCTCGCGGAGGCCTGTTTTGCAGCTTATCAAGCACGTCATTCGCAGCAAAAAGTGCTCGCCCCAAGGGGCCGCGTAGTTAAGGAGTGGTTTTGCGGGCGGTCAGTGGCCCCAGCAGCGCCAGCATGACACCAATCTCTCGTCTGAGTTTCTGTGTCGAGCCTGCCTTAGCGCTCCAGGCACGCTGTCGCACAGGCATCCCTCTTTCACCACCTACCAGACCACCCCAACCCAACCCGAAGGCCTCAATTTGCCCTCCATTTCCAGGGGGGGGGTCGGGGAACGTCGAAAAAACACATGGAACCCGTACCCCCCCCCAACCCGAAATTCAGGTCAAATTCGGGTCTTCGGGTTGGGTTGGGGTGGTTTGGTAGGAAGTCACTCTCGTGGCCTCACCGAGGAGGTGGTCGAAGCATCCCCACCTCCCTCTTTGGGGAGGCTCGCTGCTGCTCGCGTCGATCCTCTTCCCCGCCTCCTCGCGGAGAGGCTGCTCGTGCCGCTCGCTCCCCTTGCTGCCGCTCCCAGGCCTCCTGGAGAGGAGGAGGAGGAGGAGGAGGAGGAGGAGGAGGAGGAGGAGGAGGAGGAGGAGGTGCGGTTTTGAAGTCGTGAACCGCGGCCTGGGCTGGTCATGTGCCCAGGTTTCCGAGCAGTCTTTTCGGGCCGGGGCAATCTGTGCTGGCTCTTTCGAGCATCCCGCCGTCGACACGGATGCTCTGGAGCTGATCGCGCTATATCATGCGCTTTGCGTCTCACTGCCTGGCACCCTCTTTTATAGTGACTCCAGCTTCGTGGTGGATGGGGTCTTGGAGAGAGGCCCCGTCAAGTGCTGTTCTGCGAAATCCAGCTGGGCCGAACTTTGGCGCATGGTGTGGCAAAAAATCGACGACTGGGGAGGTGTGAGTGGGTTGGGCGGGCTTGTGAAAATTAAGGGCCACACCACTCGCGCCTCGGTCGTCTGCGAGGCCACCGCATTCCATAAGGCAGGCAACGACCTTGCCGATGAATATGCCAAGCAGGCCTCTGCTTTCTCTCGGCTACCGCTCGAGCTGCGTGAGCAGCGCGAGAAGACTGCCGCTGTCCTTCGGTCGTTTGCCGCCTGGGTTGCTCGTGTTGGGCCAGCTCTGGTGGCCTCTGACGCGCTTCATGTCTGTGAGGACCAGCGCAAGCGCGCGGCGAAACCCCACGCCCCGACGCTGCAGGTCCTCCCGCCCGAGCCGCCCTGTACCCCGCGCGCCCTGAGGAGCGCTGATGCGACTACCGTTCGCATCGCCCTCGCGGGCCAGAGGATCCATGTTGTTCACCCCTTCCAGCTTGCTGAGACAGGCAAGTGGGAGGTCGGCTGCGCCGTGTGCGGTGCTGCGGGCCTTGGCTCGCCGCCTGCGCTATATTCCCCGTGTCCAGGTCAGCCAGCACCGCTCTCGTGGGGTGCGTGGGTGCTGGCTAACCTGGCACGAGGAAGGTACCAGGTTAATCAGAAGTGGTGCACGCTCGTCCAGCCCTGGCGCACCACCGAGCTGGTG
>CAUYUJ010017688.1:135000-160000 GCA_963575745.1 Prorocentrum cordatum | reverse complement strand
GGCTCCTTGGGTCGACGCCCCGACTGTATTAGAAGGCCCCGAGATGCGAGGGCGTCATCTCGTCAGTCCGTCGGTGTTTTTTTTCCCCTGGGTGTCGGCCTCCGGGGCCCGTCCTCGGGCCATGAGGGGGCCATGAAAAAGGGGATCCGGGGACGAGGAGCCACCCTCCCGGGAAGGGTTCGGGACCTCTAAGGACGGGACAAAACACGCAGACACAATCAATTGTCGACTCCCAGAAAGTAGGGGGAAAAATGGGGAAAGGGTGGGGGGGGGAAACAGAGGCCCAGAAAATACAGGAAACTATGGGGAATATGTTTATGTGTGTATTTATTTGTGTGTCCCAGGGCCCCTTCAACCTCGCGGGTGGAACAAAACCAGATCGGCGGCTGGTTTGGAGGGTCGTTTCGCGCTCCCGCCAGAGCGCTCCTCGGCCAGCCGTCTGCGGCGGCCTGCGTGCCTCGGGATGGCGGCAACGAGCTCACCAAGACCCTGACCTTCCAGAGAGCTATTTTTCAGCACGGGAGGCCTAAAGGCCTAAAACACGAAACGAAAAAAGCGTAAAACCAAGACGTAGAATAGCTCTGGGATCGGTTTTTCAGTTGCGTGCTATTTTTTTGTTGCCCTCCTGGAAGGTCAGGGGAGCCCAATTTCACGAACCCTCCCTGCAGGCAGCAAGTGCGGCTTTCGGTGGGCTCGCGTGGCCCCGAGGCCCCCGAGGCCTGCCCCCGAGGCCGGTTTTTAAGCCGCGTGCTATATTTTTTAGCCCTCCTGGAAGGTCGGGGGAGCCCAATTTCACGAACCCTCCCTGCCAAGCAGCAAGTGCGGCCTTCGGTGGGCTCGCGTGGCCCCCGAGTCTTGGGCCGAGGCCTGCCCCCCAGGGCGGCTGCGCGGTGCGCGTCATTAAGGCCCCCCCCCCCCGGGGCGCTGGAGCCCCGCGGGTGGCGGGCGGTGCGCTGCGCTGCCTCGGGGGGGCTCCTGTGGCGCCGTGCGCCGAGCGCCGCCCGACGACGACGACGACGACGACGACGACGACGACGACGACGACGACGACGACGACGACGACGACGACGACGACGACGTCGCGCGAGTCATTCCATCACTCGGCGGCCAGCCCAGGAGGGGCAGCGAGAGGGGGCGGGCCTTCCCAGGGGGCTCAGGAGCCCCCCAGCCTTCCGAGAGGCTGTAGGAGCCTTCCCCGAAGGCACAGAACTCAGGAGGGAAAAAACACACAGACACAATTAATCGTCGACTCCCCGGAAAATATAGGAAAATATGGGACGTGGGGGGGGAAGACAAAAAACCCAAAAATATAGGAAAATATAGGGAATAGTTTTATTTATGTGTATTTATTTGTGTGTCTTGGGGCCCATTCAAGAACACGTCTCAGAAGGCGCGAGGGCTCCGGAGAAGTCCCGCATCCTTTTCAAAAGGACGCCAAGACGGCGTGACGCCGGGACGCCTCCCCCTCGGGGCTGTCTGGTCTGCAGGGTGTCGTCGTTCTTCGAGGACGCGAGGCGGGATACTCAGGGACTACCGGTATCCTGCTGGTGCGTGGTTCTTCGTCGAGGACGCGAGGCGGGATACTCAGGGATTCCCGGAATCTTGTGCGGTCTGGCGACCGCGGTGTGCAGGGTGGGCCGACGAGAATTATCTTGACAGCCCAAACCTGTCGGGATGGGAACAATATCCGCACTAAAAGGGTACAATATGTTGACATTCGCGTGCGCGCTTTAGGGCCTTCTCTTTCTCGTAGCCTACCGCTCTGGAGGCGTGCGCAGGACATTGCGTAAGGTCGCCGAGGCTTCACGCGCAGGTTTTCGCCGCCCGCTGTATATTCGGGTGTCGTTGTGGCTAGAGGTGTCGATGTACTCCAGCTGCCTGGGTCCCAGCTCTTGCTCGAAGTGGTCGGCGTCGTTCTTCTACCCCCCGTGGACTCCGCATCTCCCGATGCCGATTCCTTCGCGCGAGGGTGCGCGAAGAAGCAGTCAGTTTGCGCAATCTCTGACTTGTTTTCGCACCGGCTGGAGCCGTTTAGCCAGGGCTCGGATTGGAACATTCAGTGGACATACGTCAGGCGGTGGTTGAACGCCACGTTGCCAAATTGCTTTCAAGCATCTTGAAGACGCCGACGTGCGAAACTCGTCATCCTCATTGCGCTGACTGTGTGGACACGATGTTTGAACCACAGCTGATGTGACTCCACCTGCAGTCAAGTCCAATTGTCAGGTACAGTTCACGCTGCATCAAGATTGCCCTTGCATCCTTGCCTCTTCGGCCCGTCCCTATTTGAACATGCTAGTCGTGTGCGGCTAAAGCTCTTTCAACGTAGACGTGCAAGGGTCTCCCGTCCTTACCTGGCATCCCCACGTTGGAGAGAGAGAGAGAGAGAGCGACAGAGACAGAGTCATATACACATTGTTCATTTCTATGGTTTCGAGAGTTCTTTGATTTCTTGGGGGGCCAAGATCCTCTCATTTCTAATTCTTCTATCCTGGGCCTCTTCCTGGCCACCAGGGGTCCAACGATTAGGTGCGAGCATAATTAGAAATGAGCACGATTGGAAGTGAACGACGTGTATATTCACACCGATCGAGAGAGGCAGATAGGGGGATGCGCAATTCACGGTAGGCTTCTCTCATGCTCGGATGCATCTCGCGTGTTTATGTTTCCACTCCACGGCCTGCCCAGGCATACCAGTCTCTCTTTCTCTCTTGACTGCCAATAAGGAGGCCCCGCTCTCCCGGCAGGGGGTGCGGGCGCCACAGGCCACTACGTTCTGTTCGGTTCGCCTCTCAAGCCTGCATCCCTACTGTGGGCTTCCGTGTGCCACCGAGTCCGTTCCACTACTCGCAGAGTGCCGACTCGCAAACGTCCGGAAAGCGCATGTCCGCTTCACTGGAATTGATCGTTGATCCCCCGCGGCGGATGCAGGCCACTTGCGGGTAAGTATTTTGCGAGTCTCAGAGCGTCAATTACCTACCCCGCTTTCGCTTCCAGGCAAAACCAAGCCATACCACGCGCCTCCTCGTCAAGCGGCCTGACCAGTACAGGCTGCAATTTGGCAGCGTTTGGTATCTCTTGGAAGCGAGGGTGGTCAAAAGCGAGGTAGGTTTGCTTTCCCCCTGGAGTCCTGGAACGCGCTCGTCGAGTGTGGCCATCGGGGGCGGCCGCGTGGCCTCGGGTGGGCAGCGGGCCCGGTGGACTGCACGCGCCGCTGCACGCGTGGACCGCCCTCTCGGCCAGGTTCCCGTGGGCCGCCCTCCGGGCCAGGCTCGTCCGCCTCTCGCGTCCTCCTCGGTCCCGTCCTCCTCCTCCTGATCCTCCTCCTCCTCTTCGGGGGGAGGAGGACGCGGGCGCTGGAGCACGAACAATACCGAATGAACAACACAACAGCGAGCAGCACCTCGGCTCTGGCGGCAGAGGCGTCAGGAACACCATTGGAACCCCAAAGCAACAGACAACACAGACCCCAGGGGAAAAACCGTCCGCGGGGATACGTCCGATGGTGACTCCACACTTCCCCGTGTACCAAACAAGGTCCGAGCCCTGGGGAGAGCATTCGAATTGAAAAGCACAGTGGTCACCTGGCAGGGGGGATCAACAACAATCGTTGCATAGAAAGGGCATTTCAATACCAACAACAACACCAACACCAACAGCAATAACACTACGCACAACAACAACAACAACAACAACAACAACAACAACAACAACAACCACAACCACAACCACAACCACAACCACAACCACAACCACAACAGCAGCAGCAACACTAAACACAACACCACCAACCATGTTTGCATTGTTCGCTCTTATCTGCTCGCGTTCCATTTAACACGTATATCCCACACCCTCGATACCCGCCCTCTTCGTCTGCGATCGTACCCCCTTGGTGGTAGATCTTTTTCAACTGCAACGTGTATTTCGTGCAGCCCTAAGGCAGGGGAAGAGGGGACGGACGGAAGGATGAGACAAGGGGGAGGGAGGAGGATGCAGCACGAGAGAGATAGAGTAGCAGGAGGGGGGCCGAGAGCAGAAAACACGTAGCAGAAGCAGATGGGCAGATCGGGCGGGCTGGCCCTATAACGGGCGGGTCGGGAAGGCGGGCCCAGGCGGCCAGGTCAAGCAGGCGGGTTGCTGAAGCGTGCGTCCTGCATGAATCGCGAAGGAGTCTCGAGCGATGGCACCATCCCCAAGCACACCGTGAGAACACCACAGCCAGAGCGTGATTCCTGAGTGTCGAGGGCGCGGCGTCGGAATACATGGCGAGGAGGTCCCACGCGAGAGAGCACGATACCTCCAGCAATTGCGGGGAAGGCCCGCGCGAGAGCACGATTTGGGAAGTAAGTTGGGAGGACGTATCCGGCGGGAGCCGCTGTTGTTTTAAACCGGATGCCAGGGGCGCAGTTCGGTGACACAACCCACGTTCTCTCATGAAAAACAGGGTGCGAGCCCTGGGAGGAGTAGTTCAATTTGAAAAATACATTGGTCACCAGAGGGGGGTCAACGAAAATTATTGTAACATGGTTTTTAGGGCCTATGAGGGAAGTCATACGGGCCGACCCCAAAGTCATGCGACAAGCCCTGGGCGATCTGTTAATGTGGGTGGCGTGGCACTTCAAACGGCTTAATGATAACCAACGCAGAGAAATCGAAATGGCCACGCCATTTGATGCTGTGTATATGCCCTGATGGTTTGCTCGGTTGAATTTGATATTGGTGTTCTTGCGGTTGGTGTGATGCGTGTTGTTTGTGATATTGTGATAGGCATTCCCGCTGGCAAGTTACCGGGGGCGCACTTCGTATGCAGGTGTATACTTGCACGCATCTATCGAGAGAGGGAGAGATAGAGATAGAGAGAGAGAGAGAGCGGGCAGCAGGTTAAGGCGATATACAGTTACACACGGCTATACACTGGTCAGACAGATGAATTTTCGTTGCATGCAGACAGCACGTCGCAGGACAAGCGCTGGGACGACTTCGAGAGCAAGCGGTGGAGACGCATCTCCGATGTCAATTTACGCTATCTGTTGACATGCTCTCGTGTTGATATAAGTGTCCTAGTGTATGTCAATCGGAGCCCACTTCGGTTCGATCGTTCATGTTCGACATCGGTGTTGGTTGGCCCGAGCCTGTTCACATTCAATTATTGACGATTTGCGTACCCCCACCATCGGAGACTTTCTTGAGGCCTCTTGGAGGCTATCTTGAGCCATGCTCGGCCAGAGGCTGTCGCAGGCTATTTTGAGCCATGCTCAGCTATTTGTGGCCATGTGAAGGCTACCTTGAGGCCTCTTGGAGGTCTGTTGGAGGCCATCTTGAGCCATGCTCGACCTCCTGGGACCATCCTGGGGGTACGAAGAAGAAGGAGGAGGAGGAGGTGGAGGCAAACGAGAGAAGGAGAAGGAGGCATGCGGCACGAGGAAGATGAGGAGGAGGAATAGGAGGAGGGAGGAGGCAGGAACGGAGGAGTGAAGGAACGGACGATGACAAGGAGGATGAGAGGTCGGGCTTTGGAGATAAGTTGTTGTGAGAGGTTCTTGAAGAACGAATGAGGCTATCTTCGGGGCTGCCTTGGGGTCTCCGTTGGGCCTCTTGGGGTACTCTCGGGGCCCTCTTGGGGGTTGTTTTGGGGGTCTTGGGGCCCTCTTGGGGCTCATTGGAAGGGGTCTGGGAGGCCTCTTGGGCCCCATGGCTCAAAAGGGGGGGTAGCATCCCCCCCCTCTTTCGTAGGCTCACTAATTGCGTCTTGGGGACCTCTTAAGCCGCTCTTGGAGCGCTCTTGCTTGGAGCATTGTTGGGGCCCTCTTCGGACTCTTGTGCTCCTCTTGGGCCGTCTTGGGGCCATCTTGAGGCCTCAAAAGCCCATCGGACGCGAAACGAACGAGAAGGCACAGCATATTGAGTTTTCTTCGAGCCATGTTGGCCTTTTGGTGTGGGTCCTCGGAGGGCTCGGCGGGCTCTGGAAGCCGTCTTTGGGCCATACTGAGGTTTCTTAGGTGTGCGTTGGAGGTTATCTTGAGCCATCTTGGGGTATTTTCTCCCATCTTGGAGGGGTGGAGGTAGGGGGGAACCCCTCCCCCGAGGCTTTCGCACACAGAAGACACAAGTTCGTTCAACCACCTATGCCCAGAGGTCTGCTGAGATTTGCTGACGTTCCGATGCGGCCCGGTGTTTAGACTGCATAGTTGTGCACCTTGGCGCGGCCGATCGGATTCGGCCTAGGTTCCGTTTTCACGCGACGGGGTACGATGTACTCGCTGATGTGACCCGATAGGATAAGGTGAGGTTGCTTGTTATTGGCGTTGTAGTGTGCCGCGCATCATGCAGGCGTGGCTGCAGGACGCGCAGTTCATAGATCTCAAATGCTCCGCTCAACGCGCTACAGGGACAAGCGGCCACCGGTATAGACCATAGCAATTGTCATTGTAACGCCACGCCTCGCATCACTGACGGGCATCATCATCACCACTATTGTTGCGCCGATCCTTCAGTGCCTCCGCCTGGCGCTCCCCGCCTGCTGGTTTTGGGAGGAAGGTACCGAAAAAGACAGGTAGAGCAATACGAAACACCAAACGAAACCAAAACGAACACACAACGTTTGGGTCCAGCCCTGCTCGCAGGAGGTCGCGGAATGCGTTGACTTATTCCCATGATTGGGGGGTTCGTCAGTGAGGAGGCTGGCCAGGGGCCGCCTGGGCCTGGGACATCGGACAAACAGTTCGCACACCGAGAAGGAGAGAGAGAGAGAGAGAGAACGAGAGAGAGAGAGAGAGCGAGCGAGCGAGCGAGAGGGACAACGAGAGAGAGAGAGAGAGGGAGAGAGAGAGAGAGAGAGCGATAGAGTGAGGGAGAGAGAGGGAGAGAGAGAGAGAGAGAGACCGAGCGAGATAGTGATCTAGAGGTAGCAATACGGGAATTAGGTGTACGTATCCGTATGCATATATATATAGAGAGAGAGAGAGAGAGAGACGAACACCGATAGAGCGAGAGAGAGAGGGAGAGAGAGCTCGCGGGCAAATAACAACACTGAGCGAGATATTGCGGATTAGGCGCAGAGGGGGCGAGAAGCGGAGGAGGAGAATGCATATCACGCGTTCGGAGGGGGTA
Organism: Prorocentrum cordatum; assembly: GCA_963575745.1. Lineage (NCBI taxonomy): Eukaryota > Dinophyceae > Prorocentrales > Prorocentraceae > Prorocentrum > Prorocentrum cordatum. The sequence continues at coordinate 152,890 of CAUYUJ010017688.1, read as the reverse complement.
GAAGGGGAAGAATGAGGAGGAGGAGAAGGAGGAGGAGGAGGAGGAGGATGCGGCGGAGTTGAAGAGGGATGGAGAGGATCAGGTTGAGGAAGGGAGGGGCGGGAGGGGGGGGTACCAGGAGAAAGAGGAGGAGGTGGAGTGGGACGAGGAAGAGGGGGAGGAGGAGAGCGAGGAGGAGGGGGGGGAGGAGGCAGAGGGAGAGGGAGGGGGATTATGGGAGGGGCTCAGCAGCGGCACGTGTGCAAGTCCTCGACGCGCGCAGGCTGCCATGCGATCCGTATTTCTTCAAAACAAAGGGGTCCTCCGCGAGCCAGTTGGAGGATGCCACAGCGAGATGAGGACAGTCGGCCGTGATTGGCAGGTCGACCCTGCCAAATCAAGGGTACCCGTGTGTCCTGTGCCTCACAACCCATGCGTCCTGCATTCCTGTGGCAATGTGGCCCTCGCAAGGGTCTTGAGCCCTCTCGCGTGTCCTGTCCAATCAGGTCCGACTGTAGTAAGGGTGAGGATGAGGAGGACAGATGAGGAACGAGCGAGGGAGAACGATGCGGGGCAGCATAGGCATACCATGAGACAAGGGGGAGAGAGAGGAGGCAGCAGACGATGACGATGGGCAGAGAGGAGAAGGAGGTAGACGGTTTAGGGTTCTTGGCCTTTGGCCCGCAATGCCCAAGGCATGGACGACGAACAGGAGGAGGAGTCAGGACTCGGAGGAGGAGAGGGGAGGAGGCGGGCCCCATGCGCGAGGAGCGGGAGGAGGAGGAGGAGGGGGAGGAGGCAAGCTATGTGCGCTCGCGTCATATCTGACGTCCTACCCCTCCCTCCCATCCCTGACCACTGGCGTAGATCTATTACCTATTCGCACAGTCGGATGTCGAGCAGGGCGATGATCCCGAGAGGGTGCGCAATGCATCGTTGAGCACGACATAGCAGGACGTAGAGGAGCACGGCATAGCGTAGTATGTCATAGCATGGCGTAGCGTTGCGTAGTGAAGACTTGCATCACAAAGCATGGCAACGCGCATAATGGCATCTCACGCTGGCACATAACATAACATGACATGCCATGGCGTTGAAGATCAAAGCGTAGCATGGCATAGCATGGTGTGGCATTGCGTAGTCAAGCTCCGCGTATTCTAGCATTGTAGCTGCATGTATGGCATCGCACAGCAGAACACATAGCATTGCATTGCATGCCGTGGCATGGCACCGGAAATAATGATGCTAGCGCTGCAGCGGGAGCACGATTCGGAACGAGAAGAGGCGCGGAAATGAGGCCAGCGCTGCAGCGGGAGCACGATTTGGAACGAGCGGAAGCCCAAAAATGCGGCCAGCGTTTCAGCGGGAGCAGAATAAGCGAAAACCCAATTCCCGGGAATCTCGCATAACAGACAATACGCGGAGGGGGGACAAACATCTTCTGGACGTCATCAGGGGAGAGAGGAGAGTAGTGTTTATATCGTGTCATAATAGAGGGAGGAGGGGGAGCAGGGCAATGGAAGAGGAGCACGCACGGCCAGGTGGAAGACAGGCATCACCGTGTTGGGCAGCGCCTGTGCTCTGTACTACACGTTGAGACTGTCTCCGATCTTCAGGACGCGGGAGGGAGCGATGGCTGACTCTTCTTGAGTTCGCGTCCGCAGTCGTGTGGATGTTGATGCAGGGTGCATTCGGTGGCAAATCATGGGACCCTGGTATACCCTCTGAATTCCGTCTTTAGTGTCGATTGGCGTCGATTCGCGTCTGGAGTCGATGAGATAGCGCCGATGTAGCGTCGGCTACCGTCGATTCGCGTCGATTTAGATTCGATTTGACGTCGATTCGCAAGAGCCGACAAGATTCTATGGGAGGCTCCCATGAACTGCCACCGGAGGGTGCAGGAGAGCAGAGAGGAGGAGGACGAGGTGGAGGAGGAGCAGCACCAGTAAGGCGGAGCACGATGCAACGAAGACTGCAACGAGAGGGGCAACCGGAACGCCACACGGCCGTACCTTCTTCCGGAGGACGGAGGAGGGGAGATTTTGGAGGCAGTAAAGGAGGCTTTGAGGGGAGGCTTTGGGGAAGGGGAATGGAGGAGGGGATGCTTTGGAGGAGGGGAGGCTTTGGAGCAGGAGGAAAGGAGGAGGAAGGTGGTCGGCAGGAGGAGGAGGAGGAGGAGGAGGAGGAGGAGGAGGCAGGAGGAGGAGGAGGAGGGAGCGGACGACGAGCCTCCTCCCTCCCCCCCCCCCCCTCGTCCCCACTGTCCTCCCTCCCCTTCTCCTCCCTCCTCCCTCTGTCCTCCCCTCCTCCTCCCTCCTCCCTCCTCCTCCCCTTCTCCTCCCTCCTCCCGACGATGAGCCTCCTCCCTCCCCTTGTCCTCCCTCCCTCGTCCCTCCCCTCTCCTTTTCTCCTCTCTCCTCCCCTTCTCCCCTCCCGCAGGTCCCTGCTCTGGCGCGCGTCGCGGGCCTTTTCGGTGGCAAGCCGAGGGGGGCAGGCTAGGGGGGAGGAGGGGTGCTCCTCAGAAAGGGGGAGGGGGGGGAGCAGGCTGGGGGGGGGGGGAGCAGCTAGGGGGGGGCTCCTCAGAAGGCACCGCGCCAATTACGTCATGGATGGTCTCCCCAGTGCGAGAGCCTCCCTGCCCTCTCGGAAGGCCACTCTGCGCCCTGCGCTTCTGGGCGCGCCGCCAATATCACTGTCGATCTCCCTGACCCGCTGTGCGTGGGTGACAGAGGGAGGAGGAGAGCGATGCATGAGGAGAAGGACGAGGAGGAGGAGGAGGAGGAGGAGGAGGAGGAGGAGAAGGAGGAGGAGAAGGAGGAGGAGGGAGGGGGAGGAGGAGGAGGAGGAGGAGGAGGAGGAGGAGGAGGAGGAGGAGGACATCCGCATCCATCGATGGGATACGGACTGCAATGAGGGAGCAGATTGCCAGGTTTGCGTGCATGCGTGTGCAGCAGAGTAGCACGGCCCCCTTTCTTGGCCTTCTGACGATGGTGGCTACGACTCATATTTGCGTCACGGAGGAGGTGGACATCCGCATCCATCGATGGGATACGGACTGCAATGAGGGAGCAGATTGCCGGGTTTGCGTGCATGCGTGCGCACAGTAGCACGACCCCCTTCTTGGCCTTCTGACGATGGTGGCTACGACTCACATTTGCGTCACCTTTTGTGTACCCAGTCATGGATTTTCGCGCCTCTCCACGAGTCCATGAAGGACCGGCCGCCAGGCGCGTTGCCCTGATCCTGTAAGTGGGGAGCCATGCGGTGCAAGGACAGATGCGAGGCAGCCACGAGGCCGAAGCTCGGAGGCAGCAGGAGCACATATCTGGGAGTGGATCTGCCGAGCATGCCGTCCGAGGATCATCAGCCACGCGCAGAGGGGGGTGGGGGGAGGGGGGGGGGCTTCTTAGAAGCACCCCTGCTTCTTAGAAGGCGCGGACCTTATCTATAGATGTAAGGCCGGCGCCTTCTAAGAAGCAGCCTGCTTCTAAGAAGCCCTCCCCCCTCCCCCCACCCCCTTGTGCGCGCCGCCCAAGGATCAGAACAGAAAAATGCACATACGATCAACAGGGTTTTGTTGGTTTTACGCCGGAAGGGGGAGTCGTTGAGAGGGTGCCTGGCACGGATGCGGGGATCGGGGTGGCGTCGGTGTTTGGAGCTGGCGGTTTGCGTGGCAAGTGCGCTTAGCTGGCCGCAGTTGTCTGGAACGCGTGATGGGTGGCAAGGCCGCTCACCAGCAACTGGCAGTCCTCTGCCCGCGTGCCAGAACATATCGTCGCGCGCTCGCAGCGGGGTGTGGGGAAAGGAGGTGAGGAAGTGAACGCGAGTTTCCTTTCCAAGAAGTCCCTTCGATAGGCAGCAAACAGCTTTTCTATTCAGATGCCGCACGGCCAACCGAACGAACGAACGAACAACTATCTCGGCGCGCAGTGTTAGCTTCGCTTGCGCGCATCCTGGCTTCCTTCCGTTGTTTCCTTCGCTTCTTTCTCGCCCTCCTCTTCTATTCCTAATCCCCTGCTTTGCCTTGTCCCGCCCCCCATTCATTTCCAGCTCGGAGCTGTCATCGCGCGCGAAAAGCGCAACCCAAAGGGTGTTGCTGTAATTCCTTTGTGTCACGAAGTCTCGTATAATTCCTTTGTATGCGGTCTGGTTGCATTGCGAACGCGGGGGGTGCACAAGGGTTGTTCTTTTGTGTACGATCGTGTTCGCCGGCCTCACAAGAGCGCGCGCGATTCTTTTGTGTAGAGCTTGTTTTCCCGCCTCGAGGAGCGCGCGGGGCCTGTCGCTACAAACACAAGGCCACGGCGCCTGGCAGTGCGCTGCAGCTGCGGCAGATGCCACGCCCAAAACGATCCTGCGTGGATTTCGGCACTTATGCCGGAATCGCGCTGGCAGCTGGCCAGCCGCATCGCCGGCCCTGCATGCCCGCGCGCGCTACTGCGTTCTGCTGCCGCGACGCGTGCTGCTGTCAACGGATGAACAAACTCATGTTGCATGGTGGTTAGGTAGTGCAAAACCACCGTGTGATGTTCGTTGGTCGCGGAGCTTGGGATCTTGTCGCCGCCGACAGCGCTGCCACACCATACTTTTTTCAACGGCATCTTAGAGCACGGCCGTGCATCAACCCTGTTTCGGATCGCCGGGGATTCAGTGGCATGGGCGCACATGCGTTGCGCAGTTGGTGGTACCAAAACTTTTTTGTGTGAGATCCCTTTGTGTGTTGATTCTGGTTCCGAAGGAAGACGAGGAGGACGCGGATGATAATGTTGTGATGGAGAAGGCGGAGGGAGGAGGCCTTCCGTCACGCTTATAAAATACAACAGCTTCTGCGTCTTATATCAGCGCATCTGCGCATACTGCCCTCTGTGGTGGGACTGTCGAGCAGTCTGTGGGCCATCCTGGAGGACGCAAGCCACAAAGGCAGCAGCGCCGATTCGCTTTACCCTCGTGGAACACGGCGAGTCGCCCCTTGTAGCCCCTGCGGATTTTTTTTTGAGGCGGGGTGGGAGGCCCTGTTGGGGCTCTCTTTTGCGATATTGGGGCCATATTGGTTTGCCAGGCCCATCGCAAGCGAAACGGCGAAACAACACCAACCACTGAACAAACTTGGGTGTTTGAATAAGCGTGGCCTATCTTGGGAGGTCCCGTGGCAACTTGGAGCCGTCTTGGAGCGTTCCTGTGGCCCGTGGGGAGCGCGTTTGGGATCAGATTCGCAATGCTGGGCTATGCCGCGCCATCTTGGAAGACGCTGCCGCCGCTACTGCAATACTATTGCAGTAGCCATCTCGGCCGCCTTTGCCGCTCGAGCCTCTCAGGCCCCCTCCGCCCAGACCCCCGGGGGGGAGGAGGCCTCCCCTCACGAGGCGATTGGATTTCCTCGAGTCCGCTGGGCGGTCACACAGCCCCGGCGTGGGGTGGGCCCCAAGACGGCGACACGGCGGCCCCAGGTTTGCCAGACCAGACCGGGCAAGACACGGCAAGAGGCGGCACGACCTCGAATACGTCCGTGCCAAGACGGCTTCTGAGAGGCCCAGACCCCCCAAGCACCAGAGGCAGAGTCATGACCTTTGCCTTCGACGCCTCGTCGCTCCCGAAGGGCCCTTGGCATCAAGAGGGCCTCAGGAGGGCCCCGATCGAGGCCCAAGACGGGCACGGGAGGGACCCAAGACGACCCCTGAGGCTCCCAGTAGAATTCCAAGAGAGCACAGAAGAGGGCCCCAGGAGGGCTCCAAGGCGTTCACATCGTGGAAGTGCGGGGAGCGTGCGGCTTTGTGCACACCCAGAGCCCAGTTGTGTAAAAAAACGTTTCGGGCGTTTTCTTTCAGTTTTAAATGTTGCTGGTTGTGGTGGACAAAAACGAAAAGAAAACGGTAGCCAAACATGGGTTAAACACAAATCGTGTTCGAGCTGGGGACGAAGAGAACACGGAGTGCCAAAACGTTGGGGAACGCGTTGTCGAAACGGCTCAAACATGAACGGCGTTTGTGGGGGTAGTTGGAAACCAACGGAACATGTCTCGAATACGGTTCAAAATCGGCGCGGCAAGGCGCGGTTCCGTTCTGGAGCTGAAAACGGAAAGAAAAAGGTCACCGAAAACGAATGAAAAACGGAGTTCGAGATTGAAAGAAAACGGCGGTCCCAAATTCCACAAACCATTAAAACAACGGCAACTATAACGGAAAGAACACGTCGATCTTGAAAACGGAAAATCGCCCCCAGTGTTGTTGAAGAACATCTAAGACCCCGAGGTCACCAGGAGATCCCGAAACAGAGGAGAGCCACAATTGTTTCTCCATGAAGGCCTCAGGAGATCCCTGAAGGCCTCAAAGACGCTCCCAAGACACCCCTCCAAGAGAGGCCCAAGAGGGCTCCAGCCTGTCCAAATCTCAAACATGTGAACCAGACCACTTGTACAAGACGCCGAGATGCACGCTGACTGCAGCAAGAGGCCCCCAGAGGCCGCCAAGAGGGTTTCAACACGCCCCCCAGAGCCCTCCAAGATGCCTTCCAGAGGTCCTCAAGAGGCCCCCCAAGAAGGCTCCCAGAGAACCCCGCCAGCGCCGAAAAGCGCAACATTCATCCTCACCCGGATATGTCATAGTCCGACGTCCGTGTCATCCCCCTGTGGACCTATTCTTTCTCCCAGTTTGCCTTCCACATGCTGTCCAAATCATGGGGGAAGTTCTTCGACGTGGGGAGACAGGCGATGATTGACACCCACTCCGGAGGGAACAAATGGGTGTTGACATATCATGTTGATTCAACCACTTGCGTCCAGGATTCAGTTTCTGAGCGATTACTTCATTTTCCATTATAGCACTATTCAAGCACTTCTTCACGATTCGCGTATCCCCACCAGCTCGTTCAGAAACCCTGTCCATGAGAGCTGACAGGAAAGGGGACGACGGGGTGGCCTTGGAGGGCCTTTTCGGACTATCCTTGGGGACTGCGGAGGGGCGAGGGGAGGAGGAGGAGGAGGAGGAGGAGGAGGAGGAGGAGGAGGAAGAGGAGGAGGCAAGCCGCCTCTTGGGGCCTCGTGGGACGCTTGTGGGGCGCTCTTGGGGCCTCTTGGGGCCATCTCGTAGGGCGTCGGTCAAAGGAGGGGGGGGGGTCCCACAGTTCCCCACCCCTTCTGGGTCCCTAAAAATCGCCTCTTGGGGCGCTCTTGGGCTGTCTTGAGGCCGTCCGGGGGGCCGCTTGGGCCCGTCGTGAGGCTCTCTTGGGCCATCGTGGGGCAATCTTGAGGCCGCATGAGCGCATTGGAAGCGAAACAGCGAGAACGCAGAAGTCATGGACTCGTCTTCCAGTGTTTCAAGGATTTGGGCCTCTTGCGGGGGTCGTGAGGAGGTTCCGGGAGCGTTTGAAACAGTCGTGTGGCCCTCGTCGGACCTCTTGGAGGTACGCCGGAAGTTATCTTGAACCATCTTCGGTTATTTCGAGCCGTCTTGGAGGCTATCTTGGAGCATCGGCCGCCCTTTGGGAGACACCTTGGGCAAAAATAGACCCTCCATCACCTGGCGCCCTCCCCCCAAAAAAATCTCAGGGAGGGGAGGGAGGGTACCCCTCCCGAAGGAAAGCTGGTTTTGTAAGAGGAGAGAAAGGACTCGTGTGACCACCTGCGCCTAAAGGGTGGGATTGGTAGTAGTGTGTATATGTGTGTGTGTGTGCGTGTGTGATAGCACAGTTTCTTTGTTTGCGAGATGTCTTGCGCAACGCGCTACACTATTCTCGCCCCGCGCGGAGGAAGAAAGGAGATGACCTGCACTCGGCCGTGATTCGCGGCGGGGGGTGGGAGCCAGTAGCAGGCATGCTTCTTTTGCTCGGCGGCGAGCGAGGGGGGGGAAGTGAGAAGGGGCGGGCCTTCTCAGAAGGCTTGGAGGTCCCCCGGCCTTCCGAGAAGTTTTCTAAGTCTTCCCCAACGATTCTAGAAAAACAACAAGCCTCTAAGAAGGCGCGAGGGCTTCTGAGAAGCCCCGCCGCCTCCTGCGAAGGCCTCCTCCTTCTCGTTTCCCCCCCTCGCTCGCCGCCGATGTGCAGCAGCAGCTCAGCAGCAGACGGGGCCGGCGAGAGCGACCAGCTTTTTGCACAGCGATCCCCGCTGGCCGCGCCGTCGCAGAACACGGTGCCGAAGGTCTGCCAGCACATGGCCGAGCCGTCCGGTGCAGCCTGGCTGTGCGGCGCGCCGGGGCCTCGGCGGGTTCGGCTGTGCGCTGCACGGCCTCGCCACGGCAGCAGTGAGAAAGCACTGCTGAGACATCGGCACCCTGGACGCGCTGGTTTCCACTCGTCGATGTGATCCGCTCATGTCGGCGGCGAGGGCGGGGGGGGGGCAGTGAGAGGGTAAAGGCCTTCTCAGAAGGCGGCGGGGCTTCTCAGAAGGCGTCGCGCCTTCTGAGAAGTTTTTGGTGTCGTCGGGGAAGGCCTAGAATTTTTTTCGCAAGGCCCGAGAACTTCCGAGCCTTCTGAGAAGATCTTCTTCTTCTCATTTTCCCCCCATGCTCGCCGCCGGTTCGTTTCACTCATCGATCCGGTCGGTTCATTGGCACGGTTTGCTCAGCTAGTCGGACACGACACGAATTGTAGGACGTACCCTCGTCTTAGGAGGAGAGCCCAGACAAGCCGAAGGCAAGCGGACGGGCGGACGGGCACTGAAGAGCACATGCAGGTTGGCAGTGCGCACGCATGTTGAAAACAGGCGAATGTCAGCTTGACGGCATGCACGGAACAATGCACGTTTGAACCGAAGTAGAACAAGTGGAGCCGCCCCAGTTAAAGTGTGATTGACCGGTTGAAAGAAGGCTGCAGGCAAATGGAATCGCAAGTCGAACGCAATGGAATACGTAACCCAACGTAAAGCCGTAAGCGCGCGAAGCACATGTTCCTGACGGTTCTCGTAATTGTCCCCATGCCCAGGCGAGCTGCAGTGGTCAGAGAAGTATAGGGGACAAGCGGTGGAATCTAAGAGGGGGAGAGCCGTCACACCGAAGAAGCTCGGGGTCCGCCTGAGCAGACGCAGGCGTCAATCGTAAGTGCCTTCTCGGATTCAGGAGGGGAAAAGAAACACACAGACACAATTAATCGTCGACTCCCAGGAAAATACGGGAAAATATGGGAAGTGGGGGGGAAGACAGAAACCCAGAAAATATATGAAAATATTGGGAATATTTTCATTTGTGTGTATTTATTTGTGTGTCCCAGGGCCCCTTCACGGATCTTCTGCTCTTGGCAGCCAGCTCGGACCATCTTGGTAGCCCCTTCGGGGCCGTTTTGAATACCTTTGGGGGCCCTTTGGGGGTCCTCTAGGGGCGTCTCGGGCCGTCTTCGGGCGATCTTGAGGGTCTCTGGGGCCGCCTTGGAGCGTCGGAAGCCTGAGCAGGCGAGACCGCTAGATTCTGCCCAAACTGGAGGCGAATCACCAACATGGGCCTCTTGGGGCGTCGGGCGCCGTTTTGAGCGCCCTCTGGGCGTTTTGATGGCCTCTTGGGCCGTCGGGAGAGTGTCTTTCAGGGGGAAAAGAAACACACAGACACAATTAATCGTCGACTCCCAGGAAAATACGGGAAAATATGGGAAGTGGGGGGGGAAGACAGAAACCCAGAAACTATAGGAAAATATTGGGCATATTTTCATTTGTGTGTATTTATTTGTGTGTCCCAGGGCCCCTTCACGGATCTTCTGCTCTTGGCAGCCAGCTCGGACCATCTTGGTAGCCCCTTCGGGGCCGTTTTGAATACCTTTGGGGTCCCTTTGGGGGTCCTCTAGGGGCGTCTCGGGCCGTCTTCGGGCGATCTTGAGGGTCTCTGGGGCCGCCTTGGAGCGTCGGAAGCCTGAGCAGGCGAGACCGCTAGATTCTGCCCAAACTGGAGGCGAATCACCAATATGGGCCTCTTGGGGCGTCGGGCGCCGTTTTGGGCGCCCCTTGGGCGCTTTGAGGGCCTCTTGGGCCGTCGGGAGAGCATCTTGGGCGTCTTGGAGCCGCCTTGGGCCGTCTCGGAGGCCCCTCGTCTCTCTTGGAGCCGTCGGGCCTGTTTGGGGAAGTTGCGCGACAGACCGCTGGGGCACGCGGCTCGCCCCAGAGCCATTCGGCGGCGAGCGAGGGGGCGAGACGCGTCGGGCGATGTTTCTCCCCCAATCCCCGAGTTTCGCCCGAAAAGTCTGGCCGCTCAGAAGAATGGGAAAACCCTGGGATACACCCCAAGGGGGCTATTCGGACGCACCCTATCGAGAATGGACACCCCCCCATCGTATATCCCAGGGTTAGGCCCCAAATTTCTGGTCCATTCGGAAACCCCACGAAGCCTGGGATAGGGGTCGACATATCCCCTGTTATTATCAGAAGGCGGCGGGACTTCTGAGAAGCCCTCTCGCCGTCTTAGAGGTTTCCAGCGTCTCCGGGGGAGGCTCAGAAAACTTGACTTTCAGAAGGCTGGTGGACTTCCGAGCCTTCCGAGAAGGCCCGCCCCTTCTCGCTTCCACCCCTCGCTCGCGGCACGCTCCAGGTGACGCTCCATATCGGGCCTCGCGGCACGGAGATGGGTTCGTCGATGAAATGCGATCGGCGTTACCCTAACATGCTAGTACTATGTGAGCGTCACCCTCCAGGGGCGACGCGCGCACCGAGCAATCTTATAGTACATGCGCTGTGGCTGGCACTTTCTGGCCACACCGCTCGGGAAACGATATACTACAAGATGGCTATACTATAAGTTTGGGTCGGTCGCACGCCTCCGAGGAGGACGCAGAGTACTAGTAACTAGTATGTCCTTGTGCGTCCCAACGTGAGGACGCTCCAGCTCGAGCCTCGCGGCACGGAGGTGGATTCGTCGATGCATTGGGAACAGCACATTGAACCATGCATGCCTAATCGTTTTTGTTGTTTGGAACGGATCCCGTGGAAATGATTGGTTCGATGGGGAAGGAATGCCCTACTGAATTTACTTTTTGGCTTTAGACGCAGCAGGTTTTCCGCCGCGTTAGCCCATGGGCGTTCTCCTCATCAGCTCAGAAAGCCCCATGCAACAATGTAATGTGTAATGTCGTACCTTTTGCTATTCGTGCCCCTGTCCTCCTTTATATTTTTTTTCCGTATCCATATCCCTCTTCCTTTCTCCCGCCCTCTTTTTCTCGTTCCTGCCCCCACCTCAACTCACCTTCATTTTTCCCTAGGAAACTTCTAAAAATGGTTCGAGGCATCACAACTTCCAAGGGACCTGGAGAATCACCCAACCCTCCCAGAAGCTCATCCTCCTCCCATTCCTCCTCTGTTTTCTCCTTTTCGCCCCCCTCCCACTTGACGACTCTCACGATGCTTCCCATGACGACGACTACGACGACGACTACACAACGATGGCGGCGCGATGACGTCGAGGATATTTGTTTTACCCTCTGGCGCGTAGCTGTCGTTACTGTTAAACTGCCCCCGCCAGGACACGGTAACGATCGTACGAAGGGGGGTGGGATGCGGGCTAGACCCCCCCCACTTGCTCACATGTCCGTGCTTGCGCGCGTGCTGTGGCGATCGCAGCGCAGCCCCTCCCCTCCCCGACGTGCCCCACCCAGCCCAGGCGAAGTTATCTGGGGCCCCAGCCTCCCCGCCCCAAGCGTAGGGACGATGAAATGGCAGTCTCGAGGACGACGTTCCCAACGATTGCGAATACGACGGCGTCCTCCTCCTCGTCCTCCGGGCGTCCGGCAGGCAAGCGGGAGAAGCTCCGGAAGTTGCTGCTGCACGGCGCTGGGGGCGTCGCGCTCGACGTGAACGGGCCGATGAAGGACAACGCGGAGGTGACCGCCCCTCTCCTCTCTCCTCTTCCTCCGTCCACTTCCTTTCGCGCCTTCCATCTTTCCCTATCCAATTCCCCTCTTCTCGTTTCATCCTCTCGCAGCGATGTCATATCGTTTTTGCTCCCCTGGTTCGAGTCAGTCGCTACCTGGGCCATTCCCTCCCCCCCCCGGGGTAATGGTAACGTAAGATCGTACGTGAGGGATTGGGCTTGGGCCCCCCCCCCTCGCGTGTTGGTGTTCGTACGTATATTACAGCGATCGCAGCGCACCCCCGCTCCGGCGTGCCCTGCCCCGCCCAAGCGTTACCGTTATCCGGGGCCCCAACCCGTGCCCACCCCCCCGGTAATGACCGTTGCAAGCATTTGTTGCAAAAAATCAGCAATCTCTGAACAGCACGCCTGGGCTCAGCACCAGGACTCCTACATCCGCGTCTGAGCAGCACGACGAGCCCCTGCAGCATGACGATGAGCAGCGCGACGGTGTCACCATCAGCACGACGATTGACAGCACGGCGGGCTCAAGCGGCACGTTGTTGACCAGCACGACAGAGTGCAGCATACTGCCTTCTCTATCGACTCATGCTCGGCACGACAGCCACCAGCAGCACGACGAGGAATAGCATGACGGGGTTTATCGGTCTAGCGCTGAACAGTACGCTTGGGCTCAGCATCAGGTCTCCCACACCCACATCTGCGCAGCACGACGGTCACCAGCAGCATGACGATCAGCAATACAGCACGGCGGGACCCAACTGCACGACGTTGAACAGCACGACGAAGCAAAGCATGCCAGTTCATACATCTGCGCATGCGCAGCAGCGGTACAGACAGCCACCAGCAGCACGACGATGATTGGCGCGATGCGATGCTGACCACTACGACAGAGTGCGGCACACAGATTCCTACATCTGCATCTGTGCAGCTCCCATTTTGGCATCTGTGCAGCACCACCTACAACTGACGCCATCTACCAGTACCGACGCCCTCTACCAGTACCGACGCAGGTCCTACTGAGATGGCGATTCAGGCTCTGGCCCCAACTCCTACGCCGTTCGACGAGCACATCCCTGTGCAGCAATTCGGGCACCCGCCGCATGACGCCAGCGCCAATTCCGACTCCAGCTCCAATTCCTTTTCCAACGTTTGTTCTGACCATATGGTCCTGCGCCTTCGATCGTACCCGCTAAGGGGTATATATCTGTCTTATCTGCAACGTGTATTTCGTGCAGCCCCTCAGGCAGGTGGAGAGAGGACAGAAAGAAGGAAGGGACAAGGGGCCCGCGGGTTGCTGAAGCGTGTGTCCTGCATGAATCACGAGGAAGTGTCGAGCGATAGCGCGATCCCCAAATCTGTCGAGATGGAAACCATAGCGAGAGCTTGAGTCCTGAGTGTCGAGGGCGCGGCGTTTGGATACTTTGCGAGGAAGTCCCACGCGAGAGCCCGATTCCTGCAAAGATTGTGAGGAAGTCTCGCGCGAAAGCAATATTGGGGAGTATCGTGTACTAAAGCATGAGGCGGGAGCCGCTGCTGTTGTAAAACAGGGGCCAGGGGCTTCGTTTGGTGGTGCCAGACGTTCGCTTGTCAAAGGCGCCGCATTTTCGTTCGTAAAAAAGACAGGGTGCGAGCCCCAGCCGACGCACTTTAATTGAAGCTTGCAATAATTACTGGGCAGGGGGGATAAACACCCTTTTTTGTTAAACATAAGAACTCAACAACAACAGCAACACCACCGACAACCACACCAGCAACACCACCAGTACCAACATCAGCAACAATTATCAGGCTGTTCGCTCTTATCTGCTCGCGGGCCATTCAACACGTATATCCCAAACCCTCGATACCCGCCCGATTCGTCTTCGATCGTATTTTCGGATGGAAGGAACGGACAAGGGGGAGGGCGGAACATGGAGCACGAGAGAGTGTAGCAGAAGGGGGGGCTAGGAGCAGAAACACGTAGCGGAACCAGACGGGCAGATCGGGCGGCTAGACCTTAGCGGGCGCGTCGGGAAGGCGGGCCCAGGCGGCCAGGTCGAGCGAGCGGATTACTGAAGCGTGCGTCCTGCATGAATCGCGACGGAGGTTTCGAGTGGTAGCGCGATTTCCAAATACATCGCGAGGAAATCCGCAGCGAGAGCGTGATTCCTGAGTGTCGAGGCCGCGGCGTCTGAATCAATTGCGAGGAAGTTCCACGCGAAAACGCGATTATTGCATACATTGTGAAGAACTCCTTTGCGAGCGCCCGACTTAGGAATAAGTTGTATGGACGTATCAGGCGGGAGCCGCTGTTGTTATCAGTCGGGGGACGCCTTGTTTTCCAGTGCGGAAACATGGTACGAGCCCCCAAACATTGTTTTCAACAAAAATGGTAACCGGAGGGGTGATCAGTAACACATGTTCGTTAGAAATGAAAGCTCTACGAATTCAGCAGCAGCAACAGCAGCAACAATCTGTTTAGGGCTGTTCGCTCTCACTTGCTCGCGTGCCATTGAACACGTGTATCCCGATTCCTTGATGCCCGCCTTTTTCGCCTTCGATCGTCCCCCATCCGGGGACCCATATCATCCTGACCTGTCGCGCGTAATTGCTAGGCGCAGCCCCTGAAACATGGGGAAGAGAGGGCGGAGGGAAAGGCCGAGGGAGATGGATGGCACACGGATTCTGCAGGAAGTTGTGCGGGACTTTGTGGGCCGTTTTTTCATCGTTTCCAGAAAAATTCCCCTTGAACATGGAAACGGGGGGAAAAAAAAAAAACGGCGACCGGAAACGGCAAAAAAACGGCTTCAGGATTGGAACCGGAGCTGGAACCGGTCAAAAAACGGCGACGGAACCGGTAAAGAAACGGCGTCGGAACCGGCAACAGAAATGGCAGAACGGAACCGGTAACAAAAACGGCCCTGTCGTTTCCAGGGCCCACTAAGGTCCAGGAGCAGAAGCCACGTGGCAGCACCTGACGGTCCGATCGGGCGGGCTTTTCCCTCGGGCAGGTCCGGCGGGCGGGCCCGCACGGCGGGGTCGAGCGACCCTGGTCGCGGAAGCGTCGAGCCACCATGCATCGCAGGGGGGTTTCGAAAGAGATTCTGGCCGCAGTGACAGAACGAGCGAACGCACGAGGGTGCCCAGGACTGCACTTGAATTCGCGTCATGCCCCTCACACGGTGCCCACCGCGACAAGGACCTGCAGGGCGAACGTCAGCCGGGGCGACTGCACGCGAAAAGGCTCGCCCGCAAGTTCTTGTCGAGAACCTTGACCATCTCACCGGAGGCGTCGATGCAGACAGCGTAGCGCGACGAAGTGGAGTCGAAGAACTTCACGACGCCGCACTTGCCCGCCAGATCTGGGCGAGACACCAGATCGCCGAGCACCACCGCCTGACCCTCAGCGAAAGTCGCAGCACTAGCCGAAGTTGGGACCTGCGAAGGCGAAGACGAAGGTGAAGCTGAAGCCAGCGCGCGAACGCCGCGTGGAGAGCGTTCCCGAGAGGACCGGGGAGCCAAGACGCGCGCCGGCCTGCTGGGAGCAAGCTCCGCAACCACCGGGGGCACTGCCAAGGCAGAAGTTGCCGGCGGAGCAACCTCAGGGACGCCACCGGCTGGCGGCGGCAACTCCGGACCACCGTCCACACCCTCCATAACAGCCTGCTTACCCTTCTTCTTCTTGGCGCGCTTCTTCTTTCCCTTGACGCCGCCGCCCACAGCGCCGTCGCCAGCGCCAGGAGCAGGAGCCACGGGACGAGGAAGTGCAAGCAGCGCCGCAACGGCCGCCCGCGCCAGCGCCTCCGAAGAACGGAGAAGGCGCGCTGCCTCGCGCAGCCCGGCGGCAGCGGCAAGGCTGGCGGCGGAGTGCGAGGCAAGAGCAGCAGCGCGAGCCGCTTCCGTGCAGTGGGACTGCGCAAGCGCCATCGGCATCAGAGGTGTGAGGTCAAAACGAGCTCGACACAACTTGAGCCAGAATGACTGGTTTCGAAAGAGAGCGCGATTCCAAAAAGGAAGTCGTCAGGAAGTCCAAAAGGAGAGGGCGTGATTCTCGAGTCCCGAGGGCGCGGCGCAGCAGTAGACTGCAATTGAAGTGCCACGCGGGAGCGCGATTCCTTCATACACATTGTGAGGCCGTCCCGCGCGAGAGCGCGAATCTGAAGTACAATGTGAGGAATTATTCGGCGGAAGCTGCTGTTGTTGCAAACCGGGGAGCAACAACCCAGATTGGTGACACCATATGCCCTTGTTAGACACAAGGTGCGAGCCTTGGAGGGGGCACTTCAGTTGACAACGCACAGGGTGCAATGGTGGGGACATCAACAATAGTTATTTGTCATATATGAGAGTTCAACAGCAACCACATGAACAACATCCACAGCAACACCACCAACAATACTTACAACAGCAGCATCAACACCGCCAACATCACTTCACCACCAACAACAACATCAACATCAGCAGCGACATCAACTACACCAGGCAACAACAACAACAATCAGTTTGAACATGCTCGCTCTTGTGCGCTCACGTGCCATTTAACACGTGAATCATCGTCCCTCGATGCCCGCCTTCTAAATTGTCGTTCGTACCTTTTTTGGGGTACGCGTGTTTCGGGCAGCTTCTACGGCAGGTGAATAGAGGACGGATGGAAGGAAAGGACACGAGGGGAGGGAGAGGAGGATGGAGCACGAGAGAGAGAGAGAGAGAGTAGCAGGAGGGGGCCTAGGAGCAGAAACACGTGGCGGAACCAGACGGGCAGACCAGGCGGGTGGACCTTAGCGGGCGCGTCGGGAGGGCGGGCCCATGCGGCCAGGTCGAGCAAGCAGATTGTTGAAGCGTGCGTCTTGCATGAATCGGGAGGAAGTTTCGAATGACAGCGCGATTCCCAAGTAAGTCATGAGAAATGCATAGCGAGAGCGTGATTCCTGAGTGTCGAGGGCGCGGCGTGCGAGGAAGTCCCACGCGAGAGCGCGAGTCTTGCATAAATTGTGAGGAAGTCCCGTGGGAGCCGCTGTTGTGGTAAACCGGGGGCCAACTACCCAGTTTGGCGACCCCAACTTTGACCCCAAGCTGTCCTTTGTAGAAACCGGGCGCGAGCCCCGGAAGGCGTATTTTCATTGAACGAGACAATGGCTACCGGAAGGGGGATCAACAATAATTATTCTCCAGAAATGAGACTTCAACGACAACAGCATCAACTACGACGATAACGATTACATCAGCATGAACCACAACATAAGCAGCAACAACAACAAACCCATATTTCTAAGATTGTTCGCTCTTATGTGCTTTCGGGCTGCAACATTGTGATGAAATCCCGCGCGAAAGCGCGAATCTAAAGTACACTGTGAGGAAGTATTCGGCGGAAGCCGCTGTATTTGCAAACCAGGGGGGCAACAACCCAGTATGTGGCACCAGATTTTCTCTCATAAAAACAGGGTGCGAGCCCTGGGGGGGGCATTTCAGTTGAAAACAAACAGGGTGTAATGGTGGGGGGGCATCATCAATAGTTACATGAAAGTTCAACAATTACCACAAGAACGACATCATCATCAACAACAACAATGACAACACTTACAACAGCACCAGCGACATCATCATCATCAGCACCGACAACGTCACACACACACACACACACTACACCACCACCAACAACAGCATTGACATCATCAACATCAATAACACCAGACAACAACAACATCAATAATTTTATACATGTTCGCTCTTATGAGCTCACGTGCCATTTCACACGTAAATCACAAACCTTCGATACCCGCCTTCTAAATGTTCGTTCGTATCACTGTTGGGGTATATCTCTCTTACCTGCAACGCGTATTGCGTGCAGCCCCTAAGCCAGGAGAAGAAAGGACGGAGTGAAGGAAAGGACAAGAGGGAAGGGAGGAGGGTGGACCGCGAGAGAGAGTAGCAGGAGGGGGGCTAGGAGCAGAAGCCACGTGGCGGAGCCAGACTGGCAGATCGGGCGGGTAGACCTTAGCGGGTGGATCGGGAAGGCAGGCCCAGGCGGCCAGATCGCGCGGAAGGGTTGTTGAAGCGTGCGTCTTGCATGATTCGCGAGGACGTCTCGAGCGATAGCGCGATTCCTCAGTTCATCGCAAGGAATTCTTCAGCGAGAGCGTGGGTCCTGAGTGGCG
>CAUYUJ010017688.1:82500-130000 GCA_963575745.1 Prorocentrum cordatum | reverse complement strand
CAGCGCAGCCGGATGCAACCGGGGCGCACGCGATCAGACCATGCAGTACTGTTCACGTGAGCAGCGGGCCCAGGGAGAACCGGGCGCACCGGTCGCGAGCGCGCTCTATCAGCGCCCTTGGCCTGGACTAGGAGTAGTCGTCGCAAGCGAGCCCTATCCCTACGCAAGGGAACTGTCCCTCCATGTGTGTTTGCACGTGCGCGCGAAGGTCGCCAGCGGCGCGAGAACAAGGTCTCCTGACAGAGGCACCTGCACCTGGGGGTCAAGTGGCCGCCGTGTGCGATGTCTGCACCAAGCGCGCGCGCTGGATGCCGCGGGCACCGTCAGGCTAGGTCCGCGCTGCGCGCGTCGGCGCACCGCCCAGACGCGCCGGCTCCGCAAGCGGCGCCGAGGGCGCGGGGGGGCATAGGTGGGCGCCCCTCTCCGAAGGGCGTCCTCCCGAAGTGTTGCGGAGCTACTGGGGAGGGTCCTCCCCCTTCTCCTCGTTCGCCTCCTCCCCTTCCATTCCCGTGCCGTATAAACTTGGCATCGCTCGGACGTATGCATTTTCTTTCGGCGAGAGCCATCGAGGACCATCCTGGACCATCGAGCAAAAAAACACGCACGAAACCGAACAATGCACGGGAAATGGACGTCGGAGCGACGGCAAGTCAATCATTTCTGCGTGTCGCACCCCGAGGCCCGCGTTTAGGGCGGGCCGGGCGTTTCGCCTGACATTTCCTGCTTGAAAGTTGGCAACAGCTTCGCAGATGGAGGGTGGCAAAATGTGACTCTCGCCTTCTGCCGCGCTGCAAAAAAATACAAAGTTTCACAGGTTGCGGGCGGGTCGTTTTCAAAATGTGGTTCTCGCTTCAGCACCGCGCACATGCGTTCAAACAAATGGCAAGAGATTCGCGGATTGCGGGCGGGTGGTTTTCAACATGTGGCTCTCGCCTGTAGCGCCGCGGACATTCGTTGTAAATACAGCCAAGAGCTTCACGGACTGAGGGCGGGTCGTTTTCAAAATGTTGTTCTCGCCTTAGCGCCGCGCACATCCGTTGATAACAAATATTAGAACTTCACGGATGGAAAGCGGGTCGTTTTCAAAATGCGGTTATTGCTTTAGCGCCGCGTGTCTTCGCTGTGAAAAATAGCAAGAGTTTCACGGATCAAAGGCGGCTCCTTTTCAACATGTGGTTCTCGCCTTAGCGCCGCGCACATTCTTCTTAACATGTGCAAGCATTCCATGGATTCCCATCGTCCACGTACCAGAAATGGCGTTTCGGACGCATTCAGGATTATGAGGTCGCAGCAGTTACGTTGATTCGCGGTGTTGAAATCGCAGGAATGGCGTTCTGGTGCGATGCAGGATCGTCAAGACGCAACAATTCGGTTGATCCGTGGGCGTTGCAATCCCGAGAACAATATTTCGGCATGCTTCAGGGTCTTCAAACGGTTGTCTTCCAACGAGGCAGTTCCCTCAGTGGGGCCCATGAATAGGGAGGTTGGAGGGAGGGTTTATTCAAACATTGTTGATTACTCTTGGGCCGACACTGGTCCTCCTCCTCCTCCTCCTCCTCCCTCTCCCCCCCCCCCCTCCCCCTCCCCCCTCATCTTCCTGGGAGGAAGGGAGGCAGGGAGGAGGAGAAGAAGGAGGAGGAGGATGATACGTAGGAGGAGGTCCTTCTCGGACGGGGCCAGGAGAGGACAAGTCCGTCCCAGAGCGTTCCAGAACGCTCTCAGAGCGTTCCGGAACGCCTTGAGAAGGCCGCGACGCCTGGTACATCCTCCAGAGCCGCCGGATCTCCGAGATTCTCGAGTTCTATTCGCCCCGATCTGTCCTCGTTCTGGCTTCGGCTTCGTCTTGTCCTTCTCGCTTCCCCAGCCGACTCTCGACGGTCGCTGTGGTTTTGCCCGCCCCGGGGCAGGGCAGTGCACGCAGGAGGTCGCCTCATCCGCGGGGCGCGGGCCGCCGGGCGATGTCCGCCGCCGGGTGCTCCGGCGCGGCGTCCGCCGAGATCGACGAGGCTCGGAGGGGGAGGAGATCATGTTGGCTACGCGCAGAGGGGGGCAGGGGGGAGGGGGGAAGGCCTCTCAGAAGCACCCCTGCTCCTTCGGAGGCGCGGGCCTCTTCTCTAGACGTAGGGCCGGCGCCTTCTGAGAAGCAGCCTCCTTCCAAGAAGCCTTCCCCCCTCCCCCCGATTCCAAGTATGGGGATCGCTGCTTTTCCAGAGCACCTCGAAGATCGAAGGATCCGAGAGAAACGAGGGTCGAAGAGAACGGAGGATCGAGGACTGAGGATATCCAGGATGGAGGGCGCAAGGTGGATGATGAAGGACGGAGGACCGAACATCGAGGCTGGAGGGCTTGGGAACGAGGAACAATTTTTGGGTTCACGCAGACTTTATCCCATGTCATAGGTCCAGCTGGTTCCAGTGGCCTTCAGGGGCCGATAGGGACCTGGAGACCCCCGGAGACCCAGGAGGAGGACAGGGAGGGTGAGGAATAGGAGCAGGCATGCCTTCGGTAGGGAGGAGGAGGAGGAGAAGGAGGAGGAGTAGGAGGAGGAGGAGGAGGAGGACCGAAGATCGAAGTAGTCCGAACCCTGCTTTGCCTCGAGGTCTTTGTTTTTGTTGCAGTGCCCCGCGTCTCCTTCCCAACCCACCCCTCCCCCTCCTCCTCCTCCTCCTCCTCCTCCTCCTCCTCCTCCTCATTCTCCGCCGCCCCTTCTCATCATGCTCCTCCCCCTCCTCCTCCTCCTCCTCCTCCTCCTCCTCCTCCTCCTCCTCCTCCTCGTTATCATTCTCGTCCTCCTCCTCCTCCTCCTCCTCCTCCTCGTCCTCCTCGTCCTCCTCGTCCTCCTCTCCCTACCCCTACTCTTCGTCCGCGCGCCTGTGCCTGCGCTCCCCACGGATCGCGCCCTCCCCCCCGACCCCCAGAGAGAGCTCCCCTTCAGGCCCCAGCGGGGGTTTTGCGCATGCCGCCTCGCGCCCAAGTTGGCCCCCCCCCATCGGTGCGCTGCGCATGCCGCTCTGCACCCATTTCGGCGCCCTCGAAGTGCCGCCGTGTGGAGCTCCACCAGCGGCCCCAGTCGGGGTGTCGAGCATGCCGCCCCGGGTCCATTTCGGCACACGCCTCCAACGCTTCCTGTCCCTGTACAGTGGGGGCGCGCATCAAGAAACCATCTGCTTTTCGTCAAGGTATCCTGGGTTTCTTCGCTCAGCGCGCTGCGCGGTGACTTCCCGCAACCGTTGAAGAAGCTGCTGCGTTCGGGATCCTCAGGCTTTCACCTCGCGCGCGGGCTTTCAGGGTTGGGTTTCCTGCGAAGGTTTCTTGTGGCCGCGCCCGCACCCCCCGTCTGGAGCCAGGCCAGCGGCCTCCAGGTGTGCGTGGTGCGCATGCCGCCAGGGGCCCGCTTCGGCTTACTCTTTCTCTGTCAAACACACACACAGACACACACACACACACTCACACTCACACTCACACTCACACTCACACTCACACTCACACTCACACTCACACTCACACACTCACACTCACACTCACACTCACACTCACACTCACACTCACACTCACACTCACACTCACACTCACACACTCACACACACAAACACACACACACACACACAAGCACACACACACACACACGCTTTGTTGGCGTCGCGGCCCTGCCCGCGGCGACAGGGCGTAGGAGGTCGGAAGCCAGTGAGGCGCGCGCGCCTGCACCCAGCCGAGGACTCAGAGACCACTCAGGGCCTCGCAGCCGCCGGCAGCCACAACCATCTGGGAAGGGACGACGAGGAGGGGGCGGTGACCACGGTGGGGCGGAAAAGGTGCCACAAGCCCCCCGGGACCGGAAGGCGGGGAGAGCGAGCAGAGGCAGAGTGGACCGACAAGGGGAGTGCCAAGGAGCGACAGGGAGAGCTTGAGCAGGCGGTGAACCGCAACAAGTCGGAGGCTAAAGAGGCCGCGAAAGCCGCGGAGCCGGGCGGCGCGCGAGCAACGGCGGCGGCCGAGAGGGCGGTCCCTGAAGGAGCGGCCAGGGCTGTCCCTCCGAAAGGACCCAGGGGGTCCAGGCAGCGAGCGGAAAGGTGGGCGCGGAGGCAGACAGGAGGTGGAGAGCGGCAAGGCGGCCCCGAGCCGCAGCGGCCAGCCCCAGTCCAGCGGGGTCGAGGAGGACCCGCCGCCCCGGGGAGGGGAGAGGCACGCAACGGCACGGAGGGGGCGCAGACCAAGCGGGGCCTGGGAGGCGGGCACGCGCGCGGGTGCACCTGTCGGGCAGCGCTGACCGCAGCGAAGGCGGGGCCCGGAGCTGGAAGAGGACCGGAGCCCGTTCACACCGCCATCTGGGCGCCCCAACCGCTCTCGTAGGGGCAGGGGCCCGCCCGGCGAGGACAGGGGCCGTGGGAGAGGTCCCAGGGGGGGGAGGACCTGGCAGGGCCAACCTGGAAGCACAGTCGGGCCGCTGGAGAAGGAGCCCTTTTCGGTGGGGCAGGGGCTCGGTGTTCCTCAAGTGTTGTACAGCTTGTCTTACTTAGGGGATCCTTGGGTGTTCTATGGGAGATCGAAGTTCACCGTACGGAAGGGAGGAGCCTCGCTCCCTATTCAGGCTTCTTTATGGCAGCGTTCCGACTGTAGCGAAAGGGCTGCCCCAGGCCGGCCGGGGGGCAGGGAGACGTGCAACGCGGCAGGACCCGCGGGGAGGGGGGGGGGGCGGAAGCGCCGGGTGCGACGCGGCCCGTATCGGCTGCGGCCGGCACAGAGGCAGGGCACGCCGAAGCCCAGCGTGCCTGCGGGGGCCACAGCAGCCCTCACCGTCGCCTCCGTGAGTTGTGCTGGCTGAGTGGGCGGGAGGCCCAGACTCCCTCGCGTTGTGAAAAAATGCGACGGTCGGTGTTTCCGCTATGTTCGGCCTCAGGGGGCCCTCGCCGGGCCTTGGGACCGTCAAACGATTCGAGATGAGAAACCGGCCCAGGGGAAGGGGTCCAGACCTCTGGGGGTCGACGTTGTGAACAAAATCACGACCTCGGGGGTCTGGGGGCGGGCCGCTTCCTCACGGCAGGGCCGCCCTCGCTGGGGACCGCGCCGCCCCCAGGGGGTCCACGCGGGGGAGGGGCTGGCTGTGCCCTTGGGTTTAAAGGATGGTGTGGATTCGAGAAGGAGGTGGAGGAGGGAGGTGGGAAGGGACTACCTTGCCGACACCTGCAACACAGACACTCGATTCCCGCGAGGGTTTCCCAACTTTGCCGCACCTTCGTGGCACCTCCTCTTCCCGCTGAGTCTTCCAAGGTGGTAAGAGTTCGAGCTGCTGTTCGCGCGAGCACGTCGTGGCCGCGAAGCGTTCAGGACCAGAGCATGACCCAGCCGACCCCACCAGGGGGCTCAGCGGTGTTGGCGTGCTTGCCTAAATCCCGATGGCCGCGCTGCTGGCACGCCGTCAGGCCCTGGTGGAGGGGGCTCTTCAGACGGCCCCGTTCATTCAGCGAACAGCCGCGAACGACCACCACGCTCCTGGCACACAGGGGCGAGGAGGGGGACGAGGACGAAGGGGGGAAGCGGGGCATCCGGCCGCCCCCCCCCCTCCTGGCAGGCCACCGCCCCAGCCTGGGAGCTGCCGGCGTCGCCCAGTTGGAGCGCGGGCCTGGACACGCCAGCCCCTCGGCTTGGGGGTGTGGGGGGGAGGGGGCGCTGCGCCCGACGATCGGCGACGAGCGAGGATCGGCGACGACGACGATCGGCGACGACGACGCAAAGACGACGAGAAAAGGAGGAGGCGACGGAGGAGGAGGAGGAGGAGGAGGAGGAGGAGGAGGAGCAGGAGCAGGAGCAGGAGCAGGAGCAGGAGGAGGGGGAGCAGGAGGAGGAACGGAGGAGGGGGAGAGGAGGAGGTGGTGGAGGAGGAGGAGGAGGAGGAGAAGGCAGAGGTGGACGGAGGATGGGGAGAAGAGCGGGGCGTGGAAAGGGGGGGCCGGAGGGAGTGAGCGGGGGAGGTGGGGGAAGTGCTAGGGGATGATTCTCCAAACCGTGCCTGCACCTAAGGGGCTCTCTGACCTGCGTTGCCAAGTCGCCGCGCGGGTGTGCCGAGGTCTCGCCCGGTGGGCGGCGATGGGCGCCTCGTGGGGGCCCTGTGCGCTGGCCAGGTCTGGTCTGGTGGGCCGATCGCCGGGTATGGCCAGGACCCCAGGTGAGGGGCCCAGTTAGTAGTAGGGCCAGAATCACCAAACCAGGTGTGCCGCAGATGGTGTTCTTCTCGGGTGACGGCCACTCCGGTCAGTGAAACGGGGCCTGGGGGGCACCCCCCCAGTACACATCACTAAACCAGGTCCCTTTTGACCCAGTTCTGCCAGCGCCCGAGATAGAAGAGGTTGGCCAGACCTATGATTGCCGACGGTTGTTTTCTCCGGACGGGGCTCGACGGCTGTTTCCCGCCGTGGAGGGTTCATGGCGCCCACGTCGCAGAGCGGATTTCGCTCGGAAGCAACATTGGGATGGGCCCGGACTGTCCTGGATAGTGTCGTTCCGGATTGCGAAGCGAATTTCGTGCGGGCTCGTTTGGCCAGGAATGGCTCGTTTTTCGCTCGCCGTCTCGGGGATTTGCGGCGACAGAAGTGCGCACACAAATCCGTTGCAGCACGTCTGCGAGGTCGGTGCAGCGAGAGTGTGGGATTTGCGGGGGAACAACAAGTGGCACGCGTGCCCTGGCTCTTGCACCAAGGAGCTGCGAGGGACAGGAGGCTTTCGCCTTCTTCCTCCAGGAGTGTCCTTCTGTGGCTGGGGGGGGAAAGCACGAACCACGAACGAACGAACGAACGACGACGAACGAAAATGAAGAGGTCGGAGCTCCACAGTGCCGTTTTTTATACATCCTCCGCGTGCGGATCATGTTTTAGAAATGCAGGGATTTAGCATTAAAAACAACGAGGAGTTCATGCACACATTCATTCCTAAATTGATCATGTATCAAAAATCCTATATTTTCAAAATCACATGTATATATAATATTTAAAAAAAAAACCTGTAGAACACAGCCGTGCAAGAGAACGTGTCTGGTGGGCCGCCATGGGCGCCCCGTGGGCGTCCAGGGTGCGCTGGCCGGATCTGCCGAGGTTCCGCCCGGCGAGGGGCCGCGGGCGCCTCGCGGGGCACCGCGTGCCGCTTGCACGACTCGTTGCGGCGCCCCGCCGTCGCGGAGAAGAGCGGAGGGGATAGTGCTTCGGAGTGCGCGCGCACACGCACACTCAGTGACTGTTTACCTGGATGCATGTTATGCAGTTGCATGCGTACGCGTAGGGCATGCCGCCGTCGCACTCGCATCGCAGGCTTTGGGACAATGCGCCAGAGATGTGCCTGGGACTTCAAAAAAGAGGGAGGCGGGCGCGTGGCGGGTCGCGGGTGGGTCGCGGAGTGGGTCGCGGGGTGGGCCGCGGGTGGGTCGCAGAGGGGGTCGCGGGCGAGGACGACGATGTCAACAACACCAATGACAACAACACCAACAACAGCATTAATAATAACAGCAACAACACCACCAACAACAACAACAACAGCAACAACAACCAACAACGACAACAACACCACCAACAACAGCAGCAACAACAATAACATTATTTTTAAGACTGTTCGCTCTTATCTGCCCGCGTGCCATTCAACACGTATACCTCGAACCTTCGATACCCGCCCTCTTCGTCTTCGATCCTACCCCTTTAGGGGTCTATTTCTTTCTTACCTCCAACGTGTATTTCGTGAAGCCCTGAGGCAGGGGAAGAGAAGACGGATGAAGGGACAGGGGGGGAGGAGGAGGATGGAGCACGAGAGAAATTCGCAGGAGGGGGGCTAGGAGCAGAAAGCACGTGGCAGAACCAGACGGGCAGATCGGGCGGATAGACCCGGGCGGATCGGGAAGGCGGGCTCAATCGGCCAGGTCGAGCAGGCGGGTTGCTGAAGCTTGCGTCCTGCATGACTCGCCAGGAAATCTCAAGCGATAGCGCGATTCCCCAATGAGTCGTGTGGAAATCCACAGCGAGAGCGTGATTCCTGAGTGTCGAGGGCGCGGCGTCAGTATAAATTGCGAGGAAGTCCAACGCGAAAGCGCGAATCTTGCATACACTGTGAGGACGTCCCGCGCGAGAGCGCGATTTGCGAATCCATTGTTTGAAAGTGTTAGGCGGGAGCCGTTGTTGGTGTTGTTGTACAGCGGTGACCCACAACATAATCTTGAGACGCAGTAACTTTCCCTTGCAACAAACGGGGTGCGAGCCCCGGAAAAAGGGCACTTCAATTGAAAAACACCGTGTGCCCCGGATGGGGGGATCAACAATACTTATTTTTTAACTGGAGAGTTCAACCACTATAAGTGTAATATTGTTCGTTCTTCCTCTGCGTGCCTACCATTCCACACTATATCCCAAACCCTCGAATCCCGCAGTCTTCGTCTTCGATCGTAACCTTTCGGGTATATATATATATATATGTATGTGTGTATAAAAATGTGTATATATATATATATATATATGTGTCGTACCTGCTGCCTGTATTTCGTGCAGACCCTAAGGCAGAGGAAGAGAGGACGGATGCAAGGAAGGGACAGGGGTGGGTGGGAGGAAGATGGAGCACGAGAGTGAGTAGCAGGATGAGGAGGCAGGAACAGAAAGCATGTGGCAGAACCAGACGGGCAGATCGGGCGGATAGACCCTCACGGGCGGATCGGGAAGGCGGGCCCAAGCGGCCAGGTCGAGCAGGCGGGTGGCTGAAGCGTGCATTTTGCATGAATCGCCGAGAAATCTCGAGCGATAGCGCGATTCCCCAATAAATCGTGTGGGAATCCCCAGCGAGAGTGTGATTCCTGAGTGTCGAGGGCGCGGCGTCGACGTACATTGCGAGGAAGTCCCACGCGAGAGCGCGATTCTTATACTAATTGTGAGGACGTCCCGTGCGAGAGCGGGATTTGGGAACAAGGAAGTATCAGGCGGGAGCCGTTGTTGTTGTAGTTCGGGGTTCAAAAACGTAGTTTGGTGACCCCGTGCTTCCCCTTGTAAAAAAAACAGGGTGCGAGCACTGGGAGAGGCATTTTGATTGAAAAATGCATTGGTTACGGGGCAGAGGTATTAACAACACTTATTCTTCAGAAATGAGAGTTCAACAGTTACAGCACCCACAACAATAACAGCAACAATCAGTTGAATACTGTTCGTTCCTATCTGCTCGCGTGCCAGTCGACGCGTACATCCCAATCCCTCGGTACTCGCCCGGTCTGTCTTCAATTGTGCCCCCTCGGTGGCATATTTTCCTTACCTGCCACGTGCATGTAGCGCCGTCCCTAGATCGGGGGAAAGGGTGACGGATGGAAGGGAGAGGGAGAAGTATGGAGCACGAGGGCAATTCGCAGGAGGGGGGCTAGGAGCACAAGACACGTGGCACAACCCCTTTTTAGCGTAGACTACCCACCTAACGTAGCCTGGACTTCGGTGACCCCCAGCCTGACCCGCGCGGAATGGGCGTGACACCTGCATTCAGGCGACGCGATTGTCTCGGAATGATGTTCCGGCTTGTGCGTGGGTCTCACCTCTAATCAAACATGTTCTTGCCGTTTAGGCGCCAGCGACATCCATCATTGTGGCTGCCGCTTAGGGGCCAGCGATGTCTCTCATTGAGAAATTGTTTCTCGCCTTGGCGCCAGCCAAATGTTTGATTGAAGATGCTGCTGTCGCATAGGCGCTGGCGACATCGTTCGTTGGCCATGTCGTTCTCGCCTTGGCGCTGGCCAGATCTTGGATTGAAAATGTTGCTGTCGCCGAGGCGCCAGCGACATCCTTCATTCAGCATGTCGCTTTCGCTTTGGCGCAGGCCAGATGTCTGATTGAAAATGTTATTATTGCCTCGGCGCCGACGGCATCCTTCATTGATCATGCCGTTCTCGCTGTGGCGCTTGTCACATGTCTGATGGAAAATGCTGCCTTCGCCCAGGCGCCAGCCACATCTTTCATTGAGCATGTCGTTCTCGCTGTGGCGCTGGCCACATGTCTGATGATCAATGTCGACGTCGCCCAGGCGCCAGCCACATCTTTCATTGAACATATCGTTCTCGCTGCGGCACCAGCCACGTCTGATTGAAAGTGCGGGTTTCGCCTGGGCGCTGGCCGCACGCATGACTGCGATAATTGTTCTCGCCTCAACGCGGGCCGCACTCGATTCGGAATGCTGCTTTCGCCCAGGTCCTTGGCGCTGGCCGCGCGCATGTGGCCTATCTCACGATTTACTTCTGGATCGCGCTATTGCTCGAGACTCGCGGTTTATGCAAGACGCACGCTTCAGCAACCCGCCTGGTCGACCTGGCCGCCTGGGCCCGCCTTCCCGACCCGACTGTTAGGGTCTACCCGCCCGATCTTCCCGTGTGGTTTTGCCACGTGTTTTCTGCTCCTAGCCCCCCCTCCTGCTAATGTCTCTCTCGTGCTCCATTGTCCTCCCTCCCCCTTTATCCATTTCTTCCATCCGACTTCCTCCCTTTCCTTGCCGTAGGGGCTGCATGAAATACGCGTTGCAGGTAAGCAAGATATACCCCTAATGGGGGTACGATCGAAGACGAAGAGTGCGGGACTCGAGGGTTTGGGTATACGTGTTGAATTCACGTCTCACTCGACTGGCTTCACGATCGATCTCACCACAGATTTGCTCGATCGATCTCAATCGATCGATCTCACAATCGATCTCACTTGGTCGATCTCACAAACGATCTCACCACCGATTTCACCGTCGGTCTCACTCGATCGATCTCATTATCGAGTTCACTCGGTCGATCCAGAATCGATCTCACATTCGATGTCACAATCGATCTAACCACCGATATCACCATCGATCTCACGATCGATCTCACTGTCGGTCCCACCATCGATTCCACAATCGATCTCACAGTCAATCTCACGATCGATCTCACCATCAACCCCACGCTCGATCTCCTTAGGGATCTCTCTATCGTTCCAGATCAAACTCCCCATCGATCTCACAACCGTTCCCACTTTCGATCTCATCTCACTACCGATTTCACTATCGATGCCATTATTGGTCTCACCATCGAGATCACAATCGATGTCACATTCGATATCACCATCGATCTTACAACCGTTCTCACTGTCGACCTCACTATCGATCACACCATCGACCTCGTTCGATCGATTTCACAATTATGATCACTATCGATCTCACCATCCAGTTCACTGCCGATATCAGCATCGATATCACCATAGAACTCACTGTCGATCCTCCTATCGATCTCACAATCGATATCACTATCGATCTCTCTATCGATCGCACAATCGATCTCCCTCTCGATATCACTATCGACAGCACCATCGATCCCACGATCGATTCCACGATCGATCTCACGGTCGATTTCTCTACCGATCTCACATTCGAGTTTTATATCGATCTCCCGATCGATTTCAAATAGATATCACTACCGATCCATTCATCGATCTCACAATCTACCCAACTCTCGATACCACTATCGATACCACCATCGATCCAACAGGCGATCTCACGATCGATCTCAATGTCGATCCCATTATCGCTCTCACAGTCGGTTGCAACATCGATCTCACATTCGATCGCACTACGCTCTCACCATCCATCGCACGACCGATCTCACGACCGATATCAGTATCGGTATCGATATGCCTATCGATCCCACTATCGATCTAACTATCAATCTCATCACCGGACACTACGGGACACCACCTGACACCGACGGGACACCGAGGGGTTCCGACGGGACACCGACGGGACACCGACGGGACACCCCGGGAAACCGCCTGCCAACCCAGGGGGGGGGGGCGTGTCTTCTGGTCCAGCCGCGCCCAAGCCAGCGGAGGTTGCATTCCTCTCGCCCGCCCACGCAGTTTCGCCTCGCCCGAACGCGCGACACGAACACGAAGCCGAAACCAATTTTCCGGTAGGGGGGCTTTCCGCTCCACTGCGATCTCACTTCCTCACATCCGACTTCCAGGTGCTTGCACCACATAGCGCACACCGCATAGCGTATGCTACATGTAGTTTGCACCACATTGCTTGCACCGCATTGCTTACAGTCAGATTGCACCACATAACTTTGACCACATGGCTTGCAGCAGGCATAGCTTTTTCTATATAGTTTGCGCACACCGAGGTTGCAATAACTCGCTGTGTTGGATCCACAAGGATGGTTGGTTTACGTATTGGAAGGATCCTGAAGATCAAGGGTCTTGGATGAGTTGCTGTTCCGAGCTCCCGGATGTTTCGGCCGATCCTGTGGAGGTTTCGGTCGAGGGGGAGGGGGAGGAATCAGAAAAGGAGGGCGCGAGGGCAAGGAGGATCTGCAAGAGTGATGAGGAGGAGGATCTGCAAGAGTGTTGAGGGGGGCGGCCCGATCGTCCAGCGGTCGGGGCCCGATCGGCCCCTGCCGCCCGATCGTCGGCCCCGCGAGGCGGCCGACCCGTCGAGGCCTCGGGCTTTCGCGCGTCGTCGCGATGGCCCGCGCGGGAGGCCGCCTGTCTGTGCCTCCCCGTCTCCCGCGCCTGGGGCCGAGCCGGGCGAGAGGCGACCGCACCGAGAGGCCCCACGGTGCGCGCCCAGAGGGCGGCGAGCCGTGGAGGCCGTGCACGTGTGCTGCCAGGTCGTTGGGATTCCGAGCCTGCTTGGCGTCGACGGCTCCGTGCCAAGAGGGGCCTTGGCTCAAGTCGGGCGTGTCCCTCTACAGGAGGAACAGATGCGAAGACAGCGAACAACAGTAGTCTGGGGACGAGTTTCGTTCTCGTATGTGTGGGCGTTTTCGGGACATGTTTGGCGCATTTTTTTCATTCTTCGTCCAGCCTCTGCCTGTAGGCGGACCTGCCCGACCTGCTGCCAGGTCGTCCGGATTCCGAGCCCGCCTGGCGTCGGCGGCTCCGTGCCGAGAGGGGCCCTGCCGGAGCACTCGGCCCAGCGAGGGCCCCCGGGGGCCGGCACGGCGCACACGCGGCGAGTCCTCAGTTCTGCATGGCGTGGGGGAGGTCTGGACTCACGTCGGGCCTGTCCCCATACAGGGGGATTTTTAAAACGACGCGAAGATCGGGACAAAATCGGATCGGGATAACTCGAAATCTCTGAGAATCGGCGGCTTTGGAGGATGTATTGGGCGCCGCGGCCGCTCCAGAGCGTTCCGGAACGCTCTGAGAGCGCTCCGGAACGCTCTGGAGCGATTTATCCCGATCCTAGACATGTTTTAATTTTCGACGACAATATCAAATACACAGAAATTCATCAAAAAATACTCCCAAAATCATCTGGGGACTATTTTTTGAGTATGTTTTTTACCTTTTGGCATATGATTGGGGTATTTTTATTTTTTCGTCGAAAATCCCCCTTGTAGGGGGACACGCCTGAAATGAGTCTGGACAGGAGGAGCAAGAGGACTCCCGGCAACAAATTCATGGGAGCCTGGTGTGTTGGTGGTCTCCAAACCAGGTGGTGAGACACCCGGTGGTGACCCCGATTCCCCCAAAAAATAATTCTGGGTCACCACCGGGTTTAGGGACACGCGGTCGCCACGAGGTTTTGTGTTTCCTGGGCCAGCCAGCGCTCGAAAACCATCACCCAAATCGCCCAAAACTCACCACCGGGTGTTCTCACCACCACGTTTGGGGACCACCAAGTGTGTCGTCGCAGATTGTTCCTGAGAGTGCACTCGCGTGCGCTAGCGTCTGGTTGTCGATGGGAAGAAAGCGCCGATTCAGCGTCGGTGAGCGCTGATGGTGCGTCGACGAACGTCGGTTAGCATCGGCTCGCGTCGGTCACCGTCGTTTCGCAGGAGCCAGCCAGATGGCATGGGAGACCCCCATACATTGCCATAGAAGGAGGAGGAGGAACGAGCCGAGCTGGAAAATCTTTGCTGCCCTGACACGCCCGCTTTGAAACGCACCACGTGCCGTGCTCGAGACGTCTGTGTTCAAACGCTGTGTGTTGGCTCGACGTGCTGGCCCACGCGTTTGCGCGAACGCATCGCGCCAGACGTACGTTGTCAGTCTCCGTGCTGAGGTCCGTGTCAACACGCCACGGGTTGCGTGCTGCGTATCGGGGCAGGTCAGGGTGAGCCACGCGCAGAGGGGGGGGGAGGGGGCAGGGGGGGGGGCTTCTTAGAAGCCCCCCCTGCTTCTCACCGGGCGCATGCCTTACCTGCAGATGCAGAGCCGGCGCCTTCTGAGAAGCAGCCTCCTTTCAAGAAGCCCCCCCCCTCCCACCCCCTACTCCTCTGGATGGGGCAATCATCGCCCCCCCCTTGCCGCCAAGGGGTTGGGCACGTGCTGTCGGAGCGGGTGGAGGGGGGCTTGGAGGAGGAGGAGGAGGAGGAGGAGGAGGAGGAGGAGAAGGACGAGGGGTAGGAGGAAGAGGAGGAGGAGGAGGAGGAGGAGGAGGAGGAGGAGGAGGAGGAGGAGGAGGAGGGGGCGGCATGGGCAAGCTCCGTCGGAAGATTAGTCGCCCACTCCTCATTCAATATCCCACCCAGAGTACCCCCTTGTGCGCGCCGCCGAGACGCAGCGCGGCGGATCGGGGGCGGGTGGCCAGTGCTGCAAAGTTCAGGCGATCGCAAACGTGGATCAGAGGGGCGTGGATTAGCGACGGGCCCCGTCTCCACGGGGGATCGCGGATGTTCGCCGCCGAACGAGGCGGCACTTGCCGCATTTTGGGCAGGGCACCTCCCCCGATTCGTGGATTTGGTGACCGCGCGCCAAATCCGTGGATCGCGAATCCATGTTTGCGCGCCCCCGAAAGCAGCAGCCTCCTTTCAAGAAGCCCCCCCTTGCCCCCCCACCTTCTGCGCGCCGCCGAGACGCAGCACGGCGGATCCGGGGCGGGTGCCCAGTGCTGCACAGAGTGGGGAGGCCGAAGAGTCGGCTGCCGTGGCTGCCGCGGCAGATCGCGGGCGTGACTGGCGGGCCCACCGTGGGGGCTCTGGCCCCGAAGGTCCCCTCGCCGCTGTCGGGGCAGACGGGCTTTGTCGGACGGGGCTAGGATTAAGACGGGCATGCCCCCCTACAGGGGGAATATCCAATCACGGTAGATCCGAATAGTCTGGTGACGATTTGTTGGCAATTTTTGCCTGTTGTTGATTATCTCCTGTCTTATACAAATCATTGTGTAGGGAGACATGCCCGACCTAAGCCTAGCGGGCCCGCCGTGGGGGCTCC
Source organism: Prorocentrum cordatum (assembly GCA_963575745.1). Taxonomy (NCBI): domain Eukaryota; class Dinophyceae; order Prorocentrales; family Prorocentraceae; genus Prorocentrum; species Prorocentrum cordatum. Next base: position 114,830 of record CAUYUJ010017688.1, on the reverse strand, counting down.
GGCCCCGAAGGCCCCCTCGCCGCGGTCGGGGCAGACGGGCTTCGTCGGGATCCCGCAAAGGGGGGTGTGCCCTGGTGTGTGTGTGAGAGAGAGAGAGAGAGTTCGATCAGGTTTTTGCACCGAACCGCCCAAATCAGATGTCCCCCAGCCGCGGGCAGCTCCCCGATAGTTGCCGATTGGTGGGGCATGCGGGGGGCATCTGTTTGCGGCAGTTCGGTGCACCAGCGGATAGAATTCATGCCCCCCTGAGGGTCCCCCCCCCTTCTTGGTGGACCCCGACTTTGTCGGACGTGGCTAGGGCGAGGATAACTGCGTCCCAGAGCTTGCCAGGGCGCCCCCAGAGCCCAGAAAGCGTTCTGGAACGCTCCGAGGAGGCCGCGGCGCCCGAGACGTCCTCCAGAGCGGCCGGATCTCAGAGATCCTCGATCCACCGTCACGCGATGGTATCCTCCCTCTCAGCGAGCGAAGAACGGTATAAGATCAACTTTTTCGCTGTCGGGGGCGCCTGTCCGTGGGCGGCTGAAAAGTTCATACCCCTACGGTGCCACCGTAGGGGTATAAACTTTCCAGACGCCCAGGGACAGGCGCTCCCGACAGCGAAAAAGTTTATCTTATACCTTTCTTCGCCCGTTAACTCTCTGGTTCCGTCTCACGAGTGCGTCGGCGGAGGCCGAGGTCTATCCGCTCCGCGGCCACGTCCGTCTCGGTGCTGTCGGCCGGCGGGAGGCCCTGCGCGGGACGCGGCGAGGGGGACACCCAGCACCTGCGGCTGGCGCACGAGAACGACGCGCTGCGCGAGCGCCTCCGGCAGCTGGAGCTCCAGGGCGAATCGGGGCGCCGAGCAGGGGGGGGGGGGGGGAAATTCGGGGAACACGCAGTGACACAAGCATAAACATTCGGAGGACCGCGCGAGTTTCTTGGGTCGGCGCTGGGGCCCCCTGGCGCGGTCCGCGCGCCAAGGAGGGGGTCTCAGCGCGGATCCGAGAAATCCTTGTGGACCTCCGAGTTGTTCTGTTTATGTAATTGTTTGTTCCTTTTAAAAAAACCTGAGTTGGGCGTGTCCCTCTACAGGAGGCATGTTCGAAAATAGTAAGGGGACGTTTTCGTTACTACTGTTGAGCATGTTTTGAATATTGTTCGACCATTTTTTATTGTTCGTCCAAAATCCTTATGTATGGGGTTCGCCCTTACCTGCTGGAGTGTCCAATAACGCGTATTTCCCAAACCCTCGATACCCGCCCTCTTCGTCTTCGATCAAACCCCTTTTGGGGGGTATACGTTTCTTCCCCGCAGGCCGGGCCCCGGCAAGCGGCGGGGCGGCCGCGGACCGTCGGCCTGGCCAGCGGCAGCGCTGATCGGCGGGGCGGCCGCGGACCGTCGACCCGACCTCAAGAGGGACGGACAGGGGACCGACCACGACGACGACGACGACGTCGACGACGATGGTGACGACGACGACGGCGACGACAATGATGACGACGAGCGAAAGCGAGAGCGAGAAAAAACGACAGCAGGGCCACGAAGGACACGAAGTAAACCACGAAGGGCGACAGCGGGGACACAAAGGGAATGCGTATGGGGCCACGAAGAGCGCGAACGAGCGGGGGCCACGAAGGGCAGATAATGTGGGGCCACAGAAGGCAACGATGGGGCCATTGAGGGTAGCGACGGGCCGCGTAGGACAGTGATGGGGGCCACGAAGAGAATGCACATGGGGCCACAGGGCGCGAACGAGCGGGGGCCACGAAGGGCATACGTATGTTGGGCCGCGGAGGGCAAAGACGGGCCACAGAGGGCAACAACGGGGCCACGAAGGGCAGCGAGGTGGCCACGAAGGGCGACAGCGGGGCCACGAAGGGCACACATATCTGGAGCCACGAAGGGCAGCGAGGGGGCCACGAAAGGCAGCGAGGGGGCCACGAAGGGGAACGAGGGGGCCACGAAGGGCTGCAACGGGGCCGGGAAGGGCTGCAATGGGGCCACGAAGTGCAGCGAAAGGGCCACGAAGGGCTGCAACGGGGCCGCGAAACAAAGGGAGGAGGCCACGAAGGGCTGCAACGGGGCCACGAAGGGCAGCGAGGAGGCCACGAAGGGCTGCAACGGGTCCACGAAACAAAGCGAGGGGGCCACGAAGGGCTGCAACGGGGCCACGAAACAAAGTGAAGGGGCCACCAAGGGCAGCAACAAGGCCACGAAGGGCAGCGAGGTCCCGATTTCTAGGTAATCTGTGAGGGAGTCCTAAGCGTGAGCGCGACCCCTGGATGCCTGGGTGTCGGGATCGCGGCGCTTAAGTAAATTGTTGGAAATTCCAACGCAAGGGCGCTATTCGTCAGTAGACTGCAAGCAAGTCTCCAGCGAGAGCGCGACTGCAGAGCGCCGGGAGAGCGATGCCTGCATAAATTGTGGGGAAGTCCCAAGCGAGAGCGCGATTCCTGAATAACATGCGAGGAAGTCTCGGGCGGGAGCGGGGGTCCTGGCTAAAGTGTGAGGAAGTCTTAGGCGGGAGCCGTTGTTGTTGTTGTTGTTGTAACCCGGGGGCCAGAGGCCCAGTTTGAACATCAAGAGTTTCCATGTCAAAAAAACAGGGTGCGAGCGTCGAGAGACACACTTTGATGGATAAGAACAGTATGCGCGGGTGGGGGGATCAACAATACGTATTCCTCAGAAGTGATAGTTCAACAACAACAACAACAGCATCAGCAACATCAACAACATCATGTTGAATACTGAACACGTATATCCCACCCAAACCCTCGGTGTCCGCCGTCTTCGTCTTCGTCTTCTTCCTATCTTCCTTACCTGCCACGTGCATGTATCGCAGCCGCTTAAACAGGGGAAGAGAGGACGGATGGAACGGGGGAGGGAGAAGGATGGAACACGAGAGAAATCAGCAGCAGGGGGGCCAGGAACAGAAACGACTTGGCAGAACCACACGGGCAGATCGGCTGGGCAGACCCATAGCGGGCGGGTCGGGAAGGCGGGCCCAGGTGGCGCGATCGAGCATGCGGGTTGCTGAAGCGTGCGTCCTGCATGAATCGCGAAGAAGCGTCGAGTGATAGCGCCATCCCCAAGTAAGTCATCAGAAAGGCCACAATCGGAGCGTGATTTCTGGGTGTCGTGGGTGCGGCGTCTGGATAATTTGCGAGGAAATCCCACGCGATAGTGCGACTCCTGCAAAACACTGTGAGGAAGTCCCCCGCGAAAACGCGATGTGGGCCCAAGCGGCCAGCTTGAGCAGGCGGGTTGTTGACGCGTTATTATTGCATGAATCGCGAAGAACTCTTCGGCGATAGCGTGATTTCCCACATAGGTTGGGGGGACATCGAATCTACCGCGACGAAAGCCCACGCGAGAGCGCGATTCTTGTATAAACTTTGATAACGTCCAGGGTGAGAGCGCGATGTGGGAACATATCGTGGCCCAGACCGTGGCCCAACAGCTTGGTTTAGTGGCGCGTTGCTTGCTTTTGTAATGTAATAGGTGTAATTCCTGGGAGAAGCGAAGCAGTTTTTTGTTGAAAAACGCAGCGGTTACCGGGCAGTGGGATTTGGAATCCACTGCCCCTCTGGTCTGATGCAGTTGTATAGGAGGGGGAACAGAGGACGGAGTGTTTACACAGTTTGGAGGAATTCGTGAATTCAGTATGGGTCGGGCTTGAAGCGCCTCGAAAGCGCGCGCCCGAATTGCAATCATATGGCTATATGCGGACCCAGGACAGTTTGCTTCCCGTCGTCGGCCTCGCCCTTGCTCCGTTCCCCTTCCTTTCTTCCCTCCCCTGGATGATGTCGAAAGCGTCCGCGGCTCGGGCGGGGGAGCGCCCCTGACCACCTCCCTCATTATTCCTTGTTCCTCTTTGCTTCCCTGCGCCACCGTCCGTCGTCCTACCTCGTCTTCCATCCATGTTCGAAAAGTGGAGTCCCTGGTGCCGCGTGCCCGCATCAGTGGTATATCGCCTTTTCGATATCCGAGCACAGCGGGGCAACCAAACAGACGCGATTGACAACGCGAGCGTTCGGGGCGCACTCCAAACGTGGGCGGCACGGCCGCCGAGCACAGTCGCATCGCTAACATGTAAATTCTAGGTGCCTGCGGCAAGGCCCGCCCCTTTACCAGCGCAGCGGTCTGTATGGCGACGCGGGGAGTTTTGACTGTTAAGAGGTCCATGGCATGTGACACCTCTCTTGTTTTCGGACTGCTGCGCGGCATTCTTCGGGGTCATTCGAGGCCTTTTCGGGGCATGTTCGGGCCGTTGGGGGTCGCTTTGGCGCCGCGTTTCACCGCGGCCGCCTTGGGCCAGGGAAGCGTGTATTTGCAGTTCCCTCGGGGGCGCACTGGGCCGGGGAAGTGTGTATTTGCATCCCCCCCTAGCTGGGCATGTCGACTTCGGTTCTGGGTTGGCAAAGTCGGGGCACCCTCGAGGTGGCGAGCGTTCACCTTTCTGGAATACACAGATCAAGGTGTGATCTGTGTACACAGCTTGTGTCTTCAACTGTGTATTTTCGTGTGTGTGGGCCCACTGTTTACACAGATCGTGGTGTGATCTGTGTACACAGATCTCGCTCCCATCTGTGTATTTGGAGTGTGCGCCTCGCGGGTGGTGTTGACTGGGCGGGAACTTTCACGTTTTTCGCTCGGCTGGTCCAGGGGGGGCGTCGTACGCAGTCGAAATACACAGTTCGTGTCTCCAACTGTGCATCTGTCGCGCGCCGCTCGGCGGAGTGGTCACTGGGCGGGAGTTTCCGCGAGTTTCCCAGCTGGTCCACCAGGGGGCAGTCTGGGCATGCAAAGGCGCGGGGGGGTGGGATGGTGGGCCGTAGGAAGGGAGGGGTTCGATAGGAGGGGCGGCCAAGAGGCCAGGGATGAACCGGAATGGACGAGAGGGGAGGAAACCGGTTCAGGAGGAGCTGCATCATCGGTGTCAGCATCACAAGGACGAGGGGGGCGGGGAGGGGCACATGGAGGGGGCATGATGTGCACTAGGGCGTCGAGGATGGGAGGAGGGCAGGCATGTGGACGATAGTGGGAACTAATCCGGCGGAGGAGGACGACGAGGAACGACATGAATGGGCACGTGGGGGGTGACAGTGTGGATGAGGGGCATGGTGAGGACTGGGGGTTATCGGAGTGGCATGAGGAGAGTGGGGCCTAAGCGAAAGGATATTGGAAGGCGGCGGGGGATGGGGCATGAGTTCGAGGCGGGCGCCAGCTAACGATTAGCTGAACAGTGTCCTGCGTGTGCGTGCACCCCCCCCCAGAACACAGTGACCGGTTGCAGAACTTCATGATATGGGTAACCGTGCGCGTCGTGCGTCCAGCCCAAAGGCTCGAGTCCACGACGCCCCTTGGCGTCGCGTTGATGCCGCCCCGATTTGCCAGACCGCATATGCAGAAAAGGCACAATATGTGTTTGAAAGTTTGTTTCATGACCCTTTCTATAGTAACAGACCCACGTTGGAAACCAAAGTGGGATCGACAGTATTTACTATTCAAACATGGTGGTTACATACTGATTTTACCCGACTGCTTTATGTTTCTACATGCGGCATGCTTCCATCATGATAGCTATCCCCCATGGGGGGTATTTTCTTGCACAGAGGGTCCGATATTCCCTTGCCCAGATCCCCCGCCCGATGGGGATCTTGACAACACCTCTTCCGAGGCATTTCTACATGTCTAGCCCGGATGGCACATCGACTTCGCAATCGCCTTGCCAATGCCTTGTGTCTAGATCGGACCACGCGCGAGAGGCCCAAATTGTTTCGCGAGAGGCCCCTCGGACTCTGGGAGAGCCCCCGGGGCCCCTTGGACAGCCTTCGGAGCCCGTTGGAGAGCCCCGAGCGCCTTTCAAAGAAACTGCAACACCCGCGCGTGAAACATGAGGGCCTCTGGGTGATGCCTTAAAACTGAACTGGAGAATTCTGGGCCATCGCGAGGAGACTTCAAGGCATGTTTGGGAAAAGCTCGGATCGGAGGAGCTTCCGAGCTTCGAGGAAGGAGAGGAGGGAACATAACGAGGAGGAAAGATGAGGGAAGACGAGAGAGGGACGAGGAGGAGGAAGAAAATGCGGAGGAGGAGGAGGAGGAGGAGGAGGAGGAGAGGAGGAGGAGGAGGACGACGACGACGATGACGACGACGACGACGACGGGGTCGCCGCCGCGGGCTCTCGGGCGACCCCTGGCGCGCGGAACGCGCCAGAAAAACACCGGTGCAGACCTCCGACACTGCATGCTGCGTTCTTGAGGATCGGCGCCGCGGGTTGGGGAAACCCCGCGGCCTCTGGGAGTCTCGAGTACCAGTTGAGAAAATATTGAGCGGGAACGTTGTTGTTTGCAGATGGAGCCGCTTGCGGGGCCCAGGCGGGCGCGCCCGTATTGAGTTCAAAGCGAGGATGTACCGATCGGGAGCGCCGGTTTTGTTGGAAAGCTGGCTACACGGACTAGGGGAACTTCGGGGCATCCGGGAGTCTCGAGTACCAGTTGGGAACGTATCGAGCGGGAGCGTTGTTGTTTCCAGGGGGGGCCGCTTGCGGGGCCCAGGCGGGAGCGCCCGTCCTGAACAAAAAACAAGAACGTATCGGACGGGGACGCCGCTTTTTGTGGAAAGCTGGCTTTCGGCGGCGAGCAAGAGCTACGATCCCAAGTAGGAAAGGAGGAAGTATCGAACGGGGGCGTAGTTGTTGATGTTGTTGTTGGTGGTGCTGTTATTGTTGGTGGTGTTTGTGGTGATGTTGTTGTTGGAGTTGTTGTTGTTTTACTTCAGTCTTCATATATACATATTATGTATGGTTGGTGGTACCCCCAATGTACTCCCAAATTTACTCCCACTCAATTTACTCCCAACTTACTCCCAATTTACTCCCAAGTTACTCCCAAATTCACTCCCAAGTTTACGCCTGACAGTTCTTCACAATTTACTCCCAGATCGCGCTGTCGCGCGGGATTTCTTTGCAGATTATACCGGAACCTTTCTCTTGCGTGGGCCCCCTTTGCAATGTATTAAAAGCCGCGCCTTCGACACTCAGGAATCACGTTGTCGTTGCTGATTTCTTTTTTGTTTTCTTGCGCAAGGTGTCTAGAGTTCCGACCACTTTATTTCGGCACGGCACCCCCTCCATCACCCACACATTCCACCAGCCAGCGCGCCCTTCCGCCCCGACCCCTTTATTTCGGCACGGCACACCCCTCCGCCGACCCCTTCATTTCGGCATGGCACACGCCTCCGCCCCGATTTTTTTTATTTCGGCTTGGCACACACCCTCCGCATCCCCCCCACCCTCCAGCCAGCGCGCCCCTCCGCCCCCACACTTTTTTTTTCGGCACGGCACACCCCTCCGCCCCGCTCCTTTGGCACGGCACTCCCCTCCGCATCCCCCCCACCCACCAGCCAGCGCGCCCCTCCGCCCCGACCCCTTTTTATGTCGGCACAGCACACACACACACAAACACACACACACACACACACACCGCACCCCCCCACCCACCAGCCATCGCGCCCCCTCCGCCTCAACCCCTTTATTTCGGCACGCCCCCCGCCCCGCGCGCCCCTTCCGCCCCGACCCTAGTAGTTAGTAGTAGTAGTATAGTAGTGTAGTAGTAGTAGTAGTAGGAGTAGTAGTAGAGTAGTAGTAGTAGTAGTAGTAGTAGTAGTAGTAGTAGTAGTAGTAGTAGTAGTAGTAGTAGTAGCAGTAGTAGTAGTAGTAGTAGTAGTAGTAGTAGTAGTAGTAGTAGTAGTAGTAGTAGTCGTAGTAGTAGTATATTTGCAGTATTATTGTTATTATTTTTCTTCTGATTATTCTTATCATTGGGTTTTATCATTAGCACCATCGTTATTGGTATTAGTATTGTTATTCGCATTAGTAGTGTTCGTGCTATTATTGTTGTTATTATTGTTACTACTACTACTATTGTTATTCGCATTATTATGATTCTTATTATTATTAACTTGTATTAATGATATCATGATTATTATCATGAGCATTGCGATTAATACTATTATTATTATCATTATTAGTATTGATAGTATTACTATTAATAATAATAATAATAGTATTATTATTAGTATTAATCTTACTCGTGCTAGTAGAAGTATTATTATTGCTGATAGTATTATTTCGGCACGGCACACCCCTCCGCCCCGACCCCTTCTATTTCGGCACGGCCTACCCACACCCCTCTGCATCCCCCCCACCCACCAGCCAGCGCGCCCCTCCACCCCGATTTTTTTTATTTCGGCACGGCACACCCCTCCGCCCCGACCCCTGTCTTTGAGCACGGTACACCCACCAGGCAGCGCGCCCTTCCGCTCCGCGACCCCTTTTTTATGTCGTTACGGCACACCCCTCCGCCCCGACCCTTTTTTATGTCGGCACCGCACACCGCCTCCGCATCCTCCCACCCACCAGCCAGCGCGCCCCTCCGCCCCGACCCCGTTGTTTTGGCACGGCCCCCCCCACTTCCCCCCACCCACCAGCCAGCGCGTCCCCTCCGCCCGACCCCTTTATTTCGGCACGCCCCCCTCCCCCTCCCGCGCGCCCCCTCCGCCCCGCGACAATTTTATTTCGGCACGGCACACCACTCCGCCCCGACCCTTGTATTTCGGTACGGCACACCGCTTCCGCATCCTCCCACCCACCAGCCAGCGCGCCCCTCAACCCCGACCCCTTATTTCGGCACGGCCCCCCCCGGCCCCCCACGAACCAGCCAGCGCGCCCCATCCGCCCCGACCCCTTTATTGCGGCCCGCCCCTCCGCCCCCCGCGCGCCCCCTCCGCCCCGCGACCCCTTTTATTCCGGCACGGCACACCTCTTTGCCCCGACTTTTTGATTTCGGCACGGCGCACCCCCTCCGACCTCCACCCCACACCCGCCAGCCAGCGCGCCCTTCCGCCTCGACCCCTTTAATCCGGCACGACACACACCCCCGCCCCGACCAGTTGATTCCGGCACGGCGCACACCTTCCACATCTCCCCACCCACCCGCCAGCGCGCCCCCCCGCCGCGACTCTTTATTTCGGCACGGCCCCCCCTGCATCCCCCCACCCACCAGCCAGCGCACCCCCTCCGCCCCGACCCTTTTTATTTCGGCATGGCCCCCCCGCGCGCCCCCTCCGCCCCGACGGTTTTATTTCGGCACGGCACACCCCTCCGCCCCTCCGCCCCGATCCTTTTTTTTTCATTTCGGTACGGCACACACCCTCCACATCCCCCCCGCCCACCAGCCAGCGCCGCCTTCACCCCACACCTTTTAGTTCGGCACGGCACACCCCTCCGCCGGACCCCTTTATTTTCTTCCGCACCCCCCCACCAGCCAGCGCGCCCTTCCGCGCCACCGCTTTTATTTCGGCACGGCAGACCCTCCCCCCGACCCTTTCATTTCGGCACGGCACAACCCCTCCGCATCCCCCCACCCCCCAGCCAGTGCGCCCCTCCTCCCCGACCTTTTTTATTCTCTTGCGCAGGGTGTCTAGAGCGCCGACCACTTTATTTCGGCACGGCACCCCGTCCATCTGTGGATAGTTTAGGTCCTCAGCCCCCCAATGACAGCGCCAGAGAGACCCAGGGGTGTAGAACATTAGAGCATATGTTTGCCCCTCTGCTGCGCCCAGGAAACCGGAAAACGGTTCCCAGTTTTTCCTGCTTTTGGCATTTGCATCGCATGATGTTGCATAAGGCGTGTGTGGCGGCATCCGGGTTTTGCACAGCTGAGACTGTTGCATCAACTCGTTTAGCATAGACCCAGCATGGAGGGCAACTTTTCCATAGCAGGCGTCGCAGGCGTCGTGGCGACACGACGGCCTATATTGAGATGAACTGAAGCGAACTGTACCCATTATGGCTGAAGAAAAGGGTAACGTCGTAGCAACACGACCATGCCAACAAACGCCCCAACATACGCAAGCAAACAAACAGCTCAGGCAGAGGAAGAGCGTCTTGTCAAGCGTATTGCGGCAACTCTGGGTACTACTTTGAGGGAGGTTCACGGCCTGCCCAGAAGAGAAGAGCTGAGCAATCCTAAACCGGTCTGTCTTCAGACGTTCATCGAATTTCTCACAACAGTAACGGGGCAGCGGTAATCATGGAGCATGAACAGCATACACATCCGCAGGTTATGAGCCCAAGGACTACGCAGCGGCTCGTCATGCAGGAGACGCTGATGACTGACGTGCGAGCCGGCCGCGTCTCACCATATCAGGCCCTGGGCCAGCTCCTTGCTGCGAGCCAGGCCCAGGTGAGTCCGCGCGCGCAGCCAGCCACCCAACTGGCGCTGCCTACGTCAATTCCAGCGCTGCCGTATGGCCCATGGCCATGGCCATCATCCTCGGCGAGCTCGGTGCCACTGATGCCTGCGCCAGCGGCGCTGCCCTACGCTCACGGGTCATGGCCGCCGTCCTCGGCGGGTTCGGTGGCACCTTGGCCGCCTCCCCAGGCGTCGCGGCCGCAGCAGCCCATCCAGTCGCAGTTCGTGGAGCCCGTGCATTCGCTCAACCCGATGCTCTCCATAGACAGGCCGACGCCGGTGAACCCCTTCGCCACGTTGGAGCAACGTCATCCGGCCGCGCAGGCGAGTCCGTTCGCCTTGCCCCCGGCTCAGGCGAACCCTTTCGCCTCGGCGGCTCCGCTCTTCCCACCGGCGGCGCCGCCGGCTTTGACGACGCCGTCGCAGTGCGCGACGCCTCGGGCTGAGCCAGCCGCGCAGGCCACCGCCAGCATCGGGGCGGCGCTTCATCAGCTGACGTTGTTTTTGTCTGCTTCCCGCGCGCAATCAGCACAGGCGCAGCCTCCAGAGGAGGCCGCGCAGACGCAGCCTGCAGATGGAGCCGCTGGAGCGGGTTCGGCAGAGGACCCGCCTGTTCCAGACACTGCCTCGGTGGGCCTCGGTGCGGGCGAACAGCAAGCCCAGCCTGCTCCGACAGTCCAGCCTGTCCAGCCCGTTGTCCCGTTGGACGTCGTTCTCGGGCTGGTCGAGAGCTTGGGGGCGGCAGCTTCGCCGACGACCTCCGCGCCCGCTCAGCGCCACACTGTAGAAGAAGCTGATCGGATCAGCTTGGGCGCATTCCCTCAATCCGATTACCGGAATTGGAGGGAGTCGGCGATGGCCAACATCATCGCTGCGTCTGTGCGGCCGCAAGACACGGTTGCTTTCCTTTCGGCCATAGCGGACCCGCCTGTGTCTGATGCCGACCTCGCGCGGCTGAGGCCCGCTGCGTTCGAAACGCTGGACGCCAAGATCTACAGCTCCATCCTAAGCATGCTCACCACCAAAGTCAACGAGGATACGAGCAGGCTCATGGTCACCATCCAGCAGCGCGTCTGCCCAGGGTCCGGTCACCAGACGTTCCGCGCGGTGGACGCGGACTTCATGACTCATGGCCCACGTCGGCGCCAAGTGCTTCTCAACGAGCTCCACGCCCTGAGGCCGGTCAACGACATGGCGCACGTAGAGCCGACTATCTTGAAGATCCGCCAGATTCTGTTGCAGCTTAAAAACACGCCTGATCTCCCGAGCGACGGCGTGATCACTGGCATGATCCGCTACTTGTTCCGCTCCAACACGAAGGTGGCCCCCGTCCTCGCGTCGTTTGACCTCGTCCAGGCTTCTTCTTCTGCTCAACTGCTGGCTGCGATCGAGCGGCTGTGCATTGAGCGCAGCCAGCACGACGCTCGCCAAGCCGAAGGAGAAGGCGTTCGCGTCGAGAGGACCTGGAGACGGGAAGGGGAGGGATGGCGGCAAGGGGAAGGGCAAGGACGGCAAAGGCAAAGACATGGATAAGAAGAGCGGCAAGCTGGGGGACAAGAAGAAATGCGATCATTGCGGCAGAGCAGGACACGACAAAGACCATTGCTTCTTCAACCCAGAGTCGCCTTCGCACAAGGGTAAGGCGGCGCAGCCGGCGCGCCCGCCCGGGCTGAGCGCCGAGCACATGGCGCTAGCTGCCCTGGGTGCTGGTTCTTCGGCGTCCTCCACATTGCCATCGGCTCCTTCGGTTGTTCCTTCGGCAATGTCAGCTTCCTCTGCAGCGCCGCCGGCCAGCGCGGCCGACGCGGGGAGCTCCCGCAAGTTCCAGGCCGCGCACGCTGCCATCAAGAAGGCGCATGGCATGCGAGCCAAAGCCAGGTCCAGCCACAGCGACTCGCTACTTTTGGATAGCGGGGCCACGTGGCACATCACTAGCAAAGACTCCCAAGTCCATCTTCTCATCCACCCGGTCACTGTCAGCGCCGCCCAGGGCGACGCGAAGGTGGAGGAAGGAGGTCTTATTTCCAACCACGAGCTGCACGAGCGCACCGCGCCAGACAGCAGCGCGAACCTCGAGGCCATCCATGTTCCTGGAGCCCCAGAGGTCGGAGCCCTTGGCAAGCTCATCAAGGACTACAAGCTATCGTTCATTTGGAAGTGAGACGAGCTCGAGACGCCCATGCTGGTCGACGTCGAGGGCCGCCAGCTCACCGTCACGGTCGAGGCTGACTGCCCCATGCTGGCTGCTGTCTCCGAGGGTGGAAAAACCACCTCGCCGCCAGCGCCTCCCCAGAGGTTGGAAAAACCAGCCGGGGAGACCAGCCAATTGCCGGGCGTCATCCTGGAGCAGGAGCCGTCCAATATTCGTTTCGACATGGGCGAGCCTGCGCCCGCAAGTCGTTTCTTGGGAATGGAAGTGAAACTCCATCCTCCCGAAGGGACCAAGAGGAAAGCGACGATTGGCCAGAACGAGGACACCAGGTACATCGCCGATGAGTTCAAGACCGAAGCGAAGCAGGAGAAGCCGCGCAAGGTCCACGCTCCGGCCGCTGAGAACGACCTCAACGAGCTCGGGGCGTGCGAAGAGTCCGACCTTCCCGGACAATTCGCGAGTTCCGCACCTTCGCACATCGGGGGCCTGCTGTACCTGATGAGGTGCGTTCGGTTTGAGACTGCTGTGTCCGCTGCAGTCCTCGGAAGATACGTCACCAAGTGGTCAAAACCATGTGACAAAGCCCTTGCACGAGTTTTTGGGCACCTCGACTCTTGCCCGGAGGCGCTGCTCGAACTCGTCGGGGACTCGCGGGACGTGAACCTGGGCGTCCTTCTGCACGCCGACTCGGACCACGGCGGAGACAAGCTTACCTCCCACTCGGCGTCGGGAGCCGATGCAGTGATCGTCGGAGAGTTCGGCGCTCGAGCGCTGATTGCCTGGAACGCCAAGCACCAGCACGGCGCCGTTGCGGCGACTGGGGCGGCCGAGGTCGCGGCAGGCGCGCTTGGCCTGAAAGACATCGGCTGGCCGCTCAAGAGCGTCTTGGAGGACGTCTTCCCGGAGTCCAAGATTAAGCTCAGGATGTTCGGGGGCGCCGAGGTGGCAGCGCACGTGTTCGCAGCTGGGCGTTCTAAGGCATTGCGGTATCTCCGGAAGCGCCGCCGCGTCTCCATCCGCTTCGTTTTCGACGTGCTCAACCGCGACGACTGCGAGCACGAGCATTTGGGGTCCAAGGATAACCCGGCCGATTTACTCACGAAACCTATTCCTGCTTAGGAGCACCACGCCCGCGTGTCCACGCTCGGCCTCGTCCACAAGGGCACGCGCGGCGCTGGCCTGGCCGCGAAGACCGCCGGGGCGATGCAAGGGGGGGGAGAAGGAAATCGACGAGGAGGAGGAGCAGAAGGAGACCGCAGAGCAGAAGCAGGAGGAGATCACCAAGGAGCAGGAGGAGGAGATCACCAAGGAGAAGGAGGAGATCCAGGAGAAGGCCCGGCGCAGGCGGGTCGGCCCTGACCTTCCGCCACATCCTCATGCACCTGCCGGCCCATCCGGATTGCGACATTTGCAATTACGTCAAGATCACGCACGTGCCTGCCCGGAGGCGGAAACATTTTGTTCGCGCGCGCGTGCGTGGTCTTCGATTTTATATTGATATTGCGGGGCCCGTGGCCGAAGGTGACATATTCGGGAACAGGTGCTTGCTTTGCGGCCGCGATGAGTTTTAAGATTTTGGGCTGTGTGCGCCCATGCGCAATAAGACCTCCAGCACCGTCACTGACACCTTCAAGGCTGCCTACCCTGTGATTCGGCCCATCACGGTCGCGCGCCCAGACTGGGGCGGGGAGTTTGCAGGCCGCTTCGAGGCGCACTGCCGCCGGAACAACGTCGACATCGAGCGGGGCATCGCGAGAAGGCCGCAGATTTTCAGCCGGGAAGAGCGCCGGCACCGAACCCTCGAGGAGGGGGCCCGCGAAATTCTGTACCAGTCTGGGTTCTCACATCGTTGGTTATTTGGCAGCAGTGTTCTGGGTCGAGCACTGGAACCGGATCGGGCACGGCGAACGCGCGGCGCCCTGCACCTTGAAGAACGGCCACGAATGCAACTTAGAGTTGCACCCTTTCGGGTGCCTGGTGTTCTTTGTCAAGGGGCCGCGTTCCCACGGCACCGCGACGCTGGCGAAGTTCGAGCCGCCAGGCGAACTTGGTGTCCTTGTGGGCTATGGCGGGTACAACTCCTACAAGATCTTGAGGCTGGAGCCGTTTGTCCACCGAGGTGTCATTGCGTTTCGCACCACACGTGACGTCAAGTTCCCCTCCGGTCCTCCGCGCTGCCCCATCGGAGACATCAACCAGGCCGCGGCGCAGCCTTGCGTGGAGTGGCATTTTCCCCTGCCGCGCGAGCAGGAGGCGCCCGAACAGAAGGCGCCGGTGCCCCCAGGAGCTGAAAGTTGCAAGACGTGTGGGAAGTACACGACTACCTTGGAGGTCACCTGCCCGGCCTGCCGGGATGGGTCAACGAAGGCCCGCCGCTTCCGGAGTAAAATTCCAGGCAACGCGTTGCGCGTGGAGGGGCCTGGATGCGCTTTGCGGCGGTGCACGTGCATGGACGCCCCCGAGCAGGCGCAGGCAGAGGTCGTCGACGTGCAGGCGCCTGCACCGGCGGGCCCGGTTGGAGGCGCCGACTCCGATGACACCACGATTGCCGACCTCATGTTCGAGAAGTTCAGCGTCGACGGTGAGGAGATCGAGGGGCCGCCTTCCACGGTTGAGGGCAGTTTCGAGGAGCCAGATGAAGCATGCTTAGCACTTGCAGCTCATTTGAAGGTCATCGACGACGACGTGGGCAAGCTCGAGTTCTGCACTGCGGAGGCCATCCGGGGTTTCGCAATGGTGCCTCGCGGAGGCAAGCTCGACTCCCACGAAGCCAAGTGTCCGGAGGCGGAGGCCGCCATCGAGAAGGATATCCACAACATGACCAACAAGACGTTCGACAGCTACGACAACGTCCAGGAGAAGCAGGACATCATGAGCGCGTAACCTGACGCACTGTTCGTGTACTCCCACTTGCTGCTCGGTGTCAAGCACGCGGAGGTGACCACGGACGGGCAGCCCCCCATTTGGAAAGCCCGGCTGGTTGCTGGAGGCAACTACCTCCACGACGCCAGTGGCGTGAAGATCCTCGAGGCAGATCTGCATGGTGCCCCTGCTTCCCTGGAAGGAGTCCGGGTTGTGGTGTGGAGAGCCACGATGTCACCAACGCGCGACCTCCTGCAGGCAGACATCAACGCAGCGCACTTGCAGGCGCGACTCAAGGGAAGACCGACCTTCGTGGAGTTGCCGCGCCGGCTGTGGCCAAAAGAATGGTTCTACAGCGACGGCACACCCAGAAATTCCGGCACCCAATGTTGCGTCTTTTCCAGGCTATGTATGGCCTGCGGCGGTCCGGTGTCGATTGGGTGGAACATGCTCAGAAAGTGCTTCAACACCATCGGTGGCGACCCATTCGTGATGTCGCCGACAGCTTGTTCGTGAAGAGCACCGCAGCTGGTCTGCTCGTGCTGCGCTGCTACGTGGGCGATCTCCTGGCATCAAGACCAGGGCCAGAGTTGCGCCAAGCTGTGGAAGAGCTGAGATGTCATTGAAGGACACGGAGGAGGCGCGTGGATTGTTTAGGTCCTCAGCCCCCCAATGACAGATCCAGAGAGACCCAGGGGAGTAGAACATTAAAACATATGTTTGCCCTTTTGCTGAGCGCCCAGGAAACCGGAAAACGGTTCCCAGTTGTTCCTGCTTTTGGCATTTGCATCGCATTCTGTTGCATAAGGCGTGCGTGAAGGCATCCAGGTTTTGCACAGCTGAGACTGTTGCATCAACTCGTTTAGCATCGACCCAGCATGGAGGGCAACTTTTCCATAGCAGGCGTCGCAGGCGTCGTGGCGACACGACGGCCTATACTGAGATGAACTGAAGCGAGCTGCACCCATTATGGCTCAAGAAAAGGTCAACGTCGTGGCAAGACGACCATGCCAACGAACGCCCCAACATACGCATGCAAACGATCAGCTCAGGCAGACGAAGAGCGTCTTGTCAAGCGTATTGCGACAACTCTGGATACTACTTTGAGGGAGGTTCACGGCCTGCCCAGGAGAGGAGAGCTGAGCAATCCTAAACCGATCTGTCTTCAGACGTTCATCGAATTTCTCGCAACAGTAGCGGGGCAGCGGTAATCATGGAGCATGAACAGCATACACAACCGCACCATCACCCACACATTCCACCAGCCAGCGCGCCTTTCCGCCCCGATCCGTCTTTTATTTCGGCACGGCACACCCCTCCGCCGCGACCCCTTTATTTCGGCACGGCACACCCCCTCCGCATCCCCCCCACCCACCAACCAGCGCGTCCCTCCGCCCCGACCCTTCTTTATTTCGGCACGGCACACCCCTCCGCCCCGACCCCGGCACGGCGCGCCCCCTCCGCATCCCCCCCCCGCCCACCAGCCAGCGCGCCTTCCGCCCCGAGCCTTTTTATTTCGGCACGGCACACCCCTCCGCCCCGACCCTTTTTTATTCCGGCACGGTACATTCCCCCCGCATCCCCCCCACCCACCAGCCAGCGCGCCCCTCCGCCCCGACCCTTTTTATTTCGGCACGGCGCACCCTTCCGCCCCGACCCTTTTTATTTCGGCACGGCACACCCCCTCCACCCCCCCCCCCCACTAGCCAGCGCGCCCTTCCGCCCCGCCCCTTTTTTATTTCGGCACGGCACACCCCTCCGCCCCGACCCCTTTATTCCGGCACGGCACAGCCCCTCCGCATCTTCCCACCCACCAGCCAGCTTTTGATTTCGCACCCCCCCCCCCCCCCCCCCCGCATCCTTCAACTTACCAGGCAGCGCGCCCCCATCCGCCCCGCGACCCCTGAATTTCGTCACTGCTCCCACTCCCGGCCCGCGCGCCCCGCGCGCCCCCTCCGCATCCCCCCCACCCACCAGCCAGCGCGCCTCTCCGCCGATCCCTTTATTACACCCCCCCCCACCCATTCACCCACTCACAAGCCAGCGCCGCCCCTCCGCCCCGACCCCTTTTTATTTCGGCACGGCGTACCCCATCGGACCCTCCCCTTTCCTTTTTGTGCAAGAGCCATGGCACACGTGCCACTTGTTTCGGCACGGCCCCCCCCTGCACCCCCCCACTTTCCAGCCAGCGCGCCCCCTCCGCCCCGCGACCCCTTTATTTCGGCACGGCCCCCACTCCCCCCCCGCGCGCTCCCTCCGCATCCCCCCCACCACCAGCCAACGCGCCCCTCCGCCCCGACCCCTGTATTCGCCCCCCCCCCCCACCCACCCACTCACAAGCCAGCGCGCCCCTCCGCCCCGACCCCTTCATTTCGGCACGGCACACCCCCATCCCGAGCGCCCCCTCCATCACCCCTTTCACTTGCCAGCGCGCCCCCTCCGCCTCCTCCCCCTTCCTTTCTGTGCAAGGGCCATGGCGCGCGCGCCACTTGTTTATTTAGGAGTCGCGGTCTCGCTCGAGATTTCTTCGCGATTCATGCAGGAATAACGTTTCAGCAACCCGCCTGCTCGACCTGGCCGTGTGGGCCCGCCTTCCCGCCCGCCGGTTAGGGTCTACCCGCCCGATCTACCCGTTTGGTTTTGCCACGCATTTTTTGCTCCTAGCCCCCTCCTGCTATCCTGTCTCGCGCTCCAACGTCCTCCCTCCCCCTTGCCTTTTTCCGTCCGTCCATCCTCCCTTCCCTTGCCTTCGGGGTTGCCCGAAATACACGCTTCAGGTAAGAAAGATATACCCGTAAGGGGGTACGGTCGAAAACGAAAAGCAGATAAGAGCGAATTGTCTCAAACCGATTGTGGTTGTTGTTGATGTTGTCGGGGTGCCGGTTGGGGCGCAACCCCGAATCGCTTGAACGTGTTCCTATTTGCCAAGAGGAAATGCAGCCGGCTCCGATGGGAAAAAGTTGGTAAGGATGTAGGGCGCCTCACACACGAACAATTCTTGAATAGTCAAGGTGCAACATGGACTAGGGAACCCTCGGGGCATCCAGGAGTCTCGAGTACCAGTTGAGAAAGTATCGAGCGGGAGCCTTGTTGTTTCCAGGGGGGGCCGCTTGCGGGGCCCAGGCGGGAGCGCCCGTCCTGAGTCACAAACAAGAACGTATCGGACGGGGACGTTTTGTGAAAAGTTGGCTTTCGGCGGCGAGCAAGAGCTCCGGTTCCAAGTAGAAACGGAGGAAGTACCGAGCGGGGGCGTTGTTGTTGTTGTTGTTGGTGGTGGTGGTTGTGGTGTGTTTGTTGTTGTTGTTGTTGATGTTGCTGTTGTTGCTGTTGTTGTGCTGTTGTTGGTGTTGCGTTTGGTATTGTTATCGTTATTGTTTTTGTTGGTTTTGGTGTTGTCGTTGTAGTTGTTGTTGGTGTTGTCGTTGTAGTTGTTGTTGTTACTGTTGTTGAACATTATTAATTCTAAAGAATAATTATTGTTGGGACCCCTGGTGCACGGCCCCCCTGCGCCGCCTAGGCCGCAGCTACATTTTCATCATTTTCGTGAGGAAGCCTCAGGTAATACGATGTCATCAAGATCCGGTTGTTTTGTTGTAATCCGTTTTCCCTTGCAAAAAACACTATAAAATGACATTTCTTGTTCTAATATAATCAAATTTCAAGAATCCCTTGCAAAAAATAAGGTAAAGTGGACATTCGCGCGCGCAAGACGAAATCCTTCCAAAAGCTTAGTGTTCGGAGCGATTTTAACATAAAAACATCAAAAAACCAATGGTTTTTCAACAAAAAAATGTCAAAATCTCATCCCGCGCGCTCTTGCGGATTCGTAGGAAACCCAACACTTTTTAAACATTTCTGTCAAACGGGCTTTTGCGAGCAACTTTTTCGAACTTCTGCGACAACGGTTGCGCACCTGCCAGGGCCATCATCCCTGTCAAATAATACCATGCGGGACACATTCGTTTTTTCTTCGCGCGCGCACGCCGTCGTCGTCGGCCGCGGGGCCCTGAATAGTAGCCACGGTCGTCCGCATGCCACGAAGTGAAGTGTCCGAACGTCATAGGGCGGGAAGCTGGGTGTGGGTGGTGGCGAAGAGTCGTTTGGAAATTTGGTAGAGCTTGAACCGGCCCCCCCACAAAGTGGGGGTATTGCCCGCCTCCTATGAAAACCCTGGCACTGGTGAGAACGGAGTGTCCCCAGTCTTAAATGATTGTTGTTGTTGTTGTTGATGTTGTTGTCGCTGTCGCTGTCGCTGTCGCTGTCGCTGTTGCTGTTGCTGTTGCTGTTGCTGTTTGGGGCCGGTTTCGGCGCCCCCCGAATCGCCATAGCATCAGCTTAGATTTCAGAAGAGACGCAGCCGGCCGCGGCGGGAGCGCCAAAGCGGACTTAGGGGCTCCAGCAATAGTAATAACAAACACAATCATAAATATATTGACTTTTATAATAACCAGAACACTCCTAATCCTAATACTAATAATAAGAGTAAACATAATAATAGTAATAATAAAATTAGTACTAATATTAATAATAATAATAGTAAATCATACTATTAGTGCTAATAATACTAATGATAATACGAATAATAATGATATTAATCATACTCCTAATCATACTAATGCTGAGACGTACTTAAGATTACTTCAGACTTAACAGCAACAGTGCAACAACCATCCGCACCTGCGGAACCATCTTTCAGCCGCCCGCCCAGGGGCAATGAATGACCGTTCGGCCCCCTCACTTTGCCACACGGATGGCTTGTCGCAGGTCATCGCGGATTTTCTCGATCGTTGTTGGACCCCCTTCCCTGGCGCGCCGCGAAGGGGAGCCCTGCGCCGATTTAGAAATCCGCAGGGTCTACAGCAGGGATCGGGTGGGTCGGGCCCCAGGAAACCATGCCTTCGCAAACCTCGAGGCCCACGCAATGGGGGTCAGCGCTAACGGAGGCCAGCCGATCCCCTCTGGCCGAGGTGGGTTTGGGAGCCACGTGGGACCACTTCCTCCTCTCCGCCCTCCGCTGGCCTGGCTCCGTCTCCTCCTCCCACTCCTCCTCCTCCTCCCCCTCCTCCTCCTCCTCCTCCTCTTCCTCTTCCTCCTCCATCTCCTCCTCCTCCCCCTCCTCCTCCTCCTCATCCTCATCCTCATCCTCAATCTCCTCCTCCCCCTCCTCCTCTTCCTCCTCCTCCTATCCTGCTCTTCTCCTCCTCCTCCTCCTCCTCCTCCTCCTCCTCCTCCTCCTCCTCCTCCCCGTCCTCCTCCTCCTCCTCCCCCTCCTCCTCTTCCTCCTCCTCCTCCTCCCTCCTCCGCCTCCTCCTCCTGTTGGGGAGCCACCGGGCGCCCCAGCGGGGCGCCGCGACGGTGCCCCGGCCGACCCAGGTTTGGGCCGACCCGGGCTCGTGCACCCCCGCGCGCCAGGAGCTTGCAGATCCCAGCCGGGGAAGACGGAGAGGAGGAGGAGGAGGAGGAGGAGGAGGAGGAGGAGGAGGAGGAGGAGGAGGAGGGGGAGGAGGAGATTGAGGATGAGGATGAGGATGAGGATGAGGAGGAGGAGGAGGAGGAGGAGGAGGAGAGGAGGAGGGAGGAGGAGGAGGAGGGAGGAGGAGGAGGAGGAGGGGGAGGAGGAGGAGGAGGAGGAGGAGGAGGAGGAGTTTGCTTTCTCGGGCGCGCCGGCCCAGGCAGGATCGCGTCGTGAAACAAAAAATCAGGGCGGCAGGCTTTTGTCCGCCATTTTTTCGACCCCCGGGGACCCTCGCCGGCCCCCGGGAGCGTCAACAGGAACGACTCGGGATGAAAAGCCGGCCCTGGGGAGAGGATGGGGACTTCGGGGACGCCGTACTTCAGGAGGGACAGAAACACACAGACACAATGAATCGTCGATTCCCCCGAAAGTATGGGAACATATGGGAAGTGGGGGGAAGACAAAGACACAGAAAATATGCGAAAATATGGGGAATCTTTTTATTTGTGTGTATTTATTTGTGTGTCCCAGGGCCCCTTCAGTACTGAAAAAATCAGGGCGTCGCACGCCTGGGAATGTTCTGGTTTGCCATGGGGTCCCCGTTCGAGGGGCCCTGGCGGAGGAAGACAGCTCCCCTCTGAAGGCAGGTTCGAGCTGATGGCGGGAAGGCCTGCCCGGGGGCGTCGAAGAGGGGGGTGTAAGGACTGGGGGGGAGGGATCTCATGGCCAGGGCCGCGAAATCTCCCCGATGCCCTGGCCCTCTCCCCTTCTCTTCCCGATGGCAGGGCCTCGCCATCTTCCCCCTTTCAGCACTGCTGGGGGGGAGGGATCTCATGGCCAGGGCCGCGAAATCTCCCCGATGTCCTGGCCCTCTCCCCTTCCCTTCCCGATGGCAGGGCCTTGCCATCTTCCCCCTCTCAGCACTGCACCCGGCCCCTGGCCCCCTCGTCCTCGCCCGTGCCTCGGGGCATGATGCGGTCCCCCCCCCTCGTTTCCGGCGTGCTCGAACGGAAGACAGCTCAAATCTCGGGAGCGGAAAAGAGGGGGGGGATGACTAGGGGGGGGGTGGATATCATGGCGGGGGCCATGATATTTCCCCAGATTTCATGGCGCCTCTTCTTGTTCCATTACGCTCCTGGCCCCCCCGCTGGGCCGCGCACATGCCGCCGGTCATGATTTGCACCCCCCCCTCTTGGACACCCCCCTCTTGGCCGCTCCCGAAAATCGGAAGTTGGAGCATGACCTCACCACCCACGAGGCCACCCCGACCCAACCTGGAGGCCCCAAGTTGCCCTCCATTCCCAGTGGGGGGGGGGCGTCCGGGAACATTGAAAACCACATATGGAACCCGCCCCCCCCTCACCCTGAATTCGGGTCTTCGGGCTTGGTTGGGGTGGTCTGGTAGGTAGCCATGACCACGATACACTGGACGGCAGGACACTGGACGGCAGGACGTTCTCTGGGATGCGGGCAATGTCTTTATCCACATCCAGTGAGTCTTGGCGTTTCGGATTCTCTTCCCAAGAAACATGAGGCGCACTGGATATGGATTAGAATCTGCCTCCAAAAGGCTCAATTTTTATCCATATCCAGTGCGCCTCGGCCTTGCGGCGCCCCTTCCAAGAAAGTCCAAGACGCACTGGATATGGATAGAAATATTGCCCGCATGGGATGGGCCTGCGATCCGAAGACGTTCAACAGGTCATGCACGCACACCCTGCTTCGGGCGAAGGCCCGGAGCGTGCACGTGCGGCTCGCATCGGAGTTCGAGGGTGTATGTGTGCCTGTCGTCGTGTTCGGCCTCGGGGAGGCCCGTCCTCTGGCGGGCCGCGTCAGCAGACGATCCAGGACAGAACACGAGCCAGGATGGATGTGTGTGTTCGTGTGCGATGAGTTCATGAGGCGTTGGCGCGCCAGCGCCGCCGGCGAAGGCGTTCAAGATTGAAGTCTGGCGCACTTGCGCGTGTTCACGATTGAACGATCTCGTTACGCATGCTTGCTAGCCACGCCACAGGACCCGATGGAGTTCAACCCGGAACGCTCGGGGCCGCGATCGACTCAAGGTTGAACGATCGACTTAGCGTCAAAAACATTTGCGCGCGCCGACGCCGCACGAACATTACTGTGGCTGGGTATGACGGGTCTGGGCATGATTGGGCTTGAAGTTTGGATTCGGAGCTGAGTGAGTCTGGACATTCGTGGGGGTCCGTCTGCCTGTCTGTCTGCCTGTCTGCCTGTCCATCTCTCCCACTGGCAGGTGTGGCACCCTTAGGAGGTCGCCACAATCTTGGCGCGAAAGGGCCCTTGTCATACCCCAAGGCGGCTGCACCTAGGGTGGCCCAAATGCAATACCTGCTTCATCGCGGTGCTCACGACCATGGGGCTACGAGAGGAGACTCGCCTGCTGGGCAAAAGCAGGAGGTCCTCACAATCTGCGTACAAATGGACCCGTAAGCAGCCTCTGGGCGACTACCCAAGTGCCATTCCTGCTACACTGCGGCGGTCATTGAGCTCCGACTAGGGATCCGCCTGGCCGAAACATGCGTTTCGCCCAAGAGGCCTCCTCAATCTGGGCGCGACGGGCACACCTCGCCGAGCGCGTTCCACTACTCGCAAAGTGCCTACTCGCAAACGTCCAAGAAACACATGTCTGCTTTGATGTAATTTATCGTAGATCTCCCGCGGAGGATCCAGGCAATTTGCGAGTAGTTACTCTGCAAGTAGTCGAACGCGCTCGTCTAACACCGCCGGTCGGTCCCCCCCCCTGGGGAGACTCGTGAGTGCTCCATCCGCGCACTGGCTGGCTTTTTTCAAGCTTGTGGCCCGGCGTTGGCTGGCACTTCCGCACTTTTGTGCCGATGCCCGCCCGTGGGCATGTCGTGCCCAGGCATGCTCGCGTCGTGAAAAAGTCAGGACGGGAGGTTTTTGGTAATTTTCGGCCTCGGGGGGCCCTCGCCGGGCCTCGGGACCGCCGAAAAAACGACTCAGGACTCGGACTCAGGACTCAGGATGAACAGCTGGCCCCGAGGAAAGGATCGGGACTTCAGCGACGCCGTCCTGAAAAAAGCAGTGCGTCGCATGTCTGGGTGTGTGCTGCGCGCGTCTGCGGGCAGTTTTTGTGCGGGCGTGTCGCCCAGTCCCCGACCGTGGGCGCCTCGTGAGCGCCCCGAGCGCCGGCCGGCACTTCCGCACCTGCGAGCGGTATGCCGCACAGGAGTCGCACCCCGCACGGAGTGCGCCCCAGAGCTTGCAGCACGCAGCGTGCACGCAAGAGGCTTGCGCCGCACGCGTGGAGTCACACGGCTTCCCCCGCATTCGGGGGCGCGCAAACATGGATTAGCGATCCATGGATTTGGCGCGCGGTCGCCACATCCATGGATCGGGGGAGGTGCCCTCCCCAAAGTGCGGCCGGTGCCGCCCCGCGTGGCGGCGGAAATCCGCGATTTCCCATGGACACGGGACCCGTCGCTAATCTCCGCCCTCTTAATCCATGCTTGCCGTCGCCTGACACATGGCTTGCACCGCACAGGTTGCACCACATGGGCTGCACCATACAGATTTCACTGCACCTGTTGTCCAACACAGGGCGCACATCGAGAGCGCAAGAACCCACAGTCAGCGGTCAACGCTGGCACTCAGGGTAGACCAGGGCTGGACCTAAACGGTGTTTTGGCGATTTCGTGGGCCGTTTTCGGTTCGATTTCGTTTAGCGGTAAAGGCGGATTGAAGACAAAACGAGGGAAATCGAGAACATCACGAACACGTTGGTAGACGTTTGGTAGACGTTTGGTTCCCCGACCTCCGCCACCAGCTCTGAAGAGGAGCAGGCGGACGGTTGACAGGATTCAGCGGAAAAGGTTCGGCGGTGCGTGGAAAGGTGGGGCGAGGAGAGCAACTCTACATGAAGGTGAACGGGCCTCTTCTAAGTCCTCCTGATTTGTGAGAAACTTGCCTGGACGCCTCCGATGCCTTGCCCCCCCCCCCACCACCACCACCACCACCACAACCGCCCCCCCCTCCCCTACCCCTCGCATACCGCCCCCCCACCTGACCTGGGTGGCTTTTTGACTAGAATTTCGGGGTAGATCCCGGCCGTGGACACGAGGGCGCCCCTGGAGCACCAGAAAGGGCGAAAGACACAAACAAATCGATCCTCGAAGTTCGATCCTTGAGTCCGCCTGCTCCTGGGTACTCCTCTTCCCCCTCCTCCACCTCCCCTCCCCAGGTATGCAACGGCTCGACCTCTTCGAGACGTGGTCCCTTCAGACCTCTCTGCACGTTCCCAGGGGCCATCATTCCGAGTTGTTTGTCGGCGGTCCTGGGGCCGGGTTGAGGGCCCTCGAGACCGGAAATTCGTCTTAGCTCGCGGTGCGATGGGGTTTGAGTCACACCCCTTCCCCCTCGCACGCGGGCAGGAGGAGCAGGCGGATCGGATCGGATCGCCTCGGCAGGAGGAGGCGTCGTGCCCCGCAGCGCCGTCTGGGCCCCCACCATCCCCTGGGGGGCCGCAGGGATGGAGCCTCGAGTTGAGAGGAGGAGGAGGATGAGGAGGAGGAGGAGGAGGAGGAGGCGGAGGAGGAGGAGGAGGAGGCGGAGGAGGAGGAGGCGGAGGCGGAGGCGGAGGCGGAGGAGGAGGAGGAGGAGGAGGAGGAAGGAGGAGGATGGAGGAGGAAGGAGGAGGAAGGAGGAGGAGGAGGAGGAATAATAGTAATAGTAATAGTACTAATAATAATGATAATAATTATAATAACAATAATAGTAAGAATAACAATAATAATACAAAACAGTAATAACAAGAAGAAGACGAAGACGAAGACGAAGACGAAGATGAAGACGACTAATAATATTGATAATAATAACAATACTAATAACACAAATAATACTTATAATTAGTAATAATAATAATAGTAATAATACTCATAATAATCATCATAATCATAATAATAGTAATAATAATAATAATAATAATAATAATAATGATAATACTCATAATATCAATAATACTAATAATAATACTAATAGTGATAAAAATAAGAGGAGGAGGAGGAGGAGGAGGAGGAGGTCCTCCTCCTCCTCTTCCTACTCCTCCTCCTTCTCCTCCTACTCCTCCTCCTCCTCCTGCTCCTCCTCCTCCTCCCGCCCTGCCCGGCGGTCAAAAGCCACCCATGCCTCGACCTCCCACGTTGGGCGCAGGAGGAGGGAGGAGGGAGAGCTCGCTTGACTGGATGCCTCGACTTGATGCGGGTATTACAACGTGTGTAGGAGGATGGAGGGAGGAGGGAGGGCGGAGGGAGGAGGGAGGAGGAAGGAGGAGGCCGGAGGGAGGAGGAGGGGGGGAGGAGGGATAGGAGAGGAGGGGGGGGGATGAGTGCGGAGGGTCACCCTGTCCCGCTGGCTCTCCCCTATCCAGCCCCCCTGCCCCCACTGTGGGGCGCCGGCGCGCTCCGCGCCATGGGGGGGGATGTAGCGCCGATCCGAGAAGTCCGCGCGGACCTCCGAGTTTTAATGTCATGTCGTCGGTGTTCCCCCTTATCTTGAAGTCGGGCCTGTCCCTCGACAGGGGGGGGGGAGTATTCAAAAGTAGGCAACAAACAGTATGGGGACGATTGCTGTGTCATTTGTTGAACATTGTTGAATCTGTTTTGGCCATCTTTTTTTGTTCGTCCAGAATCCCCCTGTTGGGGCACAGGCCCGACCTAACCTTACCTTCGTCTTTCAGCACGCCCCCCCCCCCCCCTCCCGCCCCGGGCCGCGCGCGTGCCTCGGAGCGCGGTATGCGCAACCCCTCTTTCTGGACGCGCCTCTTCGCGGACACCCCCGGACCACGCGAGGCGTGAGGGTCGAGGATCGAGCATCGAGCCTCGAGACCGTCTGCTTGACCCAAGAAGGGGGTCCAGCGACGAGGGGGTGGTGCAGCAGCACTGGTGCAGCAGATTTTGCGGGTTGCAACAGATGGGGGGCGTGCAGTACATCCCGGGGGCGCAGATGTATTGCTGGATTCTCGCGCGCAATGCATGAGTTGCAGTACACAATGCAACACAATTATCCGGCGCAGTACATGTGCAATACAATGCAAGACAATTTTCCGGCGCAGTAAATTTGCAATACAATTGCCCCATATCTATTGCACCACTTTGTTTCAGCTGGACCCCCCTTTTGGGCCAACCGAAGATCGAGCATCGAGCATCTAGCCGCTGCACACCTGGATCGTCTTTGAGCATCTCGAGACACGAGGCCAAACCGTGCACTGGTGGTCGAGGCTCGAGGGCTCAGGTTCGAGGCCCGAAGGTCGTAGGGCGAGGGCCGAGGGTCCAGGATCGAGGCTCGAGGCTCGAGGCTCGAGGCTCGGGGCTCGATTGTCGAGGGCCGAGGGCCGAGGGCCGGGGGATCGAGGATCGGGGCTCCAGGCTCGAGGGCCGAGACCCGTGGGCCGAGGGCAGGGATCGTCGTGCCTCCTCCTCCTCCTCCTCCTCCTCCTCCTCCTCCTCCTCCTCCTCCTCCTCCTCCTCCCCCTCCAGGCCCGAGGTCCTTTGGCTCGGGGCTCGGGGCCCCGAGGCTCGCGGCTCCGCGGCCTGCCCCCCCCCCCCTTGCGCGAGGAGCGGCAGCTCGGCCACGACCGCGCCGGCCCCGCCGCCGTCCCCAGCGGCGGCGCCTCGGCGGGCGCCGAGCCCGCCGAGCCCACGCGGCACGCGCTGCCGCCGCGCCACGCGGCGCTCGGCGGCGCCCACGAGCCGCTGCCGGGCGCCCCCGCCGCCGCCGGCGGTGCTCGTCGCCGTGCCGGGGCCGTTTCGATCGTGTCGGTCCCGTTGGCTCGGTCGCAAAGCACGGGGGCCTGGTGTACATGCCCTCGCAGTTCCGTGGCATGCCCTCGCAGTTCCGCCTTCAGCGTCGGTTGGCGTCGATTGGGCGTTCGGGAGTGGGAGAGGCAGCACCGATGTAGCGTCGGTTTAACTAGCGCCGAGTAGCGTCGGTTTAGCGTAGAGATGGCCCCTCTGCATCAAACAGCAGCTGCACGGCTAAAGGGCGGTTCCGTTTCAATGTGGCGCTGTTGTTTGAGACGTCGTTGCACTTACCTGCAGAAGTAGGCCATTTTGCAACAGCTGCACGGATGTAGGGCGCTTTTGTTTGGTCCAGGTGGTGTTGTCATCGGGCAAGTCACAGGGCTATATGACCCCCCCTCTCCCCATCTCTTACAGTTCGAGTGATGAAAATGACAGTTGTTTTCCAGATGGAGCTTCCACATATGTAGGCTGTGGGCCTAAGCATGGGGAGCTCGTCTTTTAAGGGCGCGCTTCGCACAGTGAGCAGGACTGCCTTCAGTCACTGACGAAAAGGGGACTTTGGAGGGGAGAGTTCGTTGCAGCGTCGTTGAAACATTTTGGGTTTGTGCTGGTCCTCCTCCGCCTCGTTCCCTTCCGCTTCCCCCTCATCTTTCCCTATTCCTCCCCCTCCTCTTGCTCCCCTTCCCCTTGCTCCCCTCCCCTCCTCCTCCTCCTCCTCCTCCTCCTCCTCCTCCTCCTCCTCCTCCCCCTCCTCCTCCTCCTCCTCCTCCTCATCCTCCTCCTCCTCATCCTCCTGGGCTGTACCACCTGGGACACCTCCCACAGAACTCTGGCTGATATGTTTGCAGCCCCTGCTGAATATGAAGGCCGAGGGTTATGGGCCTGGGTGGGATCTTAGCTTGCCTGACATGCAGCAGTTTCAATCATTGTTGGAGGCTGCCTTTCGCCAGATACGCTCCACGAACAGAACTCCGATCCAGTGGCACCACAGCTACGGAGCCCAATTACGGAAGAGCGCCGCCCCAGGACCGAAGGGAAGACGCACCGTCCACGTGATGGACGCCATGGGCAAGGCTTACTACCACGACATGTTCTACATCCCGCATACAGTTTTTGAACACGGCTTTGTCAAAGGAAAGCGCAGAGAAGATGCAATTTTTGTCAATCAGATCACTGGTTGGAGACTTCGACCGGCAGGACATTGCTTCGCCATTAGTTACAAGGACCTTAGCAACGCGTTCGCCTGTGGCAAGTGGGACGAGCTCGAGCAGACTGTCCACATGCACGCGAAGCCCGAGAACATCGACTTGTGCATCCAACGATTTAAGATGAGCACGATCACCCTTGAAACCGTGGAGGGCCATGTGACTCTGAAGACAGGCGAAGGCGGTTTGATGGGGGATCCATCTGTTGTTCAGTTATTAGGGGCACTTTCTCACGACCACTGACTAAATGTAAGTATTCGATCCAGCATTGGGATGCCCTCGCTAATCAGTTGACGGCCAGGTGGCGAGACTTGAGGGCACACGTGGGGGGGCTGCACTTACGCAGATGACGTATTTCAAATGCATTTGGTTCCTGTACCCATCTCGGTCAAAGATTTGTTCGACACCATGAAGGACATCGATGATTCTCTCGACCGCGCTCTGATGGAGGTGGGATATGCTAGAAATCCGACGAAGCAGGAACTCCAGATGTACTTCCACGGACCAGGGGCCGCTACTTGCAAAAGATGGGCTCGTTCACATCCAGAATTTCTTCCAGGACTCTTCAAAGACGCCGTGCGATATCTGGGGCCGATGCTTCATGCCAATCAATCCGTTGAGACGGAGGTGAGCCGCAGACGTGCCGCTTGCGCAGATTCTTTTTATTCACTCGGTCGTGTATGGTCTCTTTCATTGCCGCATCGTTGGCTTCGCACTCCCTTCCTGAGCTACGTCCAGAACGCAGCCCTCTCGGGCATCGAGCCGCTCCCCCTCACCCCCAGCCACTACGGAAAGCTTGACGGACAGACCGCTAGATTCGGACGACGGGCCATGCAAGGCCGAGCGACACGGACGGACGCAGACCACATGAACACGATGACGACGAAACAGATCTTAGCACTGGAGGATCCCCGAGTCGGACGTCGAAATGACGATTCGCAGGTTGAACTGGTACGTGGGCTGGGCCAGGGGGCCCCCAGAAGCACTCCCAGGAGCTCTGCCTGCTGTTCGGGTCCTTGGAGGTTACTGGAGATCGGGGTGGACATCTTCATGGGGGCGTTCCTGGACCAGAGGCTTCTCCGTGGCTCCGTAGGTTCCAGGGGGACTTCCTGAGGGCCGCTGAGGACCTGGATTCGGGTTTGGACGTCTGCGAGTTCGTGAGTCAGAACCCTGGGAGGCTGCTAGACCAGGACGTAGTGACGGAGCTTCTCCAGCTCGATTTCACAGAGATTCGCGCCCGTTGTCTCTCGCATGCAGCCCCACCGCCTCGCATGCAGACGGTGTGCGCTGACCCAGTCGAGCCTCCACCAGACGAGACGCCTTCGCAGTGGCAGTGTGATTGGCAGCTTGACACGGAGACAGGCAAAAAGATTTGCGGGTGCGAGTTCCGAACCAGACGAGATTTGCTTAACCGTATGAGGAGGATCCACTTCGTTAGAAACCTCAGCTCGGTGTTGACCCCCACGAACTCCTGCATCGTGTGTCGTCGAGTCTTTGGGTGTCAAGGTAATGCTTATAAACATCTCCAGCGAGCAATGTTCCAGGGTCACTGTCCCGCTCGAGGTGCGACGACGCTCCTCCCCGAGACACCCGTGAAGTCCCTCAAATGCGTCCTGTGTGAGTATCATGCCGCCGACACTGGGGATCTCTGTTGTCATATCCGTAGCCATCTTCCTCGAGAAGTGCGGCCATCCCTTCATCCCGATAGTGAACCGATCGACAGAGATGGAACTGGAGACGCCAGATTGGCTTCAGGTGCCCCGACGTGCTGGGGGAGAAGTCAGCCGAGCTCGTTTGGCCAAGGACGTCAAAAGCAAGCTACAAGCCGGCAGAGGAGACCAGGAGAGCATCGGGCAGATCGTACTCATCATCGCTCGCTTAGTGCTGGCGGACAGCAGGGCCATCGCAGAGTTGACGGCCACCGTCTGCACCACCTACGCGCTCGACTTCGTAGAGCGTAGAGGACGGAGTTACGGACCAGATGGAGGACGCGGGCAAGCGCTGCCGGGAGATTTCGAGCGAACTAGCCGAGAAAAAGAAGAAGGGCGAGGTGGTGGACTTCAAAAGTCGCGGGCCTCCTCATCTCCACATCTTCATGACCGCCCTAATTTTTCTAGCCAAGCGGGAGACGGCATGGGGCAAGGCGCTTCGCGAGATCTACGAGAAATCTCTCAAGGGTCTCAAGATGCTGGAGGTGGGAGAGGTCGTCCTCCACTGGCAGTGGAAGCGGAACAAGAAAGAGGGATCGGGTCAGGAGAACAAAGGACGCCTCATCATCGCAATCGATTCGGATCACGAAGTCGGTCGCCAGCTCATTCCCGCCGCGCGCACAGCCATCCGGAGCATCGGGGGAGAGCGCCTGATCGGTCCTGCACCCAGAGGCCCACTCGAGAGAGAGAGACGCGAGCAAGCTTCTGGGACAGTTGCGGAAACCCTGAGAATGAGACGGAGTGATTCGAGGCCCGAGCTTGCCAGGTTACAGTCTAGCCAGCGCCTTAGAGAGTTAATTGCACTCGGTCGAGTGCCAGCGGATATTCTGTGCAGGCACGAGCCTGTCGAGAATGAGCATGTGCTCCCAATCCCCACGGCCTACGGCCCTAACCTCCCGCCGATCCCCACGGCACAGCTTCGCCCGTCGGTGAGGGGTCGAGGTGAAGGAGGGAAGGGGGGCCAGTCACGTGGAGGAAGGAGCAGTTTTCCGTAATAGTGGTCCCACTTGCAACGCAGGTGAGGTGACCACGAAGCGTTCCGTGTTTCTCTCCCTGTGGCCCCACAGTCGCCACTCAATTTTGCGTGGCTCTAAACATTTTTAGAGTCACGCATTTTTGATTATTTGGTGACCAGTGCACTCTCTGGCCACGGGGATCGAATGCAATTCATCGGTCCCCAGGGGGCGCCTCTAGGCTGCGTGCCATATCGGTGGTTGCCCCTCATGGGGCAGTGCGGCTCCGCCCGAGCGCAGAGGCCGCAGAGAGGAAGGCGGCCCGAAGGGCACGCCACTCAGAGTTCTTTCGCGAGGCCAGGTTTCAATCCAGTTGAGCCGCGAGTAACCCCGCAACCGACCGAACTCCAGGAGTCCAGTCCAGTCCTCCTCGTCCTCCTCCTCCTCCTCCTCCTCCTCCTCCTCCTCCTCCTCCTCCTCCCCCTCCTGTTCCTCCCCCTCCCCCTCCTCCTCCTCCCCCTCCCTGCCCCGCTGCTCCTGCAGCTGGGCGCCCCCGCCCTGTCGGCCCTCCATAGCTGGGCGCTGCCGCCGCGCCCAGCTGTGCTGCGCGCGCCGGCCGGGCTCGGCTCTCCTGCTCCCGCCTCTCTCGGGGGCGGCAAAGAGGGGGGTGGCGACTTCAGGCAGCGGCGACACGTCCTGGCTCGCCTATAGCCCTACCAGACAATGTTCTAAGAACCTTTTGTGGTCTCCCACAACATGTTCTTAGAACACTTCTGGTTGGGAGTCGGCCTTGTGTTATCACATCGGGGCTACGTTCTAAGAGCACTGTTTTTGTTCTTCGAACATTTTTGGGTTCTAAGAGCATTTCGTGGTAGGACTCTAGGAATGTCGGGACGGTCGGTCCCTGCTCAAAAGCGGGGGGTGATGACTAGGGGGGGATATCATGGCGTGGGCCATGAGATCTCCCCAGATTTCG
>CAUYUJ010017688.1:57500-80000 GCA_963575745.1 Prorocentrum cordatum | reverse complement strand
AAAGAGAGAAAGAGAGAAAGAGAGAGAGAACCAACGAGAGAGACATCGAGAGACAACACGAAATAGTTACAGAAACACAACTCATGCGATACATAGAGAGAGAGAGAGAGAGAGAGAAAAAAAACAAAAAACAATGGATAAGGTCAGACGCCGTAGCTGCTCGGGGGCCCAAAGATCTCCTGCTGGCGGCGGCTGCAGCCTACCGCCGCCCAGCGCCACCGACGTCGGCTTCGTCGTCCTCCGACGGGTAACGCCGTTATTGCAGCGGTGTGTTGTAGATGGGCACGGGAGTTCCGCCCCACGTTCATGCTCATGGTCCTCTTTCTCCTCCTCCTCCACCTTCTCCTTCGAGTTGTCTTCGTTGCCGTCCTCCTTATTATCCTCCTCCTCCTCCTCCTCCTCCTCCTCCTCCTCCTCCTCTTCCTCTCTTCCTTCTCAACCGTTTCCAGCTCAAACGGTATCTCTGTATATGCTGCCTGCCGTTCCTGTTGTTTGTTCCGCTGCAGCTTCGCTCGCTTAGGCTCGCTTCTCTGCCGCTCCTGACCTTCCTAATGCACCGGCTTGCCGAACGGCAGGGTCAGCTCGGCGAGGAGGAGCGCGCCCAAGCGATATCGGCCTAAGGGACCTTACACCAATTGCCGCAGGAACGCACCGACAACCCCCGTCACCAGTTTCAAAATCCGCCGCATCAGGGCGCAGCAAGCTGGTCAATTCATGATCGGCTGCGAGGGAATCAGTTACCTCTTGCTGCGCGCGGTGGGCGTGTCGAACATCCAATTCACTATGACCATGCAGCACTACCAGATGGCGTACCCCACGAATGATCACCAACTGCCGCACATGACTTGCCATCTGCGACGACATGGGCACATGATCGAGGGGTCGCCGGGCAACGCCGCTTCGGCCGTTTATTCGACCCAACACCACGCGTTCCTCACGGGCACGCCCACGCAAGATCAGGCTCATAATGCCCAGGCACGACGGCCTGATCGAGCTGGGCCGCTGCCCATGGAACGGCACCGAGGCCACCTGCAGCTGCAGCCGTTGCCGAACCCGGCGCGGCATCCTCAGTGCAGGCGGCATCCCCAACAGCAGGTGTCGACTCAGGCGCAGGGTCCCAGACCATCACCTCACTCCGGAAATATGCCGACGATCCCGAGCTACGCGACGCTCCAGTGGAACAACGCGGCGCGCACCTCTTTTGGCCCCACGAGCGC
The DNA here is from genome assembly GCA_963575745.1 of Prorocentrum cordatum. NCBI lineage: Eukaryota > Dinophyceae > Prorocentrales > Prorocentraceae > Prorocentrum > Prorocentrum cordatum. Next base: position 78,783 of record CAUYUJ010017688.1, on the reverse strand, counting down.
GCCAAATCACGATGGCGCAGCTTCAATAGCCACAAGCCCTTGCGCCGCGTCCGGAGGGTCATCAAATGCAGACGCAACAGGCAAATGCCACGGTCAAGGCTACCGCGCCTTCCTGGTCGACGTGTATGATAATGGCCTCCGAGAAGCTTTCGCTGGTTTCGAGAAGGGCAAGGACAAAGTGCCAGCTAAGTTTACGGCCGGTGGCGCGGCTTCAGGCCGCCAATGCAAACCAGTCGGCACTGACGTGGTGCGTCTCAAATGCCACGAGTGCGACTACGGGGAGCACCTCGTGCGTGATTGCCCCCCAGCGCCGCCGGCACATGCGCGTTCTCTTCTTCTACGCCCCAGCTTCAGCAGTGCCATCGCCGACGCCGACATCTTCGCCGTTTGCGCACATGGGACGTCGAAGAGCGCCCGGGCCATCCGCTCAGCAGCCCGCGCCAAGCACGTGCGCGGTCTGGGTGTCGAGGGGCACCTCCGGGACTCCCCAGTCTATGTTTGGGGGCCCCGACGATGAACGGCGGACGGCCGACTCCAGCGGCGGCGGCGCCGCGGCAGCGGCGCCGCGCGCGACGCCCGACGGCTCGCGGCAAGCAGTGGGCCGCAGCAAATGGTCGAGCTGGGCGGGGATACGTTCGTCGCCCTCGCCCGGCCTTCGCGAGGCAGAACGGCGGCGACTGCTGTGAGTTTCTGAGCCGCGCGCAGAGCTCCGCTCAACCCGCGGGCCTGGCAACTACATCGCTGGCCCGCGCGTCTGGGGCCCAGGGGCGCGGCGCCAGCCGCGTCGGCGGCGCCAGCGGCTCCAGAATTGTGGTCGGCGCCGACGCCGCCGCGTTGGAACGGAGTGGCCAGTGCATTCTTACTGGGGCCGACGAAAGGGCGCGACTGAGCTGGCGACGTAGACGCGCGAATCGCCGGCTCTCCGACCCCGCCTGCCAACGTGCAGTTGCCCGGCTGCGCATGTGCGCCAGGAGTCTCGCCCTCGCCATCAGCGCGCCACGTGGATCCAGCTCCACGTGGCCGTCGTGCTCTGCGCTAGCCGCGTCGCCGCCCGTGCTGGAGCCCCCTTGGGATCTGGCCCCAATCAATCAGAACGCCCCAGTGGACGTGTGCCAGCCATCTGGGGGGGTGGCCGCGCGGCAGGCCGACCGCGAGACCCGGGCGTCGAGCGGCGGCCGATCTGACGCCAGAGCGGGCGCCAGTCTCGACTGCGCGAAACGACGGCACATCGACGAGCTCCACAACGCACAGTTATCATTGGAGCTCCTATGACTGCAGGACCAGCAGCGACGCCAGGCGTCGCAGAATTTGACAGAAACCTTGACGAATCATCTTCCCGCGACGGCCGCCGCGCTTTCTGCGCCCCCCCCAATAGGGGGCGCCTTATCTGTCTCGAGGCCTTCGTGCATGGCGATCTGGGCGCGTCTACAATGCCGCCGCATCTGGCGCCGGGCATGCCGCGCGCAGCTCGCGCAAACCTCCGACGCCCACATGCGACATTGCCAGGCGCGCCGCGGCCAAGCCTGCGCCATCGCCGACTTCCGCTTCATCGGCGCAGATTGCGCGTCGGCGGGCCCAGCGCCTATGGCGCCAGCCTTCGCGGGAGATCCTGATCCGACGGGCCCGGCGCCCATGGCGGCGGCCCGTTCGGCGCTGGACGACGGCGCGCCCGAAGAGACTCCGCCGCGGCAGGACCTCGCGCAGTCTTCTCGGCCCGCGCCAGCGCCCGGAGCGCCGCGGCAGGACCTTCTGCATTATCCAGCCTCGCGTCGGCAGCCGACGGGGCGGCGCCCAGCGACGCCAACTTGGACTTCCACATGCCGCCGCGCAGCGGCCTGCATCGTCAGGCGCAGGCGCGAGCTTGTCAACCGACTCACTGGACTACCCGGCGAGCGCCGACCTCCTGGGCGGTCGGCGAGTCGTCGACGTCGACGCCGGAGCCAGCGCCAACTTTCGGGGATTACGCTTTGCATTTTACAGGGTCGACGAGGCCCAGGGCGCAAAGTTGGTCTCCGCTGAAGGGAATCTGTCGTATCCATTCTATTTGGCAGGAGTCGGCAGCGGATCGCAGGTTGCGCGCCGCGAGGTGCACGGCCTCATCGCAGAGGCCACCCCCGAAGGCGCGGCCGCGCGGCGCAGCGCGCCCACCGCGGCCGTGGATGGTTTCGACCTCTCCGCCCTCCTCGATCTGCGACCCACGCAGTCCAACGGCGGGGCGGCGGAGAAAGGCGTCGCCCAGCTTTCCCCGGCCCTGGCGGGCGCGGAGTCCGATGGGCCCGGCGCCAGGCATTTCGACTTGGATTCGGCGCCGAGTGGGAATCTGCACATCCACGTCGGCAACGTGGCCCGGCCCCAGGCGCCCGCTGGTCTGCGGGAATCTATCGCCCGAGCGGCCCGCGCTGCTGGCGGTGGCAGGCAACCGCCAGGGCGACGACGCCAGTGACCGCCGCGAGCTCAAGAAGCTCAAGATCCAGCATCTGGGCCCCGACGCACACGCACCAGCGCGGGGCGCGCCGCAGGCGGCAGGCCACCAGCTACGACTTGCGCGCCAGCGCGGACGTCAGTCTCGCGACCATTAATCGCGAATTGGCGTCTACGGGCGCGGCGGGTCTTGCGCCGCCGTGCACTTAATTGCCTACGGGGCGCCCCGCGCTCAGGACTAGTACTCTCGTTGGGCGGCGTGGCGGGCCCCGACTGCCGCGGCGAGATCACGGCGATCGTGCGCAATTTCAGTCCGCGGACATTTTTGGTCGAGCAAAGCCATCGGATGGCCCATGCAGCCCGTCCTGGAGCGCATCATCGACGATGTGCAGGTCGCTGTCGCCCCCAACCTTCCCCGGGCCCCTCGCGGATCACAAGTTGTTGGGCGCGCCGGCCTGGCGCGCCCCAGCTGCGATGCGACCCAGAGCGCGGGGGGCGCCTCAGCATCCCCGGGGTCTGTCGGCGCCCATGACGCCGAGGGCTCCTCGGAGTTGACCCGCCGGTCAGCCCGCGCGGTTGGGCCAGCCGACCAGCCCCGACAAGAGCGGGCAGCAGGTCGAGGTCGCCCCGCTTGGGCCCTGGAGAGGGGGCCGGACGCGTCGCCAGCGCTACAGGATCACGGCTGCGACGTCAGTCACGCGACCTCCTTCGAGGGCGCTGCCGGGTCATTATTCGGCGGCGCGTTCCCAGCGCAAACCACAGCATGCCGCGGTGCACGTGCGACGCGAGTCGGGGCGAGCTTCTTCTTATCCGCGTGGGCCCTTTCCCGGCTGATGCGCCCGGGTCAAGGGCGCCGGCGCCGGGGTCGTGACCGACGGCGTGCGCGGACCTCCACGGGGGCGCCCGGCCGCGAAGCAGACCACCGACGCAGTCGCGTCGCCCCCGAGCAAACGCCAGGCTTGCCATGGGCCTCTGGCCCCAGAGGCCAAACGCAGCGGCGTGACCACCGCGACGTTCTCCAGCGCACCCATATTCAACCAGCTATGCGCCGACCCAGCATCCAGCAGGAGCACTATAACGACTGGACGACCAATCGGCGGGCGGATTTGGCCCTGATGCGCTTCGGCGCGTTGCTCCTTGCGCCCTGCTCCAGTTTTAGTTTCACAGGAGCAGGCGCGCCGCGGAGGGCGCGCATTCGACGAGGCACAGCAGCAGCTTTATCACCGGGCTCGAACACCTCTGCCCATCCCATGGTGGGTGGCAAGCGCAACGCCAATACGAATCGGCACACTCGCGACCGCAAGCGCGAACAGCCACAGGAGGAGGCCGGCGGCGATGTCGTCGGCGCCTACGCTACGGCAAAACGCATACGCAAGACGGCGAAGATAAACGAGGGCCACGCGCCCAATGCGCGGAAGCGGGTCGCCCAGGACCATCGCGACGACTGCGGCACCGACCTCGCTGGTTTGGCTGTCTACCTCCTCGGCTTCCTGGCCCTTGGCGGCCCGGGCCAAACTGGCGACGAGGACGCGCTCCGCGGCAAACTAACCTCAGTTTTGCCGACACGGTGGTTTCAGGGCTCGTCGGATCCGGCATCAGATCGCCATCTGGCGTGTGCTCAAATCGTCACAGGCCACCAAGTTTGTCGACGTCCAACACCACCCCCACCTACCTCACCATCATGGACCGCGGCGCCGACACCATCGATATCCGCGGTGGGGTAGCGCGTCCAGCGGACTCGCGGTCCGCCGCCGCCTCGGGGCAGGTGCCACGTTTGACTTGTTCACGGGCTGCAGCGTCAACGACGCTAGCCAGCAGGGAGTCGTGGATAAGTCCATCCGACAGAACAGGCTCCTAGTTGCCATCATGTCTCCCGCCTGTCGGCCTTTCGGTCGCTGGGCTACGTGTGCCTACCAGCGCAACTATCACACCTTGCTGCGCTCATCCAGTGACGCGGCCCACGCGGCCGATCCTGCGGCTGCATTGCACTGCTGCAGCCGCAGCTCGGCGGCGACTTCGGCAATGAACAGCCCGACGCATCGCGGCTGTGCGACGTGCCGTCTTGGCCAGAGGCGTTGGCGGCACCAGTCGTGCAGTGCGCCGGCAGACGCGCCCGCGCGCACGTCGTTGACCGCGACAGCATCGACGCCCAGGTCTGGCCATGGAGGATGGCCGAGCGGTCAGCCCAGGGCATAGCGTGCCTATTCCGCCGCCCGGTGCGCTCGCATCTCGCGAACTATGTTCGCGAATGCGACCTCGAAACGGCGGCGCTCTCAGCAGCGGCCCCCAGGCCCGCGGCGGGCCGAGCGCGCGCGTTTCGAGAGCGGGCCTTGCAGAGGCGCCCGAGACGCCGTGGACTCCAGATGCGTTAAGCGGCGAAAGCGCCGGAAAGGATCGGGCGGCGAGACCGCGAGGATCACCCAGCGCCGCATGGCGCTGCAGAGAGGCTTCCGCGACGTGGGCGCTGGAACACTGGAGGCGCTCGCCTGGGCGGCGAAGCAGGCGTCGCGGCGCGGGCTGTTCTCGCAGGCGGCGCGTCGTCCTGACCGGGCGCGCGCCTCCGTGGACGACGAGATGGCACTCTTGCCGGGCGCGACTTGCGCCGAGGTTCAGTAACAGGGAGAAGCGCCACGCAAGGTGAACACTCGCCCTGCCGCCCGGCAGCGCCGCCATCTTCAGGGGGGCGCCAGGCCGCGAGTCTTTCTCCACGATGCAAGGGGCGCAAGGATGCGCCCGGGGCCTTCTCCCCGAAGCTCGCCAGGGCCACGCGCTCGCTGGGGCGCGGCGCGGCGCGGCGCCGCGGGGCTTGGAGCTGGAGGTCAAGCGCGAGACGCCCGGCGTCTGTGGCGCCAGCGGCTCGGAGCTAGTGCTTTTGCTGTCCTCGCGCGTCGACGGCCAGAAGATCGCCGGGCGCGACGAGCGCGACAATCGGCTGACCGGCCGCGTCGTCGGCGTCTTCGGCAAGATGAAAAGGGGGATCGCGACGATTTCGCTAACTGCGAAGTCCACCAGCACCGCAGTGCCAAGCACAGTGGCGCTCAATCAGGACGAGAACATCGACGCCTTGCTTCCCGCCAGGCACATCGACCTGGCCAGGGCGAATGCCGACGAGCTGGCCGCAGGTCATATTCCAGACATTCTTGTCCCCTCCCCAGAGAAGCAGCATGCGTTATGCTCGCGCAGCGCCGTGCTCCGCCTGCGTCGTCGCTCTGTGGAGGGCCGAAACCACGCTCTCATCCGTCGCGCGGCGCAGTTCAACTCCGTCGTTTTCGCCGCGCAGAAGATCAAGTCGCGCGCTGCCCCCCCTGCCATCGAGCGCGCTCGGCGACTGCGCGCGCGGCGACGGGTCAAAAGGGGAGGGGTAGCCAGTTTACGGCGCGAGAGGAGCCGTGTACATGCGTCTGGGCAAGTGCCGCAGCAGCGGTAAACAGGTCTGTCACTCGCTCGACGCCGTGAGCCGGTTGCACAAGCTGGGGTGCCGACTACACGTGGCTCAGAGCTGCTCGCAGCATGCGGGGCAGCCGACGGCCCGCGAACGCATCTCCTCGCGCTCCACGGGATGCCGCGTGGACCCGCCTCCGCCGCGGGGAGCAGGAGGCCTGGGGCGGAAAGAGGTTGCGCCCTGTCGGCAGAGCTGGCCGGCATGTCCGTCTTCTCAGCGTTGGCCACGCATCCAGATCGATTGCCTTCGGGGAACAGCGTGGCCAGCCACGCGCGGCGGCTATCGGGGCAGCTCCGCACCAAGCTAATCGACGACATGCTTTGGTGCGACACCCGAGACGCGAGGGCCGATCCAATGACGAAGGGGGGCATCGTCGGGGAATGCGTTCTCGACGTCACGGACGGGGCGCCCAGCTACGACCGCAACGCCTGCAGGCTGGGCGAGCGGCGGCACAATAACGCAGTGTTGAGTTTCCGTCACAACAAGTCCAACCACGAGGCCATGGGCGGCCATGGTGACCACGTCGCCCGCTTGCCCAACGCCACGGGCAAAGGCGACCCGACGGCGAAGGACGAGGCATGCGCTCGCATCTCGCGGTCGATGTTCGCGAGTGCGACGTAGTGATGCATGCATTCGATTGGGTTGCTTCCGCGAATTCTGTGCGTGGGGCAGCCGGCGATTGAAAACTGAGTATGCAAGTGAATGATGCCGCGTTCCATCAATTGTCTCATGCCTGCATTTTCTGAGGGGTGCGGTTCGTAGAAAGTCTTCTCGTGATAGATTGCGTTTGCCTCGCTGGTTGGTGCGCGAAAAGCGCGCGCGGGCCGGAGAGGCGCAACAGCCTCGCTTGCGCGCCAGACTCGAACGCTATGTCTGTACATGTTGACTGCCTTTGTTGTTCTTTTTCCCGCTGCCGCTTGGATCGCTGAAGACAGCCTCCCGTGCCCGTGTTGGTCGCGTATGCGCGACGTATTCGGCATTTGAAGTATCCTTACTTCTCAGCATGACCCTTCATTGTTAGTTCCGTGCTGATTCGAGCAGATGTTTTGGCCCGCGCGTTTGGAAGTGGCGCAGCGGGTCAGACAACTTCCGCACGCCCGTTCATGCCAAACCATGGGCAGGCGCAGCATATCAGGATGTGGACCTGCCGCGACCAGGCGTGACGCGTCCAGAATGTCGGGTTCCGGTCAGAGTGTTTGCAACGCGGAAAGGGGTTCTTCAGCACATCTTCATCCAACAACGCCGTAAGCCCATGACCCGGCAACTGCGGGCGCCGCAGGGGACATATAATTGGGACCCACCTCGGACGACCCGCGGGCCGCCCAACAGCAGTCCGTGCACGGGTGGGCCGACGAGGGCAAGTTCATCAGTTCACCAATGACCAGCCCCGGCTCTCCTCGAGAAACGAAGCGTGTGGCTCCGGAGTCCCCGGTCCTCAGCGAGGTTTGGGATCTATTGGCAGAGGCCCAAACTGCCGAATCCGCCCTGGCCGACCTGCACAAGAGGCGCCCGCAGGACCTCTCTGCAGCGGCAGGGTAGGAAACAAAAACATATCAAGGTTAGGAACGCGCTTCGGAGGACGAGAAGGTCTTGCGCACGGCGCGCGAGGACCACGACGCCGAGAAACAGCAACTCGCGCGCCACAGGGACGCCCTCGCCGATATCGACAAAACGCGGCAGGGCCGCCCCGGCCGAGACCGTGCCCCCCGCGGTGGCCGGCCCTGAGGCCGAATTCGACCCGCAGCTGGACCTGGAGCAACTTGGGGTCTTTAATCAGGTGTTCGCAAGTGGGAGCAAACGGTTTGGCTTCGACATCTGACCGTTCGAAGCGATGGCCGACGCGGAAAAAAAAGCTGCGGTTCAAGCCAAGGTGTCGGCACCTGCTCAGGCGTTTGCTGACGGTTCTATGCCTGATGCTGGGGCCGCGACAGGCGGTGGCCAGCCAAAAGTTGCTTGTGAAAGGCCTGCAGAAGAGACCATGGTGCTGGACGCCAGAGACCCCGCCCCCAAAGAACAACACGAGGAGGGGGAGGAGGAGGAGGAGGAGGAGGAGGAAGAGGAGCAGGAGGAGGCGGAGGAGGAGGAGGAGGAGGAGGAGCAGGATGAGGAGGACGAGGGGAGGAGGCGGAGGAGGAGGAGGGGGAGGGGGAGGAGGAGAGGAGGAGGCGGAGGAGGAGGAAGAGGAGGAGGAGGAGAAGGAGGAGGACGTGGAGGAGGAGGAGGAGGAGGAACAGACAATTATCCCAGCGCGACCCTACCTAGGAGTTGGAGCCTCTAGGAAAGCAACATTAGTAGGAGCGGTAAACGCCGTCCTCCTCCTTCTCCTCATCGTCGTAGTTCTAGCAGTAGCGGTGGTACTAGTAGAAATACACATATATAAATATAACTGTATATGTGTATAGCAGCAATGGTGGCTGCTGTGTTGCGTTATGCTATGCTTTGTTATGCTATGCTATGATATGCTTTGCTATGCTATGCTATGCGATGCTATGCTATGTTGCGCAATGCTATGCTGGGTTAGGCTAGGCTAGACTAGGCTATGCTATGCTATGCTATGATGCGCTATGCTATGCTGCGCGATGCTATGCTATGCTATGGTATACTATGTTATGCTATGATGTTGCTTTGCCTTCGTTTTTGCCTTCACTTTTGCCTTTGCTTTTGCTTTTGCTTGGCACCCAGGGAGCGCAACTGGGGGAATCGCGCGTTTGCTATTACCTTTGCTGTTGCTTTTGTTTGGGTCCCAGGGGACCGGGGGAACCGCCCGGGGCGGTTAGCATTGCCCGGCCCTTCTAAATAAAGAACTTAAGAACCCTTCTAGGCAGAGCCTAGGTAGGGATAAATATGAAACAGAGGAGGAACAACAAAGAGGAAGAGAAGGAGGAGGCAGGAGGAGGATGAGGAGGAGGATGAGGAGGAGGACGAGGAGGAGGAGGAGGAGGAGGAGGAGGAGGAGGAGGAGGAGGAGGAAGGGGAAGGAAAAGGGGAAGGGGGCGGGAGGAAAAGGAGGACGAGGGAGGAGGGGGAGGAGGACGGAGAGGGACAGAGAAGGGAGGACCTGGGCTGAGGAGGAATGGGCTCCCGCTCAGGACATGACGTACCGCAGCAGCCCGCCGAGGGCCGCCTACCCTCAGGAGTTGGACGCGCTGGGGGCATCGGGCCTCCGCCGCGTGGCGGCCACCGTGGCGCAGGCGGCGGCGGAGGCGGCGGCGCATGCCACGTCCTAACGCTTCATGTTTCCTCCTCTTTCCCCCTCCCTCCGTCCCTCCGTCCTCCTCCTCCTCCTTCGCCTCCTCTTCGTCCTCCTCCCTCTTCTCCTCCTCCTCCTCCTGCTCCTCCTGCTCCTCCTCGTTCTCCTCCTCTTCCTCCTCCTTCTCCTCCTCTCTCCTCCCCCTAGAGGGATCGAATGTCTGACATGGGGGCGAGCGCACCTCGCTTGTCCTCTCTTCTCTCTAATATGTTCTCCCCCTCCTCTGACTTCTCGCCTCTGCCCTCCTCCCTCCTCTGTACTCTCTCCTGCGCTCCCCTCGGCCCCCCTCCCTCCTCGTCCTCCGCGTCTCCCTCCCCTCCTCGCCCTCCTCATCCCCTCCTGCTTGTCGGTCCCGAGCCTCACGCAGGATGGGAGGGAGAACGGGCGGAGAAAACGCAGGAGGAAGAGGACGGCATGAAGGAGGAGCATGATGAGGAGAGGAGTGAAGAAAATGAGACCGAGAAGGCATAGCAGGAAGGGGGGGAGAAGGCGCAGGAGGATGAGTAGGCGCGAGAGGAGGAGGATACGGATCAAGATGAGGACGACGAGTGCGAGGAGGCGTAGAAGGAGGAGCAGGAAGCGGCGTACGCAGTCGCATGAAGAGGAGGAAGAAGAAGACGAGTAAGAAGCGGAGTGGCAGGATGTTGAGCATAGGCAGGAGTCAGTGGAGGAGGGGGGGGATGCGGCGGAGAGGAGGCGCGGGTCTACGAGGGAGGACGGTGGAGAATAATGGAGGAGGAGGAGGAGGAGGAGGAGGCGGAAGCGGATCCGGAGGGTGAGGAAGGAAGGGAGAGGATGAGGCGCGTGTGTGTGTGTGTGTGTGTGTGTGTGTGTGTCCTCTCCTAGTGCCTGTCATGCCCCTCCTCCCCCCCCTCCTCCCTCCCTCCCCCCTCCCTCCCTCTCCTCCTCCCTCCCTCCCTCCCTCCTCCCTCCTCCCTCCCTCCTCCCTCCTCTCCTCCTCCTCCTCCTCCTCCTCCTCCTCCTCCTCCTCCTCCTCCTCCTCCTCCTCTCCTGACGTCCTGACACTGTCACCAAGAAGGGCTCATGCTTAAGCTCCTCCCCTCCTGGCGCTCCTCCCAGTGGGAGGAGGCCTCCGGAGATCTGCCGCAGTCCCTCTGGAGGGCGAGAAAAGTCTCCAAGCGCCTGGAAGCAGCGATCCTCGCGAACCCGAGGAGGAGGAGGAGGAGGAGGAGGAGGAGGAGGAGGGGGAGGAGGAGGAGGAGGGCGGAGGAGGAGGAGGAGGAAGAGGGCGGAGGAGGAGGAGGAGGAGGAGGAGGCAGGAGGAGGAGGGCGGAGGAGGAGGGCGGAGGAGGAGGAGGAGGTGAGTCCAAACTAAGGCCAAGATACATCAACGATGCCGCACTTCACTCTTCTCACGAGTCCCTGCAAGCCTTCCGTCTCACTACATGCCGCGCCCCCCTACAAGGCCAGTAGTATCTCGTGGGCCTCTCGGTCAGGCGAGAGCCCTGCCTTGAGGAGAAGTTGTCTGCACCCTTCGAGGGAATAGTGAGGAACTCGGACAGGTAGGAGCATACAATTTCAAAAATATGTCCAGCGAGGGTCCCGTTTTGCAAGGCGGGCCCCCAGTCGCGCAAGTGGTGCGCAGGTCTCCACGTCGGGTCATGAATCCCGAAGGAGCCGCAGGCAAGCGACCCGCTTCGACACGGAGGGGTCCTCTATCCGAGCAGCTGCGTCGTGCGTCCACGTTTCTAGCTCGTCGAAGTCCGAGTTTCCCAAGCGATTGCCCCATGTTGTAACGGAGCCTTCTTCAACACGTGTAACAACAATAGCAGCAATTGAAGACGAATGTGCGCCCAATTTTGAGTTATCCTTGCGAAGGGCCCAACAACATACTGTTCTGATGTTTTGATTCTCGCCGTTGTGGGTATCGCCTTTGGTGGATCTCTTGATGAGGCCACGAAGCGTGTAAAGGGTGTGCCAGAATGGGGCGAGGACGCATGCGGGCGCAACTATTGGGGCCTTTGGTGGCGCCCCATATGTGGCCGCGAAATGTGTGAGGGGTGTGCCGAAATGAAGCGGGGCCGCCATGCGAACGTCTCCATTGGGACTTACGGTAGAGCTCCTTATGGGGCCACAAAGCGCTGTACCGGGTGGGGGAAACGCATGCGGACACCGCCACTCGGGCCTTCGGTGGAGCTCCCTATGGGGCCACGAATCGCTGTACTGGGCGGGGGTGACGCATGCGAACGCCGCCACTGGGGCCTTCTGTGGAGCTTCCCATGGGGCCGCGAAACGTTGTATTGGGTGGGGGAAGCGCATTCGGGGCACCGCCGCTGGGGTTTTCGGTGGAGCTCCATGTGGAGCCACGAAGCGCTGTACTGGGTAGGAAGTAAAGCATGCGGACACCGCCATTGGGGCCTTCGGTGGAGCTCCCTATGGGGCCACGAAACGTTGTACAGGGTGGGGGAAACGCATGCGGACACCGCCGCTGGGGCCTTCGGTGGACTTCTTCATGGGAAACGCATGCGGACACCGACACTGGGGCCATCAGTAGAGCTCCCTCGCTGTACTGGGTGGGGCAAGCGCACGCGGACACCGCCATTGGGGCGTTTGGTGGGGCTCGGCATGGGGCCATGGAACGTTTTACTGGGTGGGGCGTACGCATGCGGACACCGCCACTGGGGCCTTTGGTGGAGCTCCCCACGAGGCCACGAAACGTTGTACTTGCCGGGGGGGAGCGCATGCGGACACCGACACTGGGCTTTTCTGTGGAATGGGGCCACGGAAAGCTGCACTAAGTGGGGGAAACGCATTCCGGGCACCAGCAGTGGGGCCTTCGGTGGAGCGCCCTATGGGGCCACGAAGCGCTGCACTGGGCGGGGGAAACGCATGTGGACGCCGCTAATGGGGCCTTCGGTGGAGTCCCGCATGGGGCCACGAAACGCTTCACTGGGCGGGGGAAACGCATCCGAACCATGCCTTTGGAGCCTCTGGTGGAGCTCCCTTATGTGGCCACGAAACGTGTGAGGGTGTGCCAAAGTGGAGGGGCGGCATTCGAACCATGCCTTTGGAGCCTCTGGTGGAGCTCCTATGGGACCGCGAAACGTGTGAGGAGGGTACCCAAATGGAGGGGGGCATGCGAACCATGCCACTGGGGCCTTCGGTGGAGCTCTCTACCGGGCCACGAAACGTGTGAGGAGGGTACCAAAATGAAGGGGGGGCGGCATGCGAACCATGCCACTGGGGCCTTCGGCGGAGCCCCCTATGGGGTCACGAAGCGTGCGGTGCGTGTGTGTGTGTGTGCCAAAGTCGAGGGGGGGGCGGCATGCGATTCGGTGGAGCTCCCCATGGGGCCACGAAACGTGCGAGGCGTGTGCCAAAGCGGAGGGGTTGCGGCGTGCGAGCCATGCCAATATGGTCTTCGGTGGAACTGCCTATGGAACCACGAAGCGTGCGATGGGTGTGCCGGTCTGGAGGGGGGACGGCATGCTAACCATGCCACTGGGGCCTTCGGTGGAGCTGCCTATGGCGCCACGAAACGTGTGAGGGGTGTTCCAAAGTGAGGGGGGTAACGGGAGGAGGGAGAAGGGGGAGGAGGAGAATGAGGAGGAGGAGGAGGAGGAGGAGGAGGAGGAGAGAAGGATGAGACGCGGGGACTGCCTGTTCAAAGCGAGGACCCACCGCCACAGGAAGGTTGGGAAAACGGAGGCGCCCTCCATGCTTTTTACCACTGCAAGCTTTTCGCACGAATGCGCGGTGCCAAAGCGAGCGCCGAAGTTTGAAAAAGTTGACAATCAGCACGTCTCATTGTAATTGTTCCATGCTTTCGGCACGAATGCGCTCGACGCCAAACATCCACGTTGCACGTTGACAAATCCCACTCCACGTTTGTAACTGTTGAATGTGGTTCATGCGAATGTGCGCGGCGCTAGGGCGAAGCTTGACCTGCGGACGGCGACCACGGCGACGCCGACAGCGGCGACGCCGACAGCGACGACGACGACGACGACGACGACGACGACGACGACGACGACGACGACGACGACCGACCTTCGGTTCTCTCCTAGAGCGCGCTCTGGTCAGAATGCCGAGGGGCAGCCGGCTGCGGCAGCGGGTGTGCCCCGGGAGGCCCACGAGAGGCCCCCCGGCACGCACAGTCTCAGGAGGAAAAGAAACACACAGACACAATTCATCGTCGATTCCCCAGAAAACATAGGGAAATGTGGGAAGGGGGGGGGGGAAGACAGAAGCCCAGAAAAAGATCAGGAACTATGGGGAATCTTTTTACTTGTGTGTATTTATTTGTGTGCCCCAGGGCCCCTTCAGGCGTGTGGGCTCGCACGTGCCGGCCCGCGGTTCTGGCGAGCACGGCGCGCCGGACTCGCGCGTGCTCGGTCTACGACGTGCGGAGCTCCGTGTGAGCGCGCCGCGGGTTGCCAGTTGCGTCTCGGGGCAGCCGATCATCTGGGTCCTCGAATTATGGAGGATGACGGTTGATAATCGGGGGTGGACAGAACCCCCAACAGTGACACGTCGATTAGTGAACTGTCCGTTTTCGGTTCTCGAGAGGGTGCCGTGGCCGCTATTTTCCAGGCCTGCGCCCGCCAGGTTTGGGCCTCGGGTCGTTTTCACTAAACCACGTTTTACTAAAGGGGGGTCTGTCCATCCCCGAAATAAATGTCACGCGGCGGCGCCCGGGATGACGATGAGAAAAAACCGGCCGCGGGCTGGAAAACTATGTTTTTAATCGTTCTCTTCCGGTCGGAAAATTATTCAGAAACAGCAGGACAACTGTTTTTGTTGATCGTTCTCTCCCATTTTTTGATTGTCATCCCGCATTATCGAGTCTCGATTCTCGCTCCGCGACCCTCGAACGACGAGTACGATGTTTGCAGGCGGTGTTTCTCCCCCAACCCCAGACTTTTCGAGGAAACGCGACGCCGCTCAGAGAAGGAGGGAAACCCTGGGATGCACCCCAAGGGGGCCGTTTGCACGCACCCAAGGTCGAGGACGGAGGCCCGCCCCTCGGCTGTCCCAGGGCTCGGCCCCTGGTTCCTGGCCCATGCCAAAACCCAACGGAGCCTGGGACAGGGGTCGACACACAGTCAAGCCGCACAGTAAGGATGGGCAGCCTTCCCAAGGGTACGCTCGCATCCTTGCCTCCTCGGTCCATCCTTCGCCGCTGTCGCCGGCCGCGCCCCGCTCGAGAAGCTTCGAGATGGGCGTCCTCCAAGGCCCCAGCATCCTTATCGCGCGTCCTGATCGCGCATGCCAAGAAACCAGTTGGATTTTGGCAGGGTGCCCTGGGTTTCTTGGATTTCGATGGGCCCCCAATAAGATCTCGACGATTTTCGATCGACAAGTTTCGATTCTCAGGGAACAGATCGCGGATTCCAGGGTTGGCTCTCTTGCGGAGGCTCCTTGTGGCCGAGCCCCCACTCTGGGGGTCGACTGCCTTCCCTGCCATTAGGGAACAAAAAGTGGCATAAACATACAAACTCGGAGGTCCGCGCGGATTTCTCGGATCGGCGCTGGGGCCCCCCGGCGGCGCATCCGGCGCCGCCCCTGGCGCGCGGAGCGCGCCAGGGAGGGGGCCCCAGCGCCGATCCGAGAAATCCGCGCGGACCTCCGAGCTTTTATGTTTATGCCACTTTCTGTTCCCCTAAATATGAGGTCCCCAGGAATCCAAACTCTTTTCCCACGGCCGGTCTCTCATCCCGAGCCGTCTTTGGAGCGGTCTCTCATCCCGAGCCGTCCCGGACCTCCGAGTTTTTATGCTTTTGCCACTTTTTGCTCCCCTGTGTCAGCTTCTTCCGCAGCGGGGGAGCCTCGGCGATGCGCAGGCCGCGGCGGGCTCCGCGAGCCTGGAGGGCACGCCGCGCACCGAGCTGCCGGCCCTGGGCCCGAGGCGGCCCGCGGGTCGCCGCCGTCGGCGGCGGCGGCCGGCGCCCGCCGCCGCCGCCCTCTCTGCAGTGGCCTCTCGTCCTCCAGCAGGGGCGTCCTGGCTCGCCCGTAGGCCGCCTCCTCCCCGAAAGGGGGCCTCCAGGACTCCTGCCTCCTCCTCCGTCCTCCTCCTCCTCTCCTCCCTCCTCCTCCTCCTCCTCCTCCTCCGTCCTCCTCTCCTCCTCCTCCTCCCTCCTCCTCCTCCTCCGTCCTCCTCCTCCTCCTCCTCCTCCTCCTCCTCCTCCTCCTCCTCCTCCTCCTCCCCCTCCTGGCAAGAGGGCCCACATCCTCCTCCTCCTCCTCCTCCTCCTCCTCCTCCTCCTCCTGGCAGAAAATGTTCCGAGAACCTCTTGTGGTTTGCACGAGCTGTTCTTAGGACGTTTCTGGCTGGGACCGTCTTGTTTTAACATATCGGGTTCGCGCTCTAAGAACATTTTTTGTTCTCAGGACATGTCTGGGTTCTATAAAGAACACGTCGTGGTAGGCCTATAGGAATGCCGGGACGGTCCGTCCCTGCTCATGCTCAGCGTCCTCTTCCTCGGGTTCCTCGTCCGGTTCCTCGTCCTCCTGCTGCCGTTCCTGCTCCTCCGCCTCGTTCTTCTGCTGCCCTCTTCTTCCTTACTCTCCCTCCCTCCCTCCGTCTCTCCCTCTCTCTCTCAACGGCCGCTTGCACTGTGACGGAAGCTCATCGTCTTCGCCCCCCTTTCTCCAAGGGCGCCCTCGAGGGCGCAAAGTTATCCGCGCTTCGCGGTTTTGCTCCTGTTGCTCCTCATCCTCCTCTTCTCCCTTTGGGAAGCTGCGCGAGGGCGAGAAGTTATTCGTGCTTCGCGGTTCGGCTCCGATTCCTCCTCATCCTCCTCTTCTCCCCTGAGGGACACCCGCGTGATGCGAGCTTTAGCATCCGGGCCCACGGATACTCTGCTCCGATCTGTACGCGACAGTCTTCCTGCACGAGCGATATCGCCGATATTGGCGAGCTTTTGGAGCCCTGATATGGTCGTATATATAAATATGTGTATGTATATATATATATATACATTATGTGGGGGACTGCGCGAAAGCGCGAAGTTAGGCGCCCTTGTTCTCGCCAGCCTTTTTCCGAGACTGGCCGCGGGAGCAGAGACCTCCTTTTCCTTCTGCCTTTCCCTTGGTCTCCTTCCTCCCTCGCTCCTCCCTCTCGTCCTGTCCGTCCTCCTCTCCCTCCTCTTCCTCCTCTCCCTCTTTCTCCGCCTGCTCATCCTCTCCTCCTCCTCCTCCTCCTCCTTCTCCTCCTCCTCCTCCTCCTCCTCCTCTTTCTCCTCCTCCTCCTCCTCCTCCTCATCCTTCTCCTCCTCCTCCGCCTCCTCCCTGAAGCGGCAGTATTGGCTGTAGTGTTGGTCGTTCAGCGGGAGCGCTTCTCCTAGCTTGCCCAGAATGTGTGTGTGCGTGCCTGAATGCGAACGCTTGCCGATCCGCACTCCATTGCTACCCAGCTACTCTGGCTGGTTTCTCGCATGAGCATGCCTTGGTTCGAGCGAAGAGCGGAGGTGCGAGTGCCGTGTATGGTTCAATGAATGTGGTAACGCGCCTCTTGACTTCTGTTGCAACGGCGAGCCCTCGTTGGTCGTGCAGGAACCTCTGCAGAAAGGGCTTTCAGTGTTAGCTATCTCTTGCTCCGATCAGTCCAACATATTTGCTTGTGTCAAATGCAAGGCTTACGCCGCCTTGCGGCCGTTTATGCACATCAGCCACCGGCAGGAATAGCATATACCGTAGCACCCCGCAGTTGCGGATAAGAGTGAGGGGGCGGCGGGTACGTCGTCAGTCTGCAAGGCTCTGAAGAGGCCCGCCGTAGGCACATAATTTTTCAAGCTATAACGCGAGCCCGCCCCAGGCGCGACTTTTTTGTTAAAACAATTTGGGTGGGTCACGGCTTGGGTCGTAAGTGGGTCGACGGTGGGTCGCGGGTGGGTCGCGGGCCGGGTCGCGTGTGGGTCGCGGGTGGGTCGTGGGTTGATCGCGGATGGGTCGCGGGTGGGTCGCGGGGCGGGTCGCGGGTGGGTCGCGGGGTGGGTCGTGGGGTGGGTCGCGGGGCGGGTCGCGGGTGGGTCGCGGGTGGGACGACGACAAACAACAACAACAACAACAACAACAACAACAACAGCAACAGCAACAGCAACAGCAACAGCAACAGCAACAGCGACAACGACAACGACAACGACAACGACAACGACAACGACAACGACATCAACAAAGCAACACGCAGAATCCTCACCACTGATTCTCACTTAAGGCACGCACCCAGGGACAATGAATGACCGTTCGACCCCATCACTCTGATCCACGATAAGTGGGAGCTCCAGGCGGATCTGCACCCGAAACAGAAGGAGTGCACGCCAATGTATTATGCATAGCTCGCCAGAGGACGGACATGCCAAATGTTTGCAAGCTTGGACCCCAAGCAATACGTCACGGCAATGTGGGTGTGTAAGCTCTGTGGTACAAGTTGTGTGATGCAAGCTGTGTGGTGTAAGCTATGATGTGTGCGGCAGTCGGTGCAGCGTGGCACAAGGTGTGGTGCACAAGCTTCGTGGTGCAAGCCATGTGCTGCCAACCTGTGCGGTGCACGCGACGTGGTGCAAGCTCTGTGCCGTGCGGCACAGAGTGTGTGGTGTAAGCTGTTTCGTGTACGTTGTTTGGTATAACGTGTGTGTGTGGTGTGGTGTATAACGTGTGCGTGTGTGTGTGTGTGTGTCAAAAAGCGATCTGGCACGAGCTGCGCAGTTCAGTGTGTCCTGCCGCCCGGCGCACGGGGCGGCCAAGCGAGGCGCCCGCGGGCGGGCACCGGGCGGAACACCGGCTCGGGGCGGAACCGGGGCGAACCTCTGGAGCATTCATGCACTTCTTCAGGAGCACACAAGTCAGAACCCCTGCGTGCAGGCATTTGTCTGGGAATCTGGTTGCTCACCGTCGACGGTCTCCTCCCTGGTCCCTTCGCCCATTCCGCCTCGGTTTCCCTACCCTCGTTTTTTCTTCTCTTCCTCCTCCTCCTCCTCCTCCTCCTCCTCATCCTCCTCCTCGTCCTCCTCCCCCTCCTCCTCCTCCTCCTCCTCCTCCTCCTCCTCCTCCTCCTCCTCCTCCCATCATTTTCTCTTTCCAGTTCCTTCTCCTCCCCCTCTTGCTCGACCTCCTCTCTCGCTGCTCCTCCCCGCCTCCTCTCTCCTCATTCTCCTCTCGTCGTCTCATTTTCCTCCTGTCTGCTTCCTTTTATCACCCCCCCTTCTATGCCTTCCTATCGGTACCTTTCTGGTTTCCCCAGATCCCGCAGAGTGCTACTGGGATGACCGTGGGGGGGTCCAAATGGATGGGAGAGTACAAGTGGATGCCAAGGTGGATGATATCTGGCCCACCCTGGCTTATAAGTGGGCTACACATGCCCCAAGTAGCTTCGGGGTGTTAACGATCCGCGTTAAGTGGACTCCGACCACTTCGCGGAATTATCTAACCCGCCTGAGCCTCTCGAGGATTTTTGTCACCCACTTCTAAGTTAGGTTGTGCCATATATAACCCACCTCAGCATCCACCCGTAACGCCCCTATCCACTTAGAAACCTCCACGGTCATCCCAGTAGCACTCCGCAGGATCTGGGGAAGCCAAACTGTACCGATACCGCTACTCCCCAGACTTCTCATGTGGTGCGCTCTGACTAGGATTTCGAGGCGAATCCAGCGGCGGTGACGAGGGCCGCCCAGGGGGCCCCAAACGGGGAAAACGAGCGAAGGGTAGAGGCATGGGTGACTAGGTTTGGATATTAGATCTCCCCCTGAGGGCCAGACCTATCCGCCTCCAGCGATCCACGCCATCCACGGCGGCACATCCGCGGACGACGCCCGCCGCGCGGCCACGTGCGCGCGTGGGCTTCCCGCTAGCGCGGCCGCGCGCAGGAAGCGCCGGTGTGCCGCGCCAGCGGCCCGCGTGAGCTGCGGCGTGAGGTCGCGTGAGGTCACTACAGTTCCAGACCCCCTCGAGCCATGAAAAAATCAAGACGGAAGGTTTTTCGCTATTTTCGGCTTCTGGGGGCCCTTGCCGGGCCTCGGGGCTGTCAAAAAACGATTCAGGATGAGAAACGGATCCCGGGGAAGGGGTCGAGACCTCTGGGGGTCGACGTCATGAAAAAGTCATGACGTCGGGGGTCTGGGGTAGGACCGAGGTACAAGGACGGGTTCGGTTTGGGGAGGGTGCCCCAGTGTTCTTCGTGCCGACGGAGGGTCTCGTGTTCTTGGAGGAGGCTCTTCCTGCCCCAGGTCCGACTGTATGTCTTCTTGCGTACGAGCGGCGTATCTCCGTCGCTCGATAGGGTGGACAGGGGCGCACTCCCGACGTTGGAGCGGAGCTTCCCCGATCGACCGTCTGATCAGGTTCCCGCTGTGGAGCGCGAAGCAGGACATGCCCACCGAGGGCGAGGAGGGCCGCAGCATGCTGAAGGCATCCGGCCCCCCGCCGCGCCTCCTCGCACACTGCGCCTGCGCCCACGAAGCGGTAGCGCGAGGGGGGTGGGAGGAGGAGGAGGAGGAGGAGGTGGAGGAGGAGGAGGAGGAGGACGAGGAAGAGGAGGACTCCCAGCCGTCCGCCTGGGGGAGGAGAGTGCTCACGGGGCTTGATCTGATCGTGGCCAGGTGATAAATCGGGGCAGGTGGCTTGTCGTCGAGATTCGGCCCTTTGAATCTCCAGTACTGTCCAGTTCTGGCTAGCTCGTTGATTTGGTCACGGGTGTCAGTCAGGTTTAAGCTCTGTGGGGTCGGTGGCACGAACCCATGTGTTTTCATGTGTCGCAGGAGGAGGAGGAGGAGGAGGAGGAGGAGGCGGGAGGGAGCTTGCTTCGAAGGCGGGAGGGCTCTCAGAAGCCCCGGCGGCCTCTAAGCAGCTTTCCCAGAGGCACCCGGGCGCGCCTGAGAAGCCCCCCGGACTCTTTCGAGCCCTCGGCGGATCCTCAGAAGGTCGCCCCCCCTTGCCCCATCCCCTTGTGCGCGCCGCCGATGCTCCTCTCGCGCCCTCCTGGACTCCTGCTTCCACCAACCCTCCGAAGCTCCTGGAGCTCCTGAAGCTCCGCAGCGTCAGGAGCTTCAGAGACGGCAGGCGCGTCAGGAGCGTATTCCTCCTCGGCTGCCTCGTCGTCGTCGTCGTCGTCGTCGCCGTCCTCGTCTTCCGTCCTGCTGCGAAGCACCTGTCATGCGGACAATTCGCAGCACTCTCTACCTGCCCCGACAGCTAAACAGCACAGCTGCTAGCTCAGTTAGCCAGCTGATAAGCCAACCAACCTGCTACACGGACCACGCAGGATCTGAGGCGAATCTACAACCCGCATCCGTGCCCCCCCCCCCCCTTCTCTGACCCGACCCTCCACACCCACGGCAGCGGGCCGCAATCCGTCGTCCCCTTCTCCTCGACTCATGCGGATGCCGGCCAACCCATACTACGTATCCCTCCTCCGTCCTCATGGGCCCCTCTCCCGTCCATCATCCTTCGTTCCGCCCCATCCCCCTGCTCTTTCCTTTCCCCAACCCAGCCCGACGACTTTCTCCTCTAACCATCCGTGTGAGTCTCAAGCCGAGGCTCTAATCTAGATGCCTCTTTCCATGGGTGCCGCTCTGCGATGTCATGGAGAGAAGCGCCTACCACGTAAAGGTGTTCCAGATACCACTCTGCACACGCGTATTCCATCATCGCCTCCCTCTTCTCCGCCTTCTTCTCCAATATATAGTTTCTCAGTAGTTGCCTTCAACAGGCGACCAGATAGTCTCATGAGCTCACGAAGCAGCTTCGAAACTAAAGACTCCGTGGAGCGTCGAGCTTCGGCTCTGCGCAAGGTGCCACGCTTGGAGGGGCACGCAAACATTGCGCCGCACTTGCTCTCTGGACTCTTGCCCGCGGCGTCCGGGCTCGCAAAGCCCACGGTGCGGGGGCACCCTCGATTGCAGACTCCATTTCGGCCTTTATTCCCAGCATCCTGAGATGGGGTTCTTGTTGCCATTGTTTCCGCATGTTTGTGGGGTTATGGTTTCTTCACCTTCGCGTCACACCCGTGCTTCTCCCACACCCTCTCATCCTCACCTCCTCCCCTTTCCTCCTCCTCCTCATCCCCCTCCTCCTCCTTGCACCCTGCCCGCGTCACACCCACATCTCCTACTAGACGCATGCAATCCATGCTCGGCACTGACATGAGACACGCGGCCACGTACAGCCGTGCACGCATCACCCATACAAGCAGCACCCATACAGCACATATA
>CAUYUJ010017688.1:42500-52500 GCA_963575745.1 Prorocentrum cordatum | reverse complement strand
GCACGAGCTGTGGACCATCAACATTTTGCGGAGTCTTGGCGCAAGCTGTTTTGGTAATCGAGCCTCGCGTGGCCGCGTCGACTGCTCCATTTGGTCCATCAGCTCGAAGCGCGTCGCCACCAACGGGACCAGGGCATGGCATGCTTAGCGACGCCTACGCACAGTGCACGTCATCCACCATGTCCCTATGATACTCGCGGTGCGCAGCACAGCTCCTAATAAGCACCAACGTACCGCTCAACCTCGTTGGGATTGGGACAGTTCGCAGCATGCCTACAGCAGGGACGTCGGCGACCCGAGTTATTTCTAGTCTTATTTGCCGGATGTGAACAAGACTAACCGGATAACTTCTGGGCCACGAGGACAGCGAGCGCATCAGCGCACAGCGCCTCGCCTCGCCGAAGCCCCTGCTCGCCGCCCCAAGTGCATGGCACCTCAAGTAGAAGCTAATACGGGGCACGCTCTCCTTTTTCTTTCACTGGCTCACGTTCGCACGACCTGCGGTGTCCCTGTTCAAGCAACAACAAGCCAGGTGGTCACGATATGAAAGCAGGCACAAGCGGCCCAGCGGCCATGAGTTTCACGACGCGATTGCCCCCGATTGCTACGCAGTTTCTGCCGTTGGCGGCGAGTTCACCATGTAGCTGGGTTGCGCGAGTACGGTGGCACCTGCAATGCCGACAACGCGGACGAGAATGCCTCTCGTTCTTGCTGAAGATGGCTACGTTGCGCTTCCGCGCCGCTAGGCGCAGCTGCCTCGACGACGCAGTCGCCGCCGACAACCAGTCCGACTTGTTCCAGGCCCACTGCGACCGTGTCGACGAGATTTTTTCCGAGCGCGGCGACAAGGCCCGCTCTTTTTCCAACGCGCGCGTTTCCGGGGCGCCCGCGCGATGAACAACATGCGGGAGAATGGGAGACAGCGGCGAACAAACCGCATGCATAGCAGCGCTCCAGCATGGAACCGACGCATGGCCGGGGAAAAACAGCCAAGTTTTCCGTCGGCGGAATCGCGGCTCAACGCCCGAAGCAGATCTCCATGGGCACTTTCCTTGACGACACGATCCGCATCTGCGCGCCCCCCGCCCAGGGGCCCCGCGCCAGGCGGGCGCTTGCCGTAAAGGACCTGGCCAACGCCGCGGTCGACAAGCGCATCCACCAGACGGGCCGCCGCCAGAACATCGAGATGCAGGGCGTCACTGCGCGCGCCGCCAGCGCCGCCGCGGCAGGGGGCATCGGGCAGCGCATCGTCAGCGCCCATTTCCAGCATGGCCCACCTGGGCGGGCAGGTGACCGCCTCGTGCTCCGAGTTCGCAAGGAGAGCGCCGATTCTTCCATTCGTGGTTGGACGAGTCTGGGCGCGCATTGGACTAGCCCTGCACTCTGGGGATACACGCGCAGCGCGTTCATCATTGACGTTGCTGGGCGCGCATGGTCTGCCCCCGGAAGTTGCTTTCTTGCGCGCTCAGAGATTAAAAATCCGACGCGCGTTTCGCAGAGAAGACGAGGGCCACGTTGTCGGGCCAGTCCCATGAGGAAGACGAAGGAAGAGCCGGAGTTGGAACGCAGGCGCGAATGGCCATTCGAACCGACCGCAGTGGATCTGATGATCAAACGCCCTACTCGGTGGCAGATTTTAGAGGACCCCGCGTATCATTGTTAATGTCTGGCAGACTTATGATGGGATCGGCGAGCGTGCTGGCGGTCCCCGTGCACGTCGCCCTAGATGGCATTTCGTGGCGCAACGACTCGGGGCCTGCCTGCAGATGACCAGGAGTTCGGCGGTGCATGCTGGGAGTGCGAGCTCCTGGCCCCGTTCAGATGTTCGCGAGGTTCCCACCTGTTCATCGCCTCACTACTAGTCGCGCACAGCGTGACCTCGCCATGGCAGAATCATCACCACCTTATACTTCGTCGCCATCCACGACAAGCGCCATGGCTGTTCGACGACACTCTCGCGCGTAGATCACTGCCAACGCAATATCTCACCACCATGGAAGGCAAACGGACGCAGCCCCGAACATGCGCATCGCCGATACGGATGGAAACTATCGAGCGCGAAGCGATGCCCGTTATCATCCATTTGCGAGAAACCTGAGCGTCGCGCAACCTCTCGCGACCAGAACCCTTGCAACGTCATTTACAGATCATGCCACTCGTGCTCCGTTGGGTGCCAGACTGAAGCTGCTACGCATCAAAAGCCAGCCTGCTGTCGCTCTCCGCTATCCCACGCACATCGACCTGCATGTCTTTCAGAAGCGCATGGCGCTGCGGGGCGCCCGCTTCATGATTAAATCTGCGCTGCGTGTTTGACGCCGCCGCAAAGAGCCCTTTCTACGCCGAGACCGAAGGCGCGTGCCTTATCGGTAACCAGTACTCCCTGCACTACAACCTCGCATGCGCCATGGCTCACGGCGACTGCCACCTCCAGCCCGGTGCTGCCAGTGCCGCTGCCTCGCCAGCTTGCATTTCCTGGCCATTGAGATGGCGGCCGCGGCGGCAGCCGCGCTCGGCGCGCCAGCGGCGCCTGGCGCGAGGTGCGGGCCGCCGCCCGGGGTCCTTCCAGGCGTCGGGGCACTCTGGCAACGACGACAGGCAGAGCAGTCGCGAAGGCTGCCAGCGGAGTGGCAGTCACGAGCAACGACGAGATGAAGGCGTGTCTGACGAGGAGGGCCCGACGAGGGACAGGATCGCAAGCGGGAGAAATAGTGAGGACCTGCGCGAGCGCGCAGAGGGCCCGCGTCCGGAACGCGGCCGCCCTGGGCGCGCTGGCGACGCCGAAGACTCAGCACCCTCGCGGTCGCTCTCGCCGCAGAGCTTTAGAACTACCGAGGCCATCTCGGCTGCGAAATTCCATGGTGGACCAGGAGAGCAGGCGAGGCTGGAAACGGTCGGGTCGCCCTCGCGCTGACCGAGACGCTCGGCACCCTGGACATCGGCGCCGCATTCAAGGGCCGCGTCAAGAACTACCCCAAGCACTGCCATCACCTCGGCCCGGCGAGAGCACCGCGCCGACCGTCTCCAAGGATCAGCTCGAGGCCGCCGCAATATCGAGAAGCGCCACAACACGAAGCTGACCAAAGTGCTGATCATCGCCCCGAGGGCGGAACTGCGAAAGGCCGAGGAAGTTCCGACGCACCGCCTGGGGATAAGGTGGCCAGATCTTCTGGGCCGCAGGTGAGGATGAGGTTTGTTCTCGGCGAAACGATGACTGGCACCTACCCCCCCTCGCACTCGAGATCTCCCCCTCCCGAGCCCGAGCCAAGCCAGCCCGAGCAATATGGTTTCCCCCGGCGACGATGGAGATAGTGGAGCAGCGATTTCTTGGTTCGGTCAAAGACCGTCGCCGCGAGGCACGCCCAACCCTCAGCTTTCAGCGCATGGGTGAGCACCGTCCCGCGCGACCCCACGCAGTAAGGATATTTATCCTGGGTGCTGGTTCTAAGTTCACTTTGTTATTTCGTTGTTAGCCACCAGGGACTACTTTTTTGCGTTCAGTATACAGTCGCCGTCCTGGTCACACCTATAGCTCCAGAAGCCGATGAAAAAAGTCGTCGCCGATGGTCGTTGTCATCGTCGTCGTGGTCGTGGTCGTCGTAGTGGTCGCGAATCGGAGGGGATTTCCTTCGTGTTCGGCTTCAGGTCCGCCAGGAATCTGCCTGGGATGAAAAACTGCCCAGGGCTGACCGATGTTGAGCGGGTTTCGTCGGTTGTCATCGTCGCCGTTTTCCCCCCTCCCCGTCCTGTGCCTTCCTCCCCTTCGTTCGCCGTCGGCGTCGCCGAGGTCGTCGTGTTGGTCGTGGGCTTTTGCGGTCGTGGGCGTCGTCGTGGCAGGAGGTGGGGGGCTGCCATGGTGGGAAGGGGTCTTGAGGGAATTGAGTTTCACAGTTGTTCCCATTCAGGCTCCCGAAGCCGCAGGACCCAAAACAGCTTCTCAGGATGAAGAACTGGTCGTGTCTTTCGTGTCGGGACCAGGACTCGAGGTCCAAGGCTCGTGTCTTCTGGGTCAAGACCAGTTTTTTCGTGGCGAGAAAGAGCGGGATAGAAAGGGCGAGAGAGAGAGAGATCAAACAAAATAGAGGAAGAGGGATGATAATGAGGAGCAGGAAAGGAAGGAGGAGGAGGAGGAAAAGGAGGAGGAGGAGGATCAGGAAGAGGAGGAGAAGGAGTGGGAGGAGGCGGAGGAGGAGGAGGAGGAGGAGGAGGAGAGAGGAGAGAAGAGGAGGAGGAGGAGAGGAGCAGGAGCAGGAGTGAGGAGGAGGAGGAGGAGGAGGAGGAGGGAGGAAGGAGGAGGAGGAGGGGAGGAGGAGGAGGAGGAGGCGGAGGGGGAGGAGGAGAGGAGGAGGAGGAGGAGGAGAGTGGAGGAGGAGGAGGAGGAGGAGGAGGAGGAGGAGGAGGAGGAAGAGGAGGAGGAGGAGGAGGAGGAGGAGGAGGAGCAGGAGGAGGAGGAGGAGGAGCAGGAGGAGGAGTAGGAGGAGGAGGAGAAGAGGACGAGAAGAGGAGGAGGATATAGAGCAGGAGGAGGAGGAGGAGGAGGAGGAGGAAAAGGGGAGGGAGGTTGGTGTCGTCTTTGCCGTCTCGTCGCCGTCGTCGTTCGCGGCGGCGTCGTCCAGGGAATCGAGGTTCGAGCATCAGAATCGAAAGCGATTTGGGATTAGTTGGGCGTCCCCGGGGGGGGCCTCCCGATTTTTTCCGGCCTCGCCGCGCTCGGCGATCGCCAGACGTTCTCGTCGGCGGTGGCCGCGTCGTTGTCGTTATCTGTCCTGTCCGTCGCCTTTTTCTTCTTACTCGTCGTTTTCGTCTTCCACTTCCCTGTCGTCCTGCTCCTTTCTGTTCCCCATGCTCCTCCATCCCTTTTCCTTGTGGGCAGCTCCTTCCTGTCGCACCCCTGAACGCGTCGGTAATTAGGGCAGGCTCAGCGTTTCGCCTGAGCCGTCCTCACCGCTTGTGAGGCTGAAGCCTGAGGTGTACAAAAGCTTCACGGGATGGACGGCGGGCCGTTTGCAACATGCGGTTCTCGCGTCGGCGCCGCGCACGTTCGTTTTAATTTGACGTCGGGCCTGTCCCTGTACAGGGGGGATATTCAAAAAATGTAAAAACATAGTTTGGGGACCATGTCTTGAGCATTGCTTCCTATGTTTGAAAAATTGAGGGTTATTTCAAATGTTGTTTCCAAAATCCCCCTGTGGGGGGACATGCCCGACTTACTTGTAAAAACGTGTAACAGTTTCCGGGATGGAAGTCGTGCGGCTTTCTAGATGGTATTCTCGCTTAAGGGCCGCGCACATTCGTTTTCACCGCTTGTAGCGGTGCCAAGGATGAAAGGCGGCGCTTTGTTCAATGTGGCTCTCGCCGTAGCGCCGCGCGCATGTTTTCTTGAAGTTTGCAACGGTTCAAAGGGTTCGCGTCGCCGAAGTCAAAGAAACGGTGCCCTGGCAAGATTCTGCAACGTCAGGACGGAATGTTCACGCTGATTCGCGGTGTTGCAGTCCCAGGAATGGCGATGTGGCCCGATTGCGGATTCTCAGACGGTTGTTTTCAAAGCAGGTATTACCAGTAAAAACAGAGTGAAGAGGCCAAACGGTCATTCAATGTCCTTGGGTGCGTGGCTGAAGCGAGGTTGCGCGGTGCGGATTGCTGTTGCGTTGCATTCTCACTGCTACAGAATAAGTGTTGTTGATCCCTCCCCTCGGGTAACCATTGTATTTTTCAATTGAAGGGCTTCTCCCAGGGCTTGCACCCTGTTTTTTTAACATGGGAAAGTGAAGGGCCACCAAAATATGTCCTTGGACCCCGGTTTTCAAACACAGCAGCAACAACAACAATGACAACAACGGCTCCCGCCTGAGTGTTCGCGCGGGATTTCCTCACAATGTATCCGGGAATCGCGCTTTCGCGTGGGACTTCCTCGCAATTTATTCAGACGCCGCGCCCTCGACACTCAGGAATCACCCTCTCGCTGTAGATGTCCTCACGATTTATTTGGAAGTCGCGCTAGCGCTCGAGACATCCTCGCGATTCATGCAGGGCGCACGCTTCAGCAACCCGCCTACTCGACCTGGCCGCATGGGCCCTTCTTTCCGACCCGCCTGTTAGGGTCTACCCGCCCGATCTGAACCCCTGGTTTCGCCACTTCCTTTCTGCTCCTAGCCCCCTCTCCTGCGGCTCTCTCTCTCTCGTGCTACATCCCTTCATCCGTCCTCTCTTCCCTCCCCCCTTCCATCCATCCTTCCATCCACCATTCCATCTATCCCTCCATCCCTCCATCCGTCCATCCTCCCATCCACCCTTCCATCCGTCCGTCCTCTCGTCCTCCATCCATCCACCCTTCCATCCACTCTCGTGCTCCATCCCTCCCCCCTGCCCCTTCCTTCCATCCGTCCTCTCTTCCCCTGCCTTCGGGGCTGCACGAAATACACGTTGCAGGCAAGGAAGATATACCCCTAGGGGGTCATGATCGAAGACGAAGAGGGCGGGTATCGAGGGTTTGGGGTTTACGTGTTGAATGGCACGCGAGCAGATGAGAGCGAGCAGTCTTAATACGACTGGTGCTGTTGCTGTTGGTTTTTGGCCCGGTCTCATCTCAACCAAAAAATTGGTCCCCCCCGTGACCACTGCACTTTTCAATTGAAGTGCCCCTCCTGGGGCTCGCACCCTGTTGTTTTTCTTATCAGGGGGAGTCTGTGGTCACCAGACAGCGCGCGTGGCCCTGGGTTCACAACAACAGTGGCTCCCGACCGATATGTTTTTTCACAGTGTAGCTCAGAGTCGCCTCTTCTCGCGCAGGACTTCCTCGCAGTGTCGCGCTCTCGCGTGGCACTTCTTCACAAATCCCTGCAACGCCGTGCCCCCAAGACTCACACATTACTCTCTCTCTCGCTCTGGATTTGCAAACGATGTGCTTGGGAATCGCGTTAACGCTCGAAGCAACCTTCATGATGGCGTGACGCTTCAGCGACCCGCCCGCTCGACCTGGCCGTCTGGGCCCGCCCGCCTGGCCCCTCAGGGCCCGCCCGCCCGACGCGCCGAGCTGGTTCCGCCGCCTGTGCTGCTGCTCGTGACCCCCTTCCTGCAAATCTCGCCCGTGCTCCATCACTCCTCCCCTCCGTCTCCTTGTCCTTTGTCTCTTCGCTCCTCCCCCTTGCCTCCTCACTCCTCCCTGCAGCTCCTCCCTCCTCCCCTCCTCCTCTCGCGGCCTTGCCCTTTGCTGCCTGGCCCCCCGCCCCCCCTTCCTGGCTCGCGGGCTCGAGTTGCCTGTGGTGCTTCGCCCACGGGTGGTATTGGTCGTCCAGTTGATGGTCTTGACTGGCCGCGCGGGCCTCGGGTCCAGCTTGTTGCGAGGATGTCCAGCCTCTTCCTGCTGTTCCCCATGCCGCCACCGTCAGCGGTGGTGTGTTTCCGTTCAGCTGGCATTGCTGCTGGCCTTTTGTTTCGGCGAGTGCTTTCGTCGCTGTGCCATGCCAGATCTGCCCGAGCTGCTCGCGCTTGGTTGGGGCTCCCGGCTCCGCGTGTCCTGCCCCTGGGTGTTCCACGGCAGAGGCCGGTCCATGCGATGCCATGCTTCGTGCCTCAGGCTTGTTGATTTGATGCAGGTTTGTGGCACATTTTAGCGGAGCAGGCTGGCAGGTCCCGCATTGCCAGCCAGAGGCGCTCAGCGAAGGTCACAAAAATCTCTCTTCTCCTCCTTTCCCTGTTGTAGGTGCTGCGCAAACTACACGCGGCAGGTAGGAAAGATGTACCCCCAAGTGGGGGTACGATCGAAGACGAAGAGGGCGGGTACCGAGGGCTGGGGATATACTTGTTGAATGGCACGCGAGCAGATAAGAGCGAACAGTCTTAAAACGATTGTTGTTGTTGGCGGTGGTGGTGGTGGGATTGGCGCTGCTGCTGCTGCTGCTGGCAAAATTTGTGGTTGTCGTCGTCCCACTCGCGACCTGGCCCGCGACCCACACGCGACCTGCCCGCGACCCATCCGCAACCCGCCCGCGACCCACCCGAGACCCACCCGCGACCCAGCCGCGTTCCACCCGGGACTCACCCAAGACCCACCCGCGACCCACCCGCGACCCACCCCGCGATCCACCAGCGATCCGCCAGCGACCCGCCCGCGACCCACCCCGCGCCCGCCCCCCCCAACTCTGGGTGCTACATACATTCCTGCAAGGCCCTGTGAAGAGGGAACTTGGGGAGAGGCATTACTACAACTTCGTTGGTGCGTCTTGGGTTTACACTGGTCCTCCTCCGACTCCTCCTGCTACTTTCCCTCCCACTCTTCGTTTCTCGTTTACACCGGTTCTCCCTCTCCTCGTTTCCCTCCCACTCCCACTTTCCATCCGTCGTCGCCGTGCGCCTTCTCCCCCTCCTCCTCCTCCTCCTCCTCCTCCTCCTCCTCCTCCTCCTACTCTTCCTCCTCCTCCTCCTCATCATCATCCTCCTCTTCCACCTCCTCCCCCTCTTTCTTCTGCTCCTCATCCTCCTGTTCTTTCTCCTCATTCTCTATTTCCTCCTTCTCCTCCTCCTCCTCCTCCTCCTCCTCCTCCTTTCCCTCCCACCTCCCCCTCGCCATCCGTCGTCGCCGTCGTCCCTCCCCCCCTGTGCTCCGCTCCCCTCCTGGGAGGCTGCCCGGAGTCCTCTTCCGCCAGAGCGGCCTGCGCGGAGGACGCGGGCGGGAGTTCCGCGCCATGCGCGCTCGCCTTGCCCCCCCCCCCCCCGCGGGCTCGGCGAGCGTCCCGCCAACCGCTTGGGCAGCGCGCCCGTGCAGCTCCCCAGACAGCTCCAGCTGGCCGCCCTGCCCCCCCCGGCTGGAGCAGTCTGGGGGCCAGGGGTGGCCCAGCACTGGTTCCGGTCAGCAGGAGGGGCGGGCAGGCTCGCGGTTCCTGGCTCGGGAAGGCGTGTGTTAGCTTTCTGCTTCTAGGAGGGGGGGGGGGGCGCTTGTCGGGACCCCCGGGGGTGGAGCTCGGGGGCCGAGCTTGAGCGGCATCCCCGTCGCCCCAGGAGGGGCTGGCCGTTACCGACGGGAGCGCCGCGCCCGCGCCGCCGGCGCTGCAGGCGCTGCGCTCCTGCCTGCAGAGGCAGCGGCAGGGCTGCGCGGCGCCGCCCCACGGGCGCCAGCCCGAGGGCGACGAGGACGCCGAGAGGGCCAAGGCAGCAGGGGGCAGTCGAGCAAGGGATCGATCGGAGGTGGATCGACCTCCTACCCTGACATGTCGGTTAAGGAATTGGCCGTTTTCGGTTCGCGAGAGGGCGTCGCGGCCGTTATTTTTGCGGGTCCAGGTCCGTCGGTTTCGGTCCCAGGCCGTTTTCACTAAGCGGAGGTCTACTAAGGGGGCCAAGGCAGCGGAGGGCATGCGAGCAAGGGTTCAGTCGGGCCTGTCCCTCTACAGGAGGAATCTTCAAAGATAGTCAAAACATAGTCTGGGGACTGTTTTTGGAGTATGGTTTGACCATTTGGGAGCATTGTTGAGATATTTTTCATTGTTCGTCGCAAATCCCCTCTGTAGGGGGGCACGCCCGACTTACAGCGGCGAAGCGCCCTGGCTCGTCGAGGGGCCTACCAGAGGATGCTCTGAGAGCCTTTTTTTGTGGCTTCCACGAAGTGTGCTCAGCTTCAGCCAGCTGCCTGGTGCCCCAGCTCAGAATACGCCTGGCGGTTGCGGCTTCCACGCAGTGTGCTCAGAACACGTCTGGCGGGGCCTGTCCTGCCTTATTTTAGCACATCGGGCTTGTGTTCTAAGAGCATTGCTTCTTGTTCTTAGCACGTTCTTCACCACCCACCAAACCACCCCAACCCAACCCGAAGGCTCAGATTTACCCTCGATTTCCAGTGTGGAGGGTCGGGAAACATCGAAAAAACAGATGTGGAACCCTTCCCCCTCAACCCGAAATTCGGGTCTTCGGGTTGAGTTGGGGTGGTCTGGTAGGTCGTCAGTTCTCGGGTTCTAAGACAATTTTGTGGTAGGCTTATAGGAATGCCGGGGCGGTCGGTCCCTGCGCAAGCAGA
>CAUYUJ010017688.1:0-37500 GCA_963575745.1 Prorocentrum cordatum | reverse complement strand
CAATATCGGGAACTCCCCCGTCTCGAGGTGGCGAGGCGGCCGCGCGTCCGCGGGTCCACAGGTGCTCGCCCGAGCAGGACCCGCATCCATTTCCTGTGCTTGTGTGAGCTCCTGCTGGAGCCATACCGTTACAGTACTTGTCATCGACACCATCTCTCTCTTTTCGCCGCGATGGGGGGCAAGCGTCGGACTGAAAGAAGATGTGCCGACTCGCGGAGTGACTCTCGCAGCTCATCATCCGCACGCCGCAGTGCCAGCCGAACACCTGATGCCCGCCGTGAAGCAACAGGCCGCTCTCAGGACGTCATGGGTAAGCTCGAGACCATCGCTGGCAACATCACCACCCTCAGCCAGATGATGATTCAGAACAATGCAGATGTGGCGGACCTCAAATCCTCGGTGGCTGGATCTTTCGCTCGGTGTAGTGAACTTTCGGACCAGATCGTGATCATGGGCAACAACATCCACCAGCGCCACAAGCAGATCGAGCACGACTTGTCTGAGGCCCTCAAAGCTCAAGATGCCAAAATTGATGCCATGCGTGCAGACCTACAACAGCAGACTGACAATATGAACGGCCGTCTATGTCAATATGAAAGCTCCCCGACCCCGACGAGCAGTGAGGGAATGGACGTTGATCCCCTGCCCACCGCCATCCAGCAAAGGATCAGTGCCATTGAGAACCAGCTCGCCGTGATCACGAAGAGCCCCAAACCGATCAAAACTACATCGGAGACCCGTGTTTCGGCCATGGAGCGTGCACATCGGATCGTGATCGTTGGTTTCCCCCGCAAGATGATGCAATCGACCCTGCGTTCGGCTGCAAGTTTATTCATTCGAGCTGGTGTTCCACAAGGGCGTCCCCAACCAATGATTCGTGCTTTTGACATGACCAAGAAAGTGACCTTGGACTTCGCAGATTCAATGAAAGCTTCTGATTTCCTATCCAACATCGCAGCCACTCAGCCGATGCGTTTTCCTGATCCTGTCTTCCCTGGCCAGTTCTTTGAGCTCCGCGCCAAGAGGGACATGGAGCCTGGCACCCGCCTTCTTTTCCTTGCCATGGGCAAAATTCGAGGGCTCTTGGCATCGGCCATGCAGCCCCTTCAGAAGGAGATGGGCTCGAATGGCCTCGGGGGTGACATTTATGTGCTGCGTGCGCCAGAGGACCCAGTCATTCTATTTCACGTCTCCATCGACAACAGTGGAGCGAAGCCCGTGATTGCACTTCAGTTTGAGCCAGAGCAATTTGCTGAGTTTCACGCCACCGTCATGCCTCTCCTGGAGCGGATCCAGGATGGGGTGGCCCATCTGAATGCTTCGCTTCCCTTTTAAGGAGTCTTGCGACGAGCCCTGGGCTGCGGGCGCAGCCGACGTGTCACAACGCGAGTTGTGCAATCGAGCTGCGAGCCCTTTCGGGCCAGATGTTTTGCCTGTCCCTCTATTGAATTCAACTGTCGGGCCCTTCCCCTTTTTCCCCTCCTCCCCCCTGAAGATCGGTTCTTGGAACACTCATGCTCTCTTTGCCGCGGTTCGCAGTCAGAGTAGCAAAGCTCCCGTTCGTTACGCACGTTTCCTCAAGTACGCAAAGCAGCTCACTGTTCTTTGTGCACAAGAGTGTCATGGTCAAGTTGCGGATATCAATGAGCTGCAATGTGAGCTTCGAGGTTTCGAGATCGGTCACTCGCTCTTCGCTGACTCTACTCGTGAAGGTGGCGTTCTTACCTGCATCCAGCCCTCTCTCTGCAAGTCGTTCTCGTCCATTGTCCACACCCCTATCGTCGAAGGGCGCATTCTGAAGACTTACCTCTCGGGGCCCAATGGTGATCTCTGCATCATTAATGTTCACATGCCTAACACTAACGACCTCCTCAACATCTATGCCAGAGCCCTGCGTGAGGTTCTCGTCTCCCTCCCCTCTCCCACGGCATGCACTACTGTTCTCATTGGTGATTGGAATTTTGCATTGTCGGCTGACGGTCGTCTGAGAGCCGACGGCAGTGGATGGTCCTCAGGTGATGACTCTCACACGAATCTTTTCTTTCGGCATTGCGCCCAGTGGACTGAACTATACCAATCCGAGGACACGAGGCGGGAGGTCAGGGAGGGCACGATCGTTCACACCGCACGTCTTGATCGAGCTTACTGCACGCTGCCACCTGCTCTGCTTGCTGATCTCACTATTAGTGGGGGAACTCTTGGGCGATTACAATCGAACATGGTCTCGGACCACATCCCCGTCGTTGTGACCCTCAGCACCTTCAAGC
The DNA here is from genome assembly GCA_963575745.1 of Prorocentrum cordatum. Classification (NCBI taxonomy): domain Eukaryota; class Dinophyceae; order Prorocentrales; family Prorocentraceae; genus Prorocentrum; species Prorocentrum cordatum. The sequence goes on along the minus strand of CAUYUJ010017688.1, from coordinate 35,233 downwards.
CCCAGGAGGCCCCCAAGAAGCTCCCGAAGTGGCTGGCTCGTCACCCGCTCTTTCAGAGCATCCTGGAACCTGCGGTTTCCGCCCTCTCGGACCTGGACCTGGATCCCTGGGACCGCCTTGCCCGCGTCAAGGATCTGATGTTTGAAGTTGCTGAAGAGGTCCGGTCACAACTTGCAGCCCTGCCAGCGGAGACGACGGAGGCTAAGCATTTCAGGACCCTCCAAGCCCTCCGTGCGTGGCGCGCTCACGACGTGCTACGGGTGCGTCTCGCTGTTCGCGCTTATCCCGCTCTTGCCGCTCATTTTCCATCCCTTGATCTTCATGATGCCCGCATTCCTTCTCTATGTCTGCATGCACAGAACCTGCGCATCTCTTTGCTGGCAGAAGAAGAGCGTGAGCTCGAAGCAGGTGCTGTGAATATCCCTGAGGAGGTCCTTGCCAGCGCCCGCAAAAAGATCAGCAACCGTAATGAACTTTGGAGGAAAATGAAGCGTCGCACCTGGCTCCAGGGCACCCTCTCGGAAGCGGGCACACCGAGTATTTCAGAGGCCGAAGCGGCCGACTCTCTTCTGCAGCACTGGAAGAAGGTCTTTGCCGCACCTGAGGTGGATACCTCGCTTTGGCCTGAGCTCTCGCGTTTCATCAAGCCGCTTTCTGCTCCTGCCAACGCCACTTTTAACGAGCTTCAGGAGGAGGGATGGATACTGGGAGAGGTGGAGTGGGAAGAATTGGTGAGACGTAAGACGGACAGCATGCCTGGCGAGGATGGCATCCCCTATTCGGCTTGGAAGGTACCCGCTGCCAAGAACGCCCTGTACGACTGCTATTGCCGCCTGTTCACTCACCCGACCTCGGACCTCCCCACCGACATGAAAAATGCCATCATGATTTTCCTCCCTAAGAAAATCACCGATAAAGAGGTCGGGGAGGGTGTCTTTAGGTTGCCGCAGGTCACGCGTCCGCTTAGCATGACGAACACCGATTGCAAGCTTCTCTCTTCTTCCATGACTTGGACTTTATCCAAGAAGGTTGCAATATCGAACCTGTTACGGCCCCCGCAAAAGTGTTTCAGGGGGCGGGACATGATTGTGAATGTTATCGAAGCTGAGTTGTTCATCCTTCAGAAGCACATGAAAGATCGGTACACGTCTGGTTTGGTCCTTACTGATTTTGAGTCTGCTTTCCCTTCTGTCTTTGTCCCCTGGGTCCTCCACGTCCTGGAGAAAATGAAGGTCCCTGGTGCCGTGGTCCACTTCTTCAAGGAACTCTATGACAATAACACTGCCACGATTTCGCTCTTCGGTCGGACATGGGACAGCTTTGCCATTGAACGGGGAGTTCGTCAGGGCGACCCCAGCTCTATGCTTTTGTTCACTCTTGCGGTGGAGCCTGTACTTGCCTGGCTGGCCTGGCGCCTGCCCGATCACATTGAACTCTCCCTCGCATATGCCGACGATTTCTGTTTTGGCCTACGGTGTCTGCTTGATGGGATAGGGCCCCTATTTGAGTGCCTACGGAGCTTACAGCCTACTATTGGCCTTGCCCTCAACCTCCCCAAGTGTCAGGTCCTCCTTGCCTACCCCAACCTCAAGGAGCCCCTCCAGGACCTCCTCTCGGACCTTGGCCACCAGCTGGAGCTCCTAGAGATTGCGGTCTCTTTGAAATACCTAGGTGTCTGGATTGGGATGGGGGCGGAGAAGGTTACCTGGGAGGAAAACATCATCAAGCTTCGGAAGAGGACGAGGGAGATCAGGGACCTAGGTTTGGGTCTTGCCCAGTCGATTGTGTTGTTTAAGGCTTACTGTGTATCGCTGCTGTATTTTATGTCGCAGGTGCATGCGCCCTCTATTCCGCTCATCAAGACTTACCAGGCCTGCGTGCGTTTGTTGACGGCAGGTCCGAATAACGCCCTTTCGTATGACATGTGTTGCAACCTCACCCAGCTCGGCCTCCCCATTGAGTTCCCTGACATCACACTTGTCGCCGCCTCCTCCAGAGCCCGATACATCGCCAGATGCGACGAACTTCCGAGGCTGCGACAGTTCTATGACAGTACCTTCTCCGATGACGATTGGTGTATTGTGAGAAGGATCTCTGGTTGGAACACCACCTCTTTTGCTGCCAAGCTCTTCTCGTTTAAGGAATGGATCGACCAGAAAAAATTGGAGATCTTGTTTGAGCGTAAGGATATTCAGAAGCAGTACCAAGAAAAACTTAAGCAGTATTTCACTCCCGCCGACCCCCCCATCCTGGCGCTCCTCAGAAGGGTGAACAACTGGATCCCTGGCACCTCCCTGGACTCCCTCACCATCGTCCTTCATCGTCTCAAGCCTCTTGCGACCAGGTGCAGCATGTACATCCCTCTGTCCGTGATTCGTATCCTCTCTCGGTGTGTCTGTACGAGCTCTCGTTTCCATTCCCTTCCTCGTGGTTGTCTCTTGGGATGCGTGAACTCCGAGGCCCCCGACACTGACCTTGATGACATGAAACATTACCTTCACTGTCCTCGGCTTTATCAACTATTCCTATCCTGGATGGGTCCTTGGGCTCCATCGATCTCTGAGGGTTCGCCCTGGCTAGCCTCCCTTCTCCTGTCTCACGGGTTGGGGCCCGACGCCAGCCTCTTGGCTGCTATGCTATGTGATGCATTTCTGTGCGCACACTCCGCCTTCCGACTGCGTCTCCCTGGCTCGCCCCAACAAAATTTCGAGGCGCGTTTGCGGATCCAGGCCCGGCGTCACAAGGCCTGCCGCAAACTCTGGGGCCGTCTGCAGTTGGAGATGTGGGCTGATCGAGAGTGCCACCCGGCCAGTGTGGGGAGGAGCCTCGCGGAGTAGTCCCGTGTCCTCCCTCCTGGCCGTCTTTTCTTCTCTGTAGCCTGGCGCGACTTCCGCGCACGGGCCCGACAGTTGGCGAGGGGGAGGGCTCCGCGTGGGGGAACGCGGCTGTCTCTTGCCCTGCTTGCCTTTCGGCTCGCAGACGCTCCCTACGGACAGTGGGCCTCCCCCCCTCGCCACGATCTCTCGGACTGCTCGACCAAGGTGTCGACCACCTTCAACTGGGACCCCCTGGAGCCTCCTGAGCCACTATGGGTCCAAAAAAAAAAATCTTTAATTCAATGATACGATTGTGGGAGTGTCCATTGTCATGGCATCCACAACCTTACGCCTGCGCCCAGACCTCCCGCGGATGTTCTCAATCCCAGATTGCTTTTTTCCTCGGCTCCGTCAGCGCTGCCTTCGGGCCCCGGCCCAGGGCCATCACGAATCGGTCCGGGGCTGAAGGATGCCCCCAGGGGAGAAGGGTTCGGGGCCCTCTTGGGGCCTGCGAGTTGGAACACTCGCATCGTCGAATGTCTGGGCATCGGGGGCGCCTTCCACACGCCAGCACCGATCCTGGCCAGGCCAACCCTGGAACCAGGATTGTGTGTCTCTACGCCGTCCTGGCCCAGCCTGGAGGGCGTATGCCTGGATGCCGTGGCCCCAGGAGTTGCTCGGCCAAGATCCGTGCCAGTGTGTGTTTCAGCCAGTCGGCGTCCTCCTGCCCCCCGTCCACCCCTGGGGATCCGCGCAGGGGCGCTTCGGCCCCCAGATCGGCGCGATTGTGCCGCTCCACCTCGCGCACGCTGGGCGCGGGAAAGGCTCGGCCAGGCGGAGCTCGGCCGGCTGATCACGGCCTGGCTGCACTCGCCCTGGGCCGAAATCTGCTGGGGCGAGTTCGGTTTGGCCGAGGCCAGCCTGCCGAGTGAAGCCTGGCCGAGTTCCGCTGGTCGAGCTCAGCTTGGCCAGATTCGGTTGCTACCCTCGGCTCGCTTGAGCTCGCTTCCAGGCTGCCAGACTCGTGTACCCGTCGAGCTCGCCTCCGCTCATCCCATCCCTGTCATCCAATTGTTTCCTCCCCTTACCTTCCCCTCCCCCTGTCTTTTCTCCGTTTCCTATTCCTTATCCGATTGTCAAGTGTTTCACAATTTCAAATTACTGTTTGCCGACGGTGCGGCCTCAAAATGTCTTGCACGCAAAATACTGATATTGGTGATCTTCATTTAGGCGACGGCACATTGGTGAATTACTACGTGCCCCCCGTGCGCTATCGAGATTTGGAAATGGGCTAGCAGCAATAATCATTCGCCAGCGAGCAGGTGTTTTCACCGTGTTTAACTTGGCGGTGGCGTCGTAAACAACTGCCACGCCGCACTGACCAAGCGAAATTTAAAGAAACCAGGCGTACCACCACTCCTCTTCACTGTTCCCAGAATTCATCTCGCCATGACCTTTTGCCCCATCCCTCCCCCTAGTGCAGAAGAAAACGGTTCTAGTGCAGCACCAGGCTGGCCACAGCCGGGGAAGCTGCGGCTTCCCCCCCTCCTCTGCATGACATGGGGGCCATCTCCCCCGACACCCCCCCATCGAGAGGTGAGGGGGACCGTGGAGGCCTCCCGAGCTCCCCCGGGGCCAAGAAACGTCGATCCCGGATCCCCGACTCTCACGCGTAGGCTGGTCGGGAAGGAGCCGCACAGTTGTTGCGACCCTGTGGGCTCACGGCGATCTGGCATAACAGATCCAGACTGCACGAAGAAGATCAATCTCGAGCTTACCACCGTGGCATACCAAGCAGGAGTAGGCGGCGCGAAGAAGATGGGAAGAGTTGGGAATGGCCTTTGGGGTACATCGCCGATCTATCGGCGATGTATCGCCGGTCCCAGGCAGATGGTTACCCCCTGTGCCAGCCCCGGCATCAAGACCGTGAGGGTCTGTATATGAACGCAGGAGGAGGAGGATCAAGGAGGAGAATCGAGGAGGAGGAGGAGGAGGAGGAGGATCGAGGAGGAGGATCGAGGAGGAGGAGGGAGAGAGGGAGGAGGAGGATCGAGTGGGAGATGGAGGAGGAGAATTGCTCGTCGATCGTGTGAGTCTCCTTCGAGCGGGTGGTAATGTGAGACGACCTGCAAGGGGGGGAGAAGAAAGGGGCCCTAACGGGTCTTTGTTCCCATATACAAGGGATGGGTGTCTTGCTATTGCTCCGACCGCTCCGAGGCGGAACACTCCGCCCACTCACCTCCCTCCTCCTCTTCCTCACCCAGATTCACACTCAGACGTTATGACATGGCATGGCATGTTATGCTATGCTATGGTATGGTGTGGTATGGTGTGGTACGTTGTGTGGTGTTATGGTACGGCATGTGATGTTTTGATCTTATATGGTATGGTATCGTATGCTATGGTACGTTATGGTTTGTCATGGTATGCTATGTTGTGTTAGGGTGATGGTGATGGTGCTGAATAGTATGATGATGGTGATGGTGATGCTGATGCTGATGAGGTTGATGATGTTGATGATACTGATGATGCTGATGATGATGGTGATGGTGGTGAGGATGATGAGCATGATGCTGACAGTGATGATGATGCTGACGATGCTGATGGTGATGATGGTGGTGATGATGATGGTTGTGGTGGTTGTGAATGTGATGATGCTGATGCAGATGACGATGATGATGATGCTGATGATGCTGATGAGGATGCTGATGATGCTGATGCTGATGCTGATGCTGATGCTGATGATGATGATGATGATGATGATGATGATGATGATGATGATGATGATGATGATGATGCCAAAAGTGATGATGCTGGCGGAGCAAATTCTGAGGATGTCTCGAGCAAGGCGCGGGTTTCAGCACTCACAACGGGGAGCCGCCAGTGGGTGTTGCACTTTTCCGTTCGCTCCAAAACGGCGGGGAAGTCTCGAGCGGTTTGCCCGTTTGTGGTCTCAATATCTTCCGCTGTCGGAGCCGATTGTGAGAATGTCTCGAGCGAAGCGCTGGTTTTTGCCCCCAAGGTGGGGCCGCCAGGGTGTATTGCATTTGTCTGTTCGCGCCAAAGTTCCCAACATCCGTCGCTTTCGGAGCAGATTTTGAGGATGTCTCGAGCGAGGCGCTGGTTCTCGCACCCTTGGTGGCCCAGATTGTGAGGACGTCTCGAACGGTTTGCTTGTTTTGCTGGCCAGACTCGTGGGCACGGATCCTCTTAAAGATGCCACAGGAGGCTCCAGCAGATTCCAGGAGGCCCCTGGAGGCCACAGGATGTCCCAGGAGGCATCGGGAGGCCACGGGAGGCCACAGGAGGCCACAGGAGGAGGCCCCATGAGGCCCCAAGAGGTTCCAGGAGGCCCGAGGAAGCACCAGGAAGCCCCAGGAGGCGACAGGAGGCCACAGGAGGCCACAGGAAGCGCCAGGAGGCACCAGGAGGCCCCCGAAGGCCCAGGAGCCCCCACGAGGCCCCAGGAGCAGGAGGCCTCAGAAGGCCACAGGAGTGGCTCCAATCCCCGGTGTGTTACGTATGTTCCCATCTATTGGGCCTCCCCTGGAATACGAACCCTTGGTGTTTTACGTACGTTTCTATAGATGGTCCTTCTTTTTGCGCATCCATTCCTGAATGTTTTACGTATGTTCCTACAGAGTGGGTTTCCCTTTGGGGCACGAGTCCTTGGTATTTTTACGAGTGTTCCTATACATGTATAAATATATATATATATATATATATATATATATATATATATATATATATATATATATATATGTATTGCCCCTCTCCTGCGGCTCCAATCCGAAGTGTTTTATGTCTGTTCCTGTAGATTGGGCTTCTCCTGACACGCGAATCCTCCCCAGGATGTCCCAGGAGGCTCCTGGAGGCCACACGAGGCCCTAGGAGGCCTCAGGAGGCAACAGGAAGTCCAAGGAGATTTCAAGGCCAGGGAGGGGGTTCCGGCGCGGATCCAAGAAGTCCGCGCGTAGCGCCAAAAGTTTGTGTTTATGCCGTTGTCTCTTCTTCTAGATACCCAAGTCAACGCGTCAGCTTCTACAGCAGGCAGTCCGCGTCGAGGCAGCAGCACTGCATCACTAATCACGGAACGAACTGCGAACGTGACGATGTTATCACGTGTAGCGAAGGCTTTGATACAAAAGAAGACTGTTGGATAGTATAGCCTATGTCAGCGCATTACTGTTCCACATCGGAATCCGTTGTCTCGTCCCCGTTTCTTCTGACGAGGGTGGTGCACGAAAGGAGACACTTGGTATACCTCGCCGCCAACCGAAACACGTCACACCCCGGGGGCTGACATGATGGCATGTGTTTCAACAGTACGCATAATTCACACATGCAGCCCGACATTCGCCAAGGATGAGGAGGAGGAGGAGGAGGAGGAGGAGGAGGAGGAGGAGGACAACAGGTGCAAATGGCAAATCAATAATGCTACCCGGTTGCATGGGGTAGTCTCCCTTGAAGCACGCTTCGGTCATGCGTCTTTGACGCAGACTGGACGCGCCGTGTATCACAGCGAGTGCGGAAACGCAGACCATGAGCAGGAGCCATCTCGTCGATCTGACTGGACGCAGGGGCATCGTCCCCAGCATTTACCCCAGAGTCAAAGTAGTTATCGCTATTGATGTCGTTCTCGTCCGAAGTGTTGTTCGCCTCCTCCGAGAGCTCAGAACTAGTATGTTCCAGCAGCCCCAAGCACCACGCCTCGGATTGCCCTTCGACCTGGCGCTGGATGTCATTTAATTTCCCATGGGCCACTATGGTGTGGAGTCTTGCTTCATCACGTTCGCGCCGCAAACGGTGAATCTCCTCGTGCTGCCGAACAGTCATGTCCGCCAGCGTACCATGCAAAGGTATTAGTTGGTCCGCAGTCGCAACGAGCTTATTGTCCAAATCTGCAAACTTGTCCGTGAGAGCCCTGTCGATGGACGCCGTGACCTTCTCAGTGAGAGTGCTGTTGATAGACGGATCTTGCTGCGCCCACCTGGCAACCTACGTGCTGCCATACCCGTAGAGACAACATTGGCATCCAGTCCGTCCTCAAGCGGAGCCGTACAACTCGTCATCACGCTGAGCCGAACCCGCTGCCTAAGCGCCCGTCCTTACGTTCATTCCGCATGGACGTGCTGAGCCAAAGTGGCTTGAGCCTGCAGGGCCCCTTGAGGAAGGAGCCAGCAGGGCCCTTTCCTCCAGCCCCCGAGCAGGTCCCCCCCCCCATCACCACCCGCCCGAGCGATACTCCTCCTCGTCTCCCTCCCCCTGGCCTGTCAGGTGGAAGGCCGACCCGAGCAGGTGGCCAGCCCTTCCCGAGTGAACTTTGAGGGACAGCGGCTCTCTTCAGCCCCTTGCCTCGCTCTTGGCTTCCGCTCCCTTCTCTTTGTGTCTACAGTGCCGTTTTTAATATATGCTCCGCGTGCGGATCATGAATAAAAATGCAGGGATTTAGTTAAAGAACAACGATGAGTTCATGCATGCATTTAGTCATACATTGAGCATGTATTATAATCCTATATCTAACAAAAAATCCCATGTATTTTAAATTGGCCAGCACATCTTCCTCATTCCCCTCTGACCTCGGCTCACTGGACCGCCAGTGCAAGTCTACCCGGGTCGTGTTGGCGGCGCAGAGGGGGGGGGGCGGGCCTTCTCGGAAGGCTTCCAGTCGGCCAACACAGTAAGGATAGGCATCCCTCCCAAGGGTACCCTTGCATCCTTGCCTCCTGGGTCCATCCCTGGACACTTCCGTTGGCCGCGCACCGCTCGGAACGCTTCGAAATGGGCGTCCAGGGCCCTTGCATCCTCATCGCGCATCCCTACTATACCTCGTGGACTGTGGAAGGCTCCCAGTCTTCTGAGAAGCGTCCTAAGCTCAGGAGGGAAAAAACACACAGACACAATTAATCGCCGATTCCCCAGAAAATATGGGAACATCCGGGCAGTGGGGGGGGAAGCCAGAAACCCAGAACATACGGGAAACTATGGGGCGTATTTTGATTTGTGTGAATTTATTTGTGTGTCCTGGGGCCCCTTCATTAGCCTCCTTCGAAGAGGCAGCGGGCCTCTCCGAGGGGCCCGTCCCCTCTCTCGCCTTCGCCCTCGGCGCGCCGCCGACTTCTGGGCCCCCGCGCAGGCCACCCCGACCCTCCCGAGCGCCGCCTGCGCCTCGCCCAGCGCGCCGCCACGGGAGGAGCCCTCCTCGGCGCAGATGCGAGCCAGACGGCAGACCGACTCCTCCGCCTCCTCCTCCTCCTCCTCCTCCTCCTCCTCCCCCTCCTCCCCTCCTCCTCCTCCTCCTCCTCCTCCTCCTCCTCCTCCTCCTCCTCCTCCTCCCCCTCCTCCTCCTCCTCCTCCTCCTCCTCCTCCTCCTCCTCCTCCCCCCCTCCTCCTCCTCCTCCTTCTCCTCCTCTACTTCTCCTCCTCCTCCTCCTGCTCCTCCTCCTCCTCCTCCTCCTCCTCCTCCTCCTCCTCCTCCTCCTCCTCCTCCTCCTCCTCCTCCTCCTCCTCCCCCTCCTCCCCCTCCTCCGGCGGCGTCGAGGGTCGAGGACGACGGCGTCGGGGGCGGCGGCGGTGGCGACGACGACCAGCCGCAGACGACGGCGGCGGCGGCGATGGCGGCGGCAGCGACAGCGATGGCGGCGACGGCTGGAGGGAGGTGGGAAGGAGGGGGGAGGGGGGCGTTGTCGACGGAGGAGTGGAGGGAGCGGCGGCGGCGATGACGACGGGGAGTAAACGACGACGGAGACGGTGTCGACGACGACGGCGAGGCGCCGACACCGCTGACGGCGAGCAGCCGGCGACCACGGCGGCGGCATGGAGTAGCAAGGCAAGGGAAAGACTTGGGCAGCGGCTGCCTCCTGCTACAGTGGGACCAGGAATATGAGCTCGAGGTCCGCTCGGGGGGGGTACCTCAGCGTTCTTCGTGGTTGTTGGATGCTCTCGTGCACCCTGGGAAGGGCACCTGTTTGTTCTGGCCGACTGAGGGTCTCATGTGCTCGAGGGACGTTCGCCTGGCCCAGGTTCGATTGCACGTTGGCTCACCACTGCCGAGTGAGAGCTGTAGCCATGACGACGTGCTGTTGGCAACTTCGGCGCGCGCCTCGGGCGAGCCTGCGGGACCTGCGCAGCCCAGGAGGGGCCTCCAAGGCCCTGCGCTGGCGCGGAGGAGCACCGCACCATTGGAAAGCTCACAGGCTGCGAGGCGTAGACGACTCGGCAACGGCAACGGCTGCAGGGAGGTGGGAGGGAGGGGTGATGGAGGAGGGTTGTTGACGAAGGAATGGAGGGAGGGGAGGAGGGTTGAGGGCCGGAAGCGTGGGGAGATGGGAAAAATGGATGCAGGGAGGGTCGGGGGAGGAGAGAGAATGGATGGAGGGGATGGATGGAGTGAAATGGAGGAGAGGAGCAAGGGAAGAAGGGGGCTGGATGATGACGGACCAGGGACGAGCGAGCAGGGACAAGGGATGATTAATTCTTTACGCTTCGCGTATCCCCACCAGCCCATCTCACAGCAGCAGCTCTCGCGAAGCATGTCGACAGTTGTGTTTTTCAGGCGTGTGTCCGCTGGGCTCCGTATATCTCCCCTGTCCCTCCTTCCTCCCGCCTCCTTGTGAATCCTCCTTGTGGGGGGAGCGGGAGAAGGACGAGGCGGAGGAGGAGGGAGAGAAAGCGCTCCTCGTGATTTGAGTCGTTTGGGGTTTCTCGTCCTGGTGTGAGTCGTTCGGGCCCTTCTTCCTGGTGTGAGTCGTTCGGGCTCTTCGTGGTGTGAGTCGTTCGGGCTCTTCGTCCTGGTGTGAGTCGTTCGGGCTTCTCGTGGTGTTAGTTGTTCGGGCCCCTCATCCTGGTGTGAGTCGTTCGGGCCCCTCCTCCTGGTGTGACTCGTTCGGGCTCCTCGTGGTGTGAGTCGTTCGGGGCGCGCGTCATGGTGTGACTCGTTCGGGCTCCTCGTGGTGTGAGTCGGTCGGGCGCCTCCTCCTGGTGTGACTCGTTCGGGCTCCTCGTGGTGTGAGTCGTTCGAGGCCCGCGTCGTGGTGTGAGGCGTTCGGGCTCCTCGTGGTGTGAGTCGGTCGGGCGCTTCGTCATGGTATGAGTCGTTCGGGCCCCTCCTTGTGGTGTGAGTCGTTCGGGCTCTCCGTGGTGTGAGTCGTTCGGGCCCCTCGTCCTGGTGTGAGTCGTTCGGGCTCCTCCTGGGGCCTCTTGGGAGCCTCTTGGAGGCCTCTTGGGGCCTCTTGGGGGCTTCTTGGGGGCCTCTTGGGGGCCTCTTGGGAGCCTCTAGGGGGCTCTGGGGGCCTCGTGGGGGCCTCTTGGGGGCCTGTTGGGAGCCTCTGGGGGCCTCTTGGGGGCCTCTTGGTGGCCTCTTGGAGGCCTCTGCTGGCGACGCGGGTGCGGCGCGCCGCGGGGCCCTCGAGGCGGCCCGCGGCGCGCTCCTGGCGGCGCACGCTGCCAGCGGCCTCGCAGGTGTGGCGGTGTCCCGCGACGGGACCCGCCTCTTGCGGGCCGCCGAGGGCCTCCTCCGCGCGGCCATCGCAGAGCTCGGCGCGCGGGCAGCGCCCGCCCCGCCGGCGCCGGCAGCTGAGGGCCGCCCTGGGCGGCGCAGCCGGCCGCGCGGCCGTGCCGGGCGTGGCGCTGGGGCTCCGCCTGGCGCGCAGGGCGACCGCGATGGCGACGACGTGGAGGAGCGGGGCGGGGGTGCGGAAGGTGTAGCACGGGCTGCTGGAGCGCTGGGTGGGGCCCCAAGCGTGACGGCGGCGGCGCAGGCTCGGCGGCGGGGACGCCGCGCGCGGCGTGCGCGGGCGTCGGAGGCGGCAGCGGCGGTGGCCGAGCTGCCCGACGACGACGGCGGTGGCTCCCTGGACGACTCCTGGGCGGACGGGCTCGGCAGGGCGCCCGACGTGGGGGGGGCGACGGCGACGGCAGCAGCGGTGGAGCAGGCGGAGGCGGCCGCGGGAGCGGCAGCTGGAGCCAGCGGAGCGGCTGCGAGCGGCGGGGTGGCCGCTGGGGGGGCAGGCGCGGGCCTTCGGTTCGTGCAGGTGCCGCTGGCGGGGCCGCCCGTCGCCGAGGGCGAGGACGAGGAGAGGGAGCTGTCGCCTCCTGTCGGTGGTGCCGTGTCCTGGGCCGTGTGGCCGCCCCCGCTTGGCGCGCGGTTGCGCGCTGTGCAGGGCCCCTGGGAAGGGCGCGAGGGCGTGGTGATGACCGTGGGCTCGGCCGCCGTGACGGTCAGGCTCGACAGGCTCGCCGTGCCGAAGGGCAAGATCGTCCCGATCTTCCTCGACGACCTGGCGGGGTCGTGGGAGGCTCTCGACTGAGGGCCAGCCTCCAGCGTGGCGGAGTCCGCGGCGTTGGATCAGGGGTGAAAAAAAAGGCCTCTTGGAGGCCTCTTGGGAGCCTCCTGGGGGCATCTTGGGGCCTCTTGGGAGCCTCGTGCGACCTCCTCAGAAGCGCAAATGAGCGCTACCCCCTGAGAAGGACAAGATGAGCCCAAAACCCTCGTAAAATTAATGGTTTTGCTATGAAGGAAGATGAGCGCGGCCCCCTCGGGAGGCCAACATGGGGCCAAAACCCTCGTACAAGCAAGGATTTTGGCTTCACGGAAGAGGAGGGGGCTACAAGAGCGCCCCCCCGTCGGGGCCAGAATCCTCGTGAGGGTCGTCGTTTTTGGCCCTCCCAGGCGTCGAAAAAGAACCCCCTGACCACCCGCGGGACTCCCTGTCCAGGCCCAGGGGGAGGGGGTAGGGGGAGGGGTAAACCCCTCCCCGAAGGGGAAGAAGGGGGGTTGGGGGGTTGAGGACAGAGGGGGCTCTCTAAACCACTCACGCCCAAAGGGCTGGTGGGATTTCAGGAGGAGGGAGGAGGGAGGTTTAGGATGAGCACGGGTCCGGGGAGGAGGAAGGATGAAGGGGGAGGAGGAGGAGGAGGAGAAGGACGACGAGGATGGATAAAGGGTAAACCAAGGATGCTTCACGGCTGCTGCAATGCTCTCTCACGTTAGAAGCACCCTCCTCACCAGTCCCCGCAAACATTTCCTTTCATTGCGGAATGCGCCCTCTTGAAAGACAAATGCCGCATTTGCAGGCGATGCCATTCCAATGACAGCCGTATTTTGAACAGGTTTCGTCCTTCGTCGTTTTAGTTTGGTATACTCGTAAAGTTCAAGGATGTAGCCAGCGGTAGTCCCGTTGCCGAACTGATCGCCCTTCACTCGCACAGCTTCTGCACGCTCAAAGTCTGGTACGACGATCTGGGGGGTCTCACGCAGGAGCCCAACTTCGAAGAAAAGTGCCTTGCATGCGCGTAGCTGTTGCATAATGCTCCTGTGTTGGCCATACGGTCTGAGGAAATCGAATGCGAGAGCCCCATTCTGAAAACGCGCCGCCCTTCGCCCGTGCACGTGTACAGCCGATTACACGTGCGGCGCGAAGGCGAGAGCTTCTTCTTGGAAAGGAACCGTTCAAGCCGAAGGCGCGCGGCGCCAAGGCGCCAAGCCCCATGTGGAAGCGGCCCCCTCCGCCGTCCATGAAGCTGCAGCAAGCGGTTGGGACCCATGGGGGCGGCGCAAAGGCCACGGCCACGCTGCGGAAAGCGTGCTGCCCCGCGCCCGTGCGCCGCGCTGGCAGGCCGAGCCCGAGCAGACATGGTGAGGGCGCCTCCGGCGAAGCGCACCACCCGCCCCGCAGACCTGCGCGGTGGCGCGGCGAGGGGGAGCCGCGCATCAGGGAACGAGGGGGGGAAGCATCCGGGTGCGCAGGGCGGGACAGCAGGCGCAGAGGCGGGGCCCCTCAGGAGCCCCGCGCGGCGCAGCCGCCGGCCTGGGACACGCCTGCGCCCGCCAGCGGGCAGCACAGCCCCCTGGCGGCCGCCCAGCTGGAGGCGCAGGCTTGGGACAAGGTCTTGCTGGCCTCAAGCCTGCAGGCCTGCCCAGGGGTGGATCTCAAGCAGTGGCGAAGCGTCCCGGCTTGCCTATACAGGCCCACCGAGGGATGTTCCAAGAACCTTGTCTGTGGTTTGCACGAGCTGTTCCTAGAACACTTCTGGCCAAGTCTGCCTCGTTGTGTCGCACCCCGCTTCTGCTCTAGGAGCACGGTCTTGTTCTTAGAACACTCCTGGATTCTGAGAACATGTCGTGGTAGGCCTCTAGAAATGCCGGGACGGCCGGTCCCTGCCCCACGATCGAGCGCCGGCGCGCACCGGGAGGGGGCGTGAGAGGGGGGCCGGCCTTCTCCGAAGGCGGCGGGGCCGCGCCGCTCGGACGCCCCTCCCTGGCCCCGCTGGGGGGCCCCTGCTGCGCCTGCGGAGAGGGCGCGGAGAGGCTCTGAGCAGGCCGGGGGTCTCCCGAGCCTCCCGAGAGAGGGCCCGCCCCCTGCTGCCTTCCCCGCCGGGCGGGCCGCCTGGCTGTGGCCACAGCACACCCCTGGACAGGCCTGGGGAGGGGGGGGGGCGATTTGTGGAGGCAGAGTCTCCGACGTGTTGGAAAAAGTAGGTGTGCACTGGGGGCGGGGAGGCATCTTGGGGCGAGGGGTCGTCATGGGAGGGGGCGGTTCGGCCGCGCAAGTGGCTCAGAGCCCTCCTCTGGATGTGGGATGCTGCTGGCAGGGTGCAATGCAACTTGGCCAATTACATATGCAGCTGGATTCGATTCCACCGCCGGGTTCTACCTTCATGTTTCCTCGCTGCATGGCCGCCTCTGGCGCCAAGAGGCGCCAGGAACACCAGCTGCATGTAGCTGATTCCCCCCCCCCTGGATTGTACTCGTTCGTTGCGGGGATGTATGCACGACCACCGCCCGGGGGATCGATCTCCGGGGGCCTCGGCAGGTGGTGGATGTGAATATCCTTGGGGGTGGCCAAGTACAGTCAGACCCAGGTATAAGAACGAGGTCGGTTCGGGGAGGGTATGTGCCCTATGATGCTCTTCGTGCTCGCTGGTTGTTCTTGTGCACCCTTGGGAGGGTACCATTGGATGTCCTTTGCGGTTTGGCCAGTGGAGGGTCCCGTGTTCTTGAGGGACGTCTTTCTGGCGCCCAGGTTCGATTGCACGTCGGCTCACCATTGCTGGGTGAGAGCCGTAGCCATGACGACGTGCCGTTGGCGGATGTGCGTTCTTCGTGTCCGTTGGATGTTCTCGTGCACCCTGGGAAGGGCACCTGTTTGTTCTGGCCGACTGAGGGTCTCATGTACTTGAGGGATGTTCGCCTGGCCCAGGTTCGATTGTACAGTCGGGGCGCTGAACAAGGCACCCTTTTCGTTGGGGAGGGGCTCCGTGTTCCTGAATTGTTTCGCAGCTTGCCTCAGGTTGTCCTCAGGTTCTCGATGGGGAATCGAAGCTTAGCCTGTTGAAAAGAAAAGGGGCCTCGTGCCTTCCTTAGGGTTCCTTAGGTCAACGCCCCGACTGCACGTCGGCTCACCACTGCTGCGCGAGAGCTTCGGGCCGGGCGAAAGGGGGGGATTGGGAAAGGGGGGGTTACGATATTTGCTGCATGCAGCTGGTTTCGGCCTCACCGAGGGGCCCATTCCTCGATACATAGCCGCCTCCGGCGCCGGGAGGCGCCGGGAAAATCAGCTACGTGAGCTGATTCTCAAACCCCCCCTTTGCTATCCCCCCCTTTCCCCCCGACCCGAGAGCTGTGGCCATGACGACGTGCTGCTGGCACCGACGACGGCGCGCTCTCTGCGGGCAGGCCTGCGGGCCCCGCGCGGCCCGGCGCAGGGGCCTCCCGGGCGCCCCGCGCCGGCGCGGAGGAGCACTGCACCACCAGCACTCCTCCTCCTCCTCCTCCTCCTCCTCGTCTCATCCTCCTCCTCCTCCTCCTCCTCCTCCTCCCCCTCCTCCTCCTCCTCCTCCTCCCCTCCTGCTCCTCCTCCTCCTCCTCCTCCTCCTCCTCCTCCTCCTCCTCCCCTCCTCCTCCTCCTCCTCCTCCTCCTCCCCTCCTCCTCCTCCTCCTCCTCCTCCTCCTCCTTCTCCTCCTCCTCCTCCTCCTCCTCCTCCTCCTCCTCCTCCTCCCACGCACTTCGACTGCACATCCATGCAGGAGGACAAGAAGCACACACAGAGACACAATCCATCCTGGATTCCCCAGCAGGTGTGGGAGATTATATGGGGAGTGGGCGGCGGGAAGGCAGAAACCCAGAAGATGTGGGAGACTGCGAGGAGTATCTTTATTTGTGTGTATTTGTTTGTGTGTCCTTGGGCCCCTTCATCCACGTCCACCGCCCGCCGAGGTCCCCGAAGGTCGGTCCCCGCGGGCGGTGGTTCGTTCTGGAGTCGGGTCCTGCCTCGCGCGCTCCTCCGCCCCGACTGCCCGGATGGCACTCCGCTGTGGAGCGATCGAAATGGATACAGTCGGGGCGCTGCAGAAGGAACCCTTTTCGTTGGGGAGGGGCTCGGTGTTCCTTGAATGTTATGCAGTTTGCCTTCGGTTTTCCTGAGGTTTTTACCTAACAGCGAAGACTGATAGGTTTCTAGTTGACTCAAAAGAGCTCACAGATCACTCCACAGGGGGGTCCGGGCAGGTGTTGGGGAGTTGCCGGGCGGCAGGGTGCCGGGCTCGTTTTTCACCAACAGTCACACACTTCGTGCTCTTCGACTTCACAGAACTCCAGAATTCCCAGGCCACATTCTGAATACCCGGATGCAACAGTCACACACTTCGTGTTCTTCGAGATCCCAGAACGCCATTCCCGGGCCACATTTAGAATAACCAGATGCAACAGTCACACACTTCGTGCTCTTCGACATCCCAGAACGCCATTCCCGGGCCACATTCTGGAGGGCCGGATGCAACAGTCACACACTTCGTGCTCTTCGAGTTCCCAGAATTCCATTCCCGGGCCACATTTTGGATGCCCGGAGCCAACTGTAGGCCACTTCCTGGTCTTCGAGTTCCCAGAACTACATTCCCGGGCCACATTTTGAATAGCCAGACGCTTCGTAGTCCTTCCGCCACAGCCGTGTTTGGTTCAGGAATTGCTAGTGACACTGCAGTCCACTGCATTCAATCGTGCCACTGCATTCACTCACTGCAGTCCACTCAGTTTCGATTGCAATGGCGTTCCCCTGGCCGTACCCCCATACCCAACGTTCATCCGCAGCCTCTGCTCCGCGAGGCTCGTCCGAAGTGTCGCCGCCTCGCGGTGCTTCTCAGCCTGCGCCGCCTCGCGGTGCTTCTCAGCCTGCGGAGGAAGGTGGACAGACGCCTGGTTCTGGCGCTGTGCAGCCTGCGTCTTTCACGGTCGCCTCGTTCAATTTCGGGTTCGAGCAGGGCATGATGACTGGTAAGCAGGCGGCCACTCACTGCGCTAACTTCGGAAGGGTGTGCGCCACGATAGTGGAGACCGCTGATGCTGATATTGTCTGTGGCTGCGAGGTCGGTGCGTTCCGTGAAGGCTTTCGCCGAGCAGGGATCAACGTGACAGAGATCCTCAGTAAGCCTTTCGGTGATGGCATTCGCTTCTCGGAGGTCGACAACTACTTGACTCTCTGGGGGTTCCGCGGTGCTTCTCAGCCTGCGGAACTGACTCTGTGCGAAGACAGCAAAGTTTACAGGCCTCCTAGCGGCCGAGAGATTGATGCTGTTATTTCACATTTTGAGGTGAACAAACCAGGCCATGACAAGTTCCACGTGGTGATCGCCAACATGCACATCGTGTGCGGCAAGAAACCGCCGACCATCCAGACTCGAAAGCGGACAGTTCGCAATCTCCGCTTGCACCTGGACTGCCTGGGAAAGATTCTTGAGAATCTGAGCCAGGCAGTCGTTCTGCTTGTAGTCGGCGACGACAACCTCACTTTCCAGGAGGCGCGGGAGGCTTACCAGCGCCAGCAGAACGACGAGAAGCTCTGGGAGGTCCATGCCACTCCGGCCGACCTCAAAGGCGACCACGTCGCGGTCTGCGGAGCAGTCGCCCGTTTCTGCTCCATTGCCGTTGGCGCGTCTTTTACGGATCGTGGCATGCGCAACGACGCACACGATGCGGTGGCGGTTGTGCTCACTCTCCCTGGTGCTATTCAGCCTGGGGAGAGCAAGAGGCGGAAGATTGTCGTCGAAAACGTCTCCGACGCCGACGTCAGCGTACAGGCGGACGCCGAGTCTTCTGTGCATTGGGATCGGTCGCCGAGTTCTACTCCTCCGCTTTCACCGACTTCACCGGGTGATCTCGACTACGTCGAGGATGTCGTTCAGAATCGCGCGAACGACTTGCACGGGGAGCTGAGGCAGCTTTGGGGCGACAGGTACGACGAGGAGTACGATCCGAAAGTCCTCCATCATCTCAGTCTCTTGCTTTTCAAAAAGAGGAAGTCCACGGAGCCAGCGGACACTAATCCAGCTGGCGCTCCTCAGCTTGGCTCGGAATATGACACGGCCTTTGCGTCTCAGGAGGAGACTGGCCGAGCCATTCTCTCTGTCCTTAAGCTTCGACATGACTTTCTGCGGAGCAAGAACATCGACGACATGCGCTGCGTTCTCACGGAGCCTGAGCGCCAGGAGTTGGTCAGAGTAGCTCGCGACCAGTACGAGCAGTCGCGGCAGCAGCGTGCGCTTCAGGAACGGGATGTCGAAAAGGGAAAAGCGAGAGGCAAGTCTGCGCCACAAGGGGGCCATGCGGTTCCGCAGGGTCCTAACAAAGGGCCAGGCGGTAAGAAAGGTTCTCACGGTGCTTCTCAGCCTGCGGGAAAGGTGGCCAGGCCAAGGGTGCAGGTCTGGGTAGCGTCGCCAAGTTTGTGAAAGACCAGAAGCGTAAGCGGTGGCATCGCCATTTGCAACGTGTGGCCGGTACCAAACAGATCTGGGAGGTGCTGGCCTTCTCAGGGCGCTTCGACGTTGATTGGCTAACGCAAGCGTTGCAAGCTGATCACAGTGAGGGCCGTGATGCAGCAGTTCCCGAGGAAGCTCTGCGGCAACAGCGGCGCCGGCTGCACCACCAGAAGGCCGAGGCCATCGCGCGCTACAACGAGGGGGAGCGGCTTTCCCGCCATCTGTCTGCCCAGGCTGGCCAGCCAAAGCCGAACTTCACGCGCAGGCAGCTGGACGTGTTGCAGATGTTTGAGAGCGGAGCGCTGCTTCAAATCCGCAACCAAGCGATTCTGGCGTTGGGGCACGGCCGTCTGTTCAGGGCCGATGGCGACTACCTGGACATCGGCGGCAGCACGGGCGGTGGCTCCAGGAGCATCATCGATTCTTGGCAGCCGCCGGACTGGCGTGACTTCCTCCAAGACGATCAGGACATCTGAGTTTTGCAAGTCTCCCTGCCCGCGGTGCTTCTCAGCCTGCGGTCTGCCGCTCTCCAGCTGCGGTCTCGAGCAGTAGTGTTCGAAAGCATGCGAGTTCCTGCGGTGCTTCTCAGCCTGCAGGTTTCGCAGCTTGCGCTCTGCAGTACAAGTGCTTTTCAGCATGCGACATCCTGCGGTGCTTCTCAGCCTGCAGGGTTCCCAACGTGCGGTTTGCAATGCATTCCTTTTCAGTATGCGAGTTCCTGCGGTGTTTCTCAGGCTGCAGGGCTCCGAGGCTCTTCGCTTCGATGCCAATGTTTTCAGACACCGTAGCTCCGTTCCGTAAACATATTCCAAGAGCCGCTCGCAACCTTTTGCAGCTGGCGGTCTGCAGACGTAGTCTGTCTCAGCATGCGAGCTCCCGCACGCTTCGCCGGCTTTTGCTGCGCGGACAATTTTCTCACACACGTCAGCGCCGTTTGTAGGCGCCAGAAAAACATGTAGACATTCACGAAGGGCTTAGTCTGTATATCGTCACATCATTACATACGCAGTCGTCGAACACATCGGTGTACATTCAGCGCTTTGTCCTTCTACAGCATTCTTTCCGTTGATAACAGTGTTCTGATGGGTTCGCTTCGTTCTAAAAGCGTTGATAGCAGTGTCTCGTTTGCGGACAACTCATTCTATATCAACTCACTGATACCGAGTTTCCTTTCACCATAAGTGAATGCATACCAGTGTATGTTGGTTACTACAAAAGTGGGTTCCTACAACCGACTTCATGATCGCTATCATCATCGCAGATTTCACTCATCCTCATCACCACGACTGGTTCACGTTGGCCTGCGGTGCTTCTCAGCCTGCAGTTCCTTTCGTTACACTGTAGTTGAAGCCGTTCATGGCAGTGACTCGTTTAAAGACAACTTTAGTATTGGGGGAAGTGTCGATAGCAGCGTTTCTTTTTACTTATACAAGCGTTGATAGCAGTGTCTCGTTTGTGGACAACTCATTATATATCAACTCATTCATGCAGAGTTTCTTTTCGCAGCAAGTGAATGCACAGCAGTGTATCTGCATTACTGGCCCCCACTCCATTACCACTATCATCATCAACGATTTCCTACACGCGTGTGCGCGGCGGTCGCCATGAGTGAATAGTTTGCAGAGACTTCTCGCATTGATAGCCATGGGTCACTTCAGAGTGAACTCATTTGTGATCTTCTTTTATTGGAAGTTGAATCGGTTGATGGCAGTGCCTCGTTTAAACTCCACTTTGGTATTGCTAGTAGTGTCAATGCCAGCGTTTCTTTTTAATTGTGCAAGCGTTGATAGCAGTGTCTCGTTTGTGGTTAGTTATAACAGCGTTGACAGCAGTGTCTCGTTTGCGGACACCTCATTGTACATCAACTCGCTGATACCGGGTTTCCTATCAACACCATCATCATCATCCTTAACCTCCTCGTAGCCATTTTGCTTAGAGCTGTAGCCACATGTTTGCTCGAGTTTCACCTGGCCGTCCAGCCTCGGCGGTGCTCCTCAGCCTGCCTTGTCACAATGCCAGCACGCGGCAAGGCATCGCCCCCGCCACCCCCGGCCCCGTGCGATGGCCCGTGGGAGATTCTGCCGGATCCGCCCGCACCGACTCCTCAGCCAGGTGTCGACGTGGTCTTTGAGCAGGCTCACCTCGAAGACATCCGCCGTACACCAGGGATGGGCGGCAAGACCGCCTGCCAGTGGCAGCGCGCGCTGCGCGCCGAGTGCATTGTCAACAACTTGTCGTTCAAAGACGTAACAAACGACCCGTCCTACGACTGGAAGCAACTGCTTCGGTCTGCCGCTCCGGGTTTCGCTGAGCGCATAATCGGGCAGGGCATCGCCCAGGTTCTCTTTCGCATCATCGAGACAGAGCGCGACCCTAACAACTCCAACACGGATGGCCACGGCAGGCACTTCTTCGAGTTCCGTCGTGCAGACGGTTCAGCCATGCGCCTGCATTACCATAAGAACGGCCGACCCGATGAGCCCACCTATGTCGGTCCACCACGCGCCGTTGCTCAGCCTGCCGTGCCTGAGCCTGGCGCTGCTCAGCCTCATGTTCCTCGTGGCGGCGCTGCTCAGACTGCCGTGCCTGACGGTGGCGCTGCTCAGCCTGCCGAGACTGGCGGTGATGCCCCACTGCTCTTCACACAGGAGCACCTGCAAGAGGCAGCCTGCTCGCGCCAGATTGTGGGCCGCGACGAAGCCAGCGCCGCTCTCCAATCGCTGTTGCACTACCACCATGGCGAGACTGCCCCAGGTGCTGTTGACATCACCGATGGCTCAGCATTTGACTGGCTTCGATGGGTGGCACATATCGAAGGTGCGCGCGACGTCATCCGCAATGGCGTCCACAGGGTCTACGCTGTCCGCTGGAATCCGCACTGGGCTCCAGAGGCCGTCTTCTGCTACGGCAACAACACCTACAGCACACTGGTGCCCCGCAAATCGCGCTACACAGGCTCGTGGAGCCACACGCGAATTGTGACTCACCGGAACGCCAATTGGGTGACCGAACCGTTGCTATCTGCGGCCCCTGTGGCAGCTACGCCGTGGCTGGTGTTGCGGGATCAAATAACCTGGGAGTGATCTCTGGCAAACGAGATGTGGTGCTTCTCAGCCTGCACTCATGTGACACGCAATGCCGTGCCCTGCAATCGCGTGGTGTTTCTCAGCCTGCACTCGCAGGTCCTTCGGAGGTCAATTGTTATGAGTTCGGCACGGTCTCGGTCAAGTACAGCGTGCTGTGGGGATCCCGAGATGGGGCCTGGCTCAAGGTGCTCAAGACGTACTGGAGTGTCCCAGAGCCGGAGTGCCAGCTGATCCTCGGGAGTTGGAACGGCATTTTCAGGCCGTGGCCGGACACGTTCTGGATCAGGACGGGGGGGTCCGAGCCCGAGATGGAGTGCTAGCGCTCTGCAGTACAAGTGCTTTTCAGCATGCGACATCCTGCGGTGCTTCTCAGCCTGCAGGGTTCGCAGCGTGCGGTTTGCAATGCATTCCTTTTCAGTATGCGAGTTCCTGCGGTGTTTCTCAGGTTGCAGGGCTCCGAGGCTCTTCGCTTCGATGCCAATGTTTTCAGACACCGTAGCTCCGTTCCGTAAACATCTTCCAAGAGCCGCTCGCAACCTTTTGCAGCTGGCGGTCTGCAGACGTAGTCTGTCTCAGCATGCGAGCTCCCGCACGCTTCGCCGGCTTTTGCTGCGCGGACAATTTTCTCACACACGTCAGCGCCGTTTGTAGGCGTCAGAAAAACATGTAGACATTCACGAAGGGCTCAGTCTGTATATCGTCACATCATTACATACGCAGTCGTCGAACACATCGGTGTACATTCAGCGCTTTGTCCTTCTAGCTGGGTCGCTTCGTGCTGAGGCTGAGGCTGATGCAGGCTGAGGCTGAGGCAGGCTGAGGCTGAGGCCGAGGCCGACGGCAGACTGAGGCTGAGGCTGAAGCAGGCTGAGGCTGAGGCAGAGGCAGGCTGAGGCTGAGGCTGAGGCTGAGGCAGGCTGATGCTGAGGCAGGCTGAGGCTGAGGCTGAGGCTGATGCAGGCTGAGGCTGAGGCAGGCTGAGGCTGAGGCCGAGGCCGAAGGCAGACTGATGCTGAGGCTGAAGCAGGCTGAGGCTGAGGCTGAGGCAGGCTGAGGCTGAGGCAGGCGGAGGCTGAGGCTGAGGCAGGCTGAGGCTGAGGCTGTGACTGCGACTGCCGTTGCCACTGCGACTGTCATCGCGAATGCGACTACGACTGCGAGAACAGCAGAATTCTACAACTGGATTCTCATCTGAATCTTAAGGGGAATGCTTCCAGATATGCTCCTACACAGCGCTGTTAGGTTGCTTTGCCGGGATAATCCACTGGAAATCGAAGTGTAACCTGTGGGCAAAAGAGGCCTCGTTCCTCATCTCTCGTTCCTTAGGTCAACGCCCCGACGGTACCCGTCGGTATATCGAAGGCGCCTACGGCGAGTCACCGCCGCCCCCTGCCCTTTTGGGAAGCGCCTCTGTGGCCGAACGTCGAGGCCAGATCTGCCGAGCTATCGGACCAGGTGTTCCCCGAGTCGGTTTGGAAAGCCTTCGGGGAACACGTGGGCATCTTGAAGGTCATCCTGGCCGTGTGGAGGCCGTTTTGGCCCTTTCGGGCCTTCTTGGAGGACGTCTTGGAGGGCTCTTGGGCTGTCTTGGAGGCCATCATCTTGTGCGTCTTGGAGGCCTCTTGGGCCGTCTTGGGGGCCTCTTGGGACCGTCTTGGCCTCTTGAGCGATCTTTGGGGGCACTTGGGCCGTCTCGGGCGGTCGGAAGGCCGAACAAAAAGCCAATGCCACAATCCTTGAAGAACTCATGGGAAATCAATGATTTTGGCCCTTTCGGCCTTTCCTGGAGGCCCTCTTGGGAGCCTCTTGGGTCATCTTAGGGCCATCGTCTGCCGATTTGGTGGGCTCCTGGCCCGTCCGACGCCGTCGGAAGCAGTTTGGGAGGCCCCTCTGGGCCGACTTGGGGCCCTCTTGGAATGCTCCAGGGCCGTCTTGGAGGCCATCTTGGGCGTCTTAAAAGCCTCTTGGGGGTCGTCTTGGGGGCCTCTTGGGCCGTTCTGGGGCCATCTTGGAGGCCTCTTGGGCGATCTTTGGGCGATCTTTGGGGGCCCTTGGGCCGTCTCAGGCCGTCGGAAGGCCAAAACGAAGCAAATGTCAAAATCCTTCAAAAACCTATGGACAATTCATGTTTTTGGCCTTTTTCTGGCCTTCCTGGAGGCCCTCTTGGAGGCCTCTTGGGCCGTCTTGGGCCAGCTTCGAGCCAACTTCTGCCATCTTGGTGGGCTCCTGGC
This sequence comes from Prorocentrum cordatum, assembly GCA_963575745.1. Lineage (NCBI taxonomy): Eukaryota > Dinophyceae > Prorocentrales > Prorocentraceae > Prorocentrum > Prorocentrum cordatum. Next base: position 11,349 of record CAUYUJ010017688.1, on the reverse strand, counting down.
TCGTCTGACGCCGTCGGAAGCCGTTTGGGATGCCTTTTCGGGCCGACTTGGGGCCCTGTTGTGGTGCTCCAGGGCCGTCTTGGAGGCCATCTTGGAGGCCTCTTGGGTCATTTTTATGCCCTCTTGGGACCGTCTTGGGGGCCTCTTGGGCAGTCCTGAGGCCATCTTGGAGGCCTCTTGGGCGCTCTGGGGGCGATCTTGGGGGCCTCTTGGGCCATCTTGGGTCGTCGGAAAGCTGAGAAGAAGGAATGCCACAATTCTTCAAAAGCCAAGGGAAATCAACGATTTTGGCCTCTTCGGGACCTCCTTGAGGACCTCTTGGAGGCCTCTTGGGCCGTCTTGAAGGCCTCTGGGGAGCCCCTTGGGCCGTCTTGGAGGCCGTCTTGGATCATCTTGGGCGGACTTGGAGGCCATCGAAGGCCATCTTGGAGGCCATCTTGGGCCAAACGTGGCCATCATGGAGGCCATCTTGAGCCGTCTTGGAGGAACAATTGGGGAATTGTGCCCCTTGAAGTCCTTTCGGGGTGGCCGGCGGGACGGGCCGATGCCCCAGGGGGAGTTCTGTTGGAAAAAGAACCAAAATCAAAACCGAAGGGTCCAGCACGCCAGGCACCCCTGCGATGAATCGACAGGGGGCGGCGGATAACGGCCTTCGGCCCTTCCCGCCACCACGCCTGGGCTGTGGGCACGAAGCCTATTGGATGTTCTTTGGGATCTCGCGGGGGGCCTCTCGGGGTCCTCTTGGAGGCAGTTTGGACGCCTCCTGTGGGCCGTTTTGGGGCCTCTTGGTGCCTCTTTTGGGCCTCTTGCGGGCCTCTTGGGGGCATCCTGGGGACCTCTTGGGGGCATCTTGGGTACCCGTAGGTCGTTGAAAGCAGGTATATTTGAATTCCCAGATCCCAATCTACTTCAAACGCCTTCCTACTTCAAGAGTCGATATGTTCTTACTGTGTGCTGTCATACTCTGGGAGGGCCTGAACCCAATACCCAATCTACCTTGTCCGCCTTCCTACTTCGTGCTTTTTACATACTTCGTCCGACCGACGCGTACGGAAAGAATAGGTGCGACGGCCGACAGCATGTCACATTCATTCTAAATTAGGCTCGTTGTCGGTGTCGCCGCGGACGTTGTCCATTTGAGACAGACTGCCGCTTACCCAACTGCGGCCGCTGTCAGTGTTGGGCAACATGTGTTGTTGGGCATCGTACCCAAGTTTTGTCCGTACCGACTCCTCAGTGGGCGAAGAACGGTACAAAATCAATGCTTCCGTCGCTGGGGGCGCTTGTCCCAGGGCGGCTGGAAAGCTTCTGCCCTGACGTGCCGCCGCAGGGGTGTGAACTTCCCAGCCGCCCTGGGACAGGCGTCCCCAAAGGCGAACAAGAGCTTCGCCCTTCAATCGGCGTCACCCCAATCTACTTGTACTATATGTGCGTCCCCCCCCCCCCCCCCGGGGCGACGCGCGCACTGAGAGATCTTGTAGCATATGCGTCGTGACGGGCGCCGTCTGGCCACACCGCTCGGGAAACGATCTACTGCAAGATGGGTGTACACCCTAGGCGATGCTAAAGACAACCTGTGTTTTCGTCCAGAGTCTCGATTATTCTTAACTTTTCAATGTAAATCCCAAGATTTTGATAGAAGTTCTGGGTTTTATTCAATTTCTGAGACTATGAATTTCTTAACCCATGATTTCTTAAGCATTTCGCATGGTGTACTGCATGTTCGGGTCGGACGCCCGCCTCCGCGGAGGACATCTAGCATTAGTGTGCCCCTGCGCTTCCCAGTCGGTCAAATTCCGGGCGACCGAATCTCAGGGCCCCCCCCCTGTCAGGAGGGAGAGAACCACACAGACACAATGAATCGTCGACCCCCAGGAAACTATGGGAAAAGATGGGGAGCGTGGGGGAAGACAGAAACCCAGAAAACATGGGAAAACATGGGGGATCCTTTGATTTGTGTGTGCATTGATTTGTGTGTCCTGGTGCCCCTTCACCCTTGACCTTCTTGGCTCGGCCGCGAGGTGGGCCCGTCGACGCCCGACGCCGCCCGAGGCCTGGCCGCGGCCGCGGGCAGGGCCGCGCCGGAGTGCCCCGTCGAGGCGCAGCCGCTGACGGAGGCCCCGGGGGCGTTGGCACAGCGGGCGTCATAGCCGATGGGCCTCCTTTCCACCAGCGCCACCAGAAGTTGGAGGGGGGAAGGAGGAGGTGGTGGAGGAGGAGGAGGCGAGGAGGAGGAGGAGGTCCGAGGAGGAGGAGGAGGAGGAGGAGGAGGAGGAGGAGGAGGAGGAGGAGGAGAGGAGGAGGAGGAGGAGGGAGGAGGAGAGAGGAAGGAGGAGGAGGAGGAGGAGGGAGGAGGAGGACCCCCCTCCCTCCAACTTGTGGTGGTGGAGGTGGGAAACAGGTCCATCAATAGCCCCCGGTCCCCCCTCCCCCCCCCCCCTATAACGTAACGCCACTCCCCCCCCAGTGCGCTCGGGGCACTGCCGCCGTGCGCACGGCGGGGGGAGGCGATATAGTATGTCCATCCCCTGGCCCCTCCCCCCCCAGAAAATGCCCACTGTCGCCGAACATCAAGGAACGCGCTCTTTCTCCTCCGCAAGGGCGCCCTCGAGGGCGCGAAGTTCTTCGCGCTTCGGGGGCCGGCTTCGATTCCTCCTCGTACTCCTTGTCTCGCCTGGGGGTCGGCGCGAGAGCACGAGATGATTCGCGCTTCGCGCAAGCGCGGAGTTTTAGGCGCCTTTGCTCTGGCGCGCCACGGTCGCTAGCCGTGCCAAGCCCCGCCCCCCCCCCCCCCACAGGCGTTGCTCGGACAGGGCTAGGCTTAAGTCGGGCGTGTTCCTCTACAGGAGGAGTATTCAAAAACAGTCAAAAATACAGTGGGCGATGTTCAAGTATGCTTGAATATTTTGGGAGTATGTTGTTGACTATTTTTGTATGGTTCGTCCAAATCCCCCTGCAGGGTGACAGGCCCGACCTGAGGCTAGGACGAGGAGAAGTCCGTTCCAGAGCGTTCGTCAACGCGCTCGGAGCTCTCCGGCGCGCTCTGAGAAGGCCGCGCGCCCGAGACGCCCTCCGGAGCCGCCGGATCTCAGAGATTTTCCCGATCTGTCCTCGCCCGATGTTATCCTCGTCCTGGTTTCGTCTTAGCGGCGGTAGCGATCGTACGTGGAGAGGGGTAAAACGACGCGAAGATCGGGACAAAATCGGATCGGGATAACTCGAAATCTCTGAGAATCGGCGGGTTTGGAGGATGTATTGGGCGCCGCGGCCGCTCCAGAGCGTTCCGGAACGCTCTGAGAGCGCTCGGAACGCTCTGGAGCGATTTATCCCGATCCTAGCCTTGTTTTAAGGGGCCCGGAGCCCCTCTGCACGTGCTGGTTCTCGCGCGCGTGCCGTGGCACCCCCGCCGCGACGTGCCCCACCTCGGGGCCCAAGCGTTACCAAGCGTGGCCGCTGTCTGGGGCTCCCACCCCCCCCAGGCAACGACCGTTATCGGATGTAAGAACCGAGAATTTTCTTTGGGTGGAGGGCAACGGGTGCAATCTGAAATGCTGTTTCGATGGATTTCCGAGGCTTGAACCTGCAAGAGGTGAATCACAAGACGGATTGACTGTCGAGGTGCAAAAGTCTAATATGGATTTCACCCTGAGCCCTCCACCCTGAGAAAATGTTCAGAAGAAACAATCCAGACGGGGCTGGGGTAGAGTGGGGTCGGAGGATCGTGCCGCATCGCCGCTGCATCGGCGGGGAGGGGCGATCCAGACTCCGGATCCGATCGTCTCCGTCCCGACGTCGCCGCAGCATCGGGGGTGCATCGGCGATGTGGTTCTATCCTCCGACCCCACCTCCTGCGAGCCTGTGTGGGAGGCCTCAACGGGGGCAGGGTGGTGATCTCCCAGATTCCATGGCCCGTAGAAACGCTAACAGCGATGTAGGTAACGGCGATGTCGGTTTCGGTTTTGTGGGAACGCGTGGTTCGTGTTTTCCTACAACTCGCTGTGTCGTTTCCCTTCGATACATTTGCATCCTGGAAATGTCGGAAAGTGTTGGTTCGTGATTTCCTACAATTTGGTTCTCCCACCATCTCACCGCTGAGCGACATCGCCGTTAGCGTGGCCTTGGGGCCATGCGGTCTCCCAGATTCCGTGGTCCCCTCTTCTTCTGTCAGTGCGTTCCCTGGCGCCCCCCTCGTCTCGGGCCGTGGTGGCCAGCCCCATCCCCTTTCCCTGGGCCCCCCCCTCTTCGGCGCGCCCAGCATGTGCACCCACGGCCCGCGGAATCGACGGCCGAGGTGTTTGGCGTAGCAATTTCGCCCCTTCCCGGGGGCCCTCCGGGCGAGCCCGCGCTGTTGACGGCTGCGCGGCCCCCGAGATCCTGGTCCAATCGCGTTTCTGGTCAAGGGGGCGAGGCTCGACCCCTGGCTGGGGAGGAGTTGGACGAAAGGGGAGGCATATAGGGAAGGGGGCGGGGGGTACGAAATCTGCCGCGTGCGGCTGGTTTCGGTCTCGCCGCCCGGCGCGTTCCTTGAGACAGTGGCACCTCTGGCGCTGGGAGGCGCCGGGAAACTCAGCTGCGTGAGCTGGTTCGCGACCCACCCCTTTTGTCCCACCGGGGAGGGGAGGGTCCCTCGTCCTTCTTCCCTCACATGCCCACACGGCCCACCGTAGCCACCCACAGCCGACCACCTCTTGGGGCGGCGGAGGCGCCTCAAGATGAGGCTTCGCCACGGCTGGGCAACCTCTGAGCACCCGTCAGGATGGTGTCTTGGGCTTGCTCTTGAGCGGGAGTGGCCCTCGGCGGCTTCGTGCCGCCTTAACTCCGGGACCCACGCATCTACATCACCACAGCGGGCTGATCGGATTATTGTTTCGGCGGTGGGTTCCAGGGTGCGTCAAACCTCGCGGTAATGAACTGTCGCGTGTGCATTGTCATTTGGGCAAGCGGCTGCATGCGCAAGAAACAACACACGTATTTCGGGGAGGTGTATAACATTCCCAGGGGGGGGGGGGGCCATCGTTTTTATGCACCACGACCGTGCTGCCATAGGGTGCCTGGGAGCAATTATTCGCGACCGCACGCGGCCGCCATCTGCGCGCATGACCCCGTGGCAAGTACTTGCACTTGGCGGGGGCAGGCAGTGGCACCCTTGTCAGGGCGGTCGCGCGCAGGGGTCGTTCCCTTCCTGTGGCCGCCTGGTGGTGGCGTATATATCATGCCCCGCATTAGCGCATCGGCGAGGCGACGCCACCCAGACGCCCGCCACCTCCAGCCACCACCATCACCAGCCATCCGAGCGCACCGCAGTCTTGTGCGGCTGCTCCCCTGGTTTTCCCCCCCCCCCCCCCCCACCCCTCCGTGATGGTTCGCATCCCTTACCATTCTGTCGATTCGGCTCCAGAGCCTGAACGTGGCCCACAGAAGGCCGATCGGTGCATTAGGGCCGCCGTCGTGGAGCTATCGTCGAGCTCTGGCTGATGAAATGGGCCTCGACCTTTCGGGGGGCGAGGAAGACAGCAAAATGGTAAGGGAAGAGTCTGCTTACCCCCCCCCCTCCCCCCCTCCCCCACCCCCAGTTCAAGGCCTCAAGTTTTGCCCCTGGACCCAAGTCGGGAGGCCTCTACTTTTGCCCCTCCCCCCCCTCGGCGCCCTCCCAGTTCCTCTCCCTGCCCCATCCGCGAGTGCAGCCCCGCTCTGCGCTCGCGGCGCTGCTCTCCGAGACTCTGCCGCCTGGCTCCGTCGTCTGCCCTCCCTTTCACTCCGCCGTCTCCGTCTGATCGTCGCCCCCTCCCCTCACGTTCTCGTCTTCCTCCTCCTCCTCCTCCTCCTCCTCTTCCTCTCCTCCCCCCCCTTCCTCCTCCCATGTTCTCCTTCTCCTCCTCCTGCTCTCCTGCCTCTTTCCCTCCTTCTCCTGCTACTCATCTCCTTCCTCCTCCTATCTCCTCCTCCTCCTCCTCCTCCATCATATTCCTCATCATCCCCCTCCTGCTCTTCCCTTCTCCTCCTCCTCCTCCTCCACCTCCTCCTCCTCCTCCTTCTCCTCCTCCTCCTCCTTCCTCTCCTCCTTCTCCCCCTCTTCATATTATCCTCCTCCTGCTGCTGCTCCTCCTGTTCCTCCTCCTCTTCCTCCTCCTGCATCCGCCCCTCTTCTCCGTTCTCAGTATCCCTCGCTCTCCTTCTCTCTCTCTCTCTCTCTTCATCTCTCTCTCTCTCTCGTTCGCTCTCTCTCTCTCTCTCGTTCTTTATGTTTGTCTCTGTCTCTTTGTGTTATGTCTCTCTCTCTTTCTCCCTTTCGGGTCGCTGTTCTTTCTCATTATATGTTTTTTGTTTGTTTCTCTCTCTCTCTCTCTATGTATATACACATATAAAGCAGTCTATTTATGTTTCTGATTATCTCTCTCTCTCTCCCTCTCTCTCGTTTATTTGTATATAAACATGTTTGTCTAGTTCCGTAAGGGCTTCGCCCCCTGTTGCCGCCGGCCCCCTCTCTATCAGAATGGGATGTGACCGAGTCGCGTCGGTGAGTCTTGGCGTTGCCTTGGCGCATCTGGGAACAGCATGCGGGGGCGGATAGGAGTCATCAGCGCATATTGAATATTTGGCGTTATCGAAGACGCCTACGGCGAATCACCGCCGCCCCCTGCCTTTCTGGAAGCGCCTATGTGGCCGAACATTGAGGCCAGACCTGCCAAGGTATCGGACCATGTGTTCCCCGAATCGGTTTGGAAAGCCTTCGGGGAACACGTGGGCATCTTGAAGGTCATCTTGGCCGTCTGGAGGCTTCGTTGACCTTGTCGGGCCTTCTTGGAGGACGTCGTAGGGGGCTCTTCGACCGTCTTGGAAGGCATCTTGAACGTTTGGGAGGCCTCTTGGGTCGTCTTGGGCCTCTTGGGCGATCTTTCGGGGCACGTGGACCTTCTCGGGCCGTCGGAAGGCCGAACAAAAAGCAAATGCCACTATCCTTCAAAAACTCAGGGGAAATCAATGAATGTTGCCTTTTCGGCCCTTCCTGGAGGCCCTCTTGGAGGCCTCGTGGGCCGTCTCGGGCCATCTTGGGGCCATCTTCGGCCGTCTTGGTGGGCTCCTGGCCCGTCTGACGCCGTCGGCAGCCGTTTGGGGGGCCTCTCTGGGCCGACTTGGGGCCCTCTTGGAATGCTCCAGGGCCGTCTTGGAGGCCATCTTAGGCGTCTTGAAAGGCCTCCTGGGCCGTCTTGGGGGCCTCTTGGGGCCGTATATATATAGAGAGAGAGATATGTTCATCCAGTCATGTGATGTCCCGACCCTTTTCGCGGGGCTGGTTTTTCATCCCGAGTCGTTTTTGTTGACGGTCCCGCGGCCCGGCGAGGAACCCCAGAGGCCGAACACAGCAAAGAATTGTCCGTCGTGATTTTGTTCACGCCGAGGGCGTGTCTGGGCATGTTTTCTCCAGAAGACTGGGCTACGAGGAATCTCTCTCCTTTCGGGGCCCCCAAACGGTGTGGTGACCACACTGTGTGGTGAGTCGGTGGGTATTCGGGGTCACCGCACGGTTTTGGGACTCGGTTCGTTCTCCGAGGACGTCTCGGGCGACTGGGGCATCCGAGGTCCCAAGACCGTGCGGTGACGGACCGTGCGGTGAGGTCTTGTGGGATTTCGAGGTCACCGCACGGTCTGTCACCGTACTGCTTCGGAACTCCAAAATCTCTCTCCTTCTCTCTCTCTCTCTCTCTTTCTCTCTGTCCTCCTCCTTCTGCTCCTCCTCATCCTACTCACTCTCCTCCATCCACCCCTCTTCTCCGTTCTCCTTCTCCCTCTCTCTCCCTCTCTCTCTTTCTCTCTCTCTCTCTATCCTCCTCCTGCTGCTCCTCCTCCTCATCCTACTCACCCTCCTCCATCCACCCCTCTTCTTCGTTCTCCTTCTCCCTCCCTCTCCCTCCCTCTCTCCTCGTTTTCCCCCCTTACATATGTATGTATGTATGTATGTATGTATGTATGTATGTATGTATGTATGTATGTATGTATGTATGTATGTATGTATGTATGTATGTATGTATGTATGTATGTATGTATGTATGTATGTATGTATGTATGTCTGTATGTATGTATGTATGTCTGTATACATATAACGGCGCACCGGGTCCGGGGCCCGGGGCCGGGACCTCGACCACAAATGTGGGCTCCGGGGGTCCCGGAGGCTCGTCGGGGCTTGCCGGAGGCCTCCCCGGTCAGACAAGACGGCCCCAGGAGCGCCCAAGACGGCCCAAGAAACTTCCAAGAGGCCTCCAAGAGGGCTCCGAGATGCTGAAGATGGCCTCCAGACGTCCAAGGACGCCCCCAAGAGGCCCCAAGAAGCCTCCAACATGCGTCCCAAGAGGGCCCCTAGACGCAAAAATTGGCCCATTCCCTTCGTAAAACGTACATTTTCAACAAAGTTGCTTTTTGGGCTTTCCGACGTTACAGGACGGCCCAAGAGGCGCCCAAGACCGCCCCAAGACGGCCCAAGAAGCTTCCAAGAGGGCCCCAGGACAGCCCAAGAGGGCCCCAAGACGGCCCAAGAGGCGCCCAAGATGGCCCAAGAGGGCCCCAAGACGGGCCCAAGAGGGGGCCCAGAGGGGGACCACGAACCGCAAGCTCGAGCCTTCCGCCCCAAGAGGCCGCCAGGAGGCCCCCAGGAGGCCCCTCAAGAGGCCCCAGGAGACCCCAGACGTCCAAGGACGCCCCCAAGACGCCCCAAGAAGCCTCCAACATGCGTCCCAAGAGGGCCCCTAGACGCAAAAATTGGCCCATTCCCTTCATATTATCCCGGCAAAGCAACCTAACAGCGATGTGTAGGAGCATATCTGGAAGCATTCCCCTTAAGATTCAGATAAGAATCCTGTTGTAGAATTCTGCTGTTCTCGCAGTCGTAGTCGCATTCGCGATGACAGTCGCAGTGGCAACGGCAGTCGCAGTCACAGCCTCAGCCTCAGCCTGCCTCAGCCTCAGCCTCAGCCTGCCTCAGCCTCAGCCTGCCTCAGCCTCTCCCTCAGCCTGCTTCAGCCTCAACATCAGTCTGCCTTCAGCCTCGGCCTCAGCCTGCCTCAGCCTCACCCTCAGCCTGCATCAGCCTCAGCCTGCCTCAGCCTCGCCCTCAGCCTGCTTCAGCCTCAACATCAGTCTGCCTTCAGCCTCGGCCTCAGCCTGCCTCAGCCTCACCCTGCATCAGCCTCAGCCTCAGCCTCAGCCTGCCTCAGCATCAGCCTGCCTCAGCCTCAGCCTCAGCCTGCCTCAGCCTCAGCCTCAGCCTGCTTCAGCCTCAGCCTCAGTCTGCCTTCAGCCTCGGCCTCAGCCTCAGCCTGCCTCAGCCTCAGCCTGCATCAGCCTCAGCCTCAGCCACAGCCTGCCTCAGCATCAGCCTGCCTCAGCCTCAGCCTCAGCCTGCCTCAGCCTCAGCCTCAGCCTGCTTCAGCCTCAGCCTGAGTTTGCCTGCAGCCTCGGCCTCAGCCTCAGCCTGCCTCAGCATCCGCCTGCCTCAGCCTCAGCTTCAGCCTCAGCCTGCCTCAGCCTCAACCTGCCTCAGCCTCAGCCTCAGCCTGCCTCAGCCTCAGCCTCAGCCTGCTTCAGCCTCAGCCTCAGTCTGCCTTCAGCCTCCGCCTCAGCCTCAGCCTGCCGCAGCCTCAGCCTGCATCAGCCTCAGCCTCAGCCTCAGCCTGCCTCAGCATCAGCCTGCCTCAGCCTCAGCCTCAGCCTGCCTCAGCCTCAGCCTCAGCCTGCTTCAGCCTCAGCATCAGTATGCCTTCAGCCTCGGTCTCAGCCTCCGCCTGCCTCATCCTCGGCCTGCATCAGCCTCAGCCTCAGCCTGCCTCAGCATCAGCCTGCCTCAGCCTCAGCCTCAGCCTGCCTCAGCCTCAGCCTCAGCCTGCTTCAGCCTCAGCCTCAGTCTGCCTTCAGCCTCGGCCTCAGCCTCAGCCTGCCTCAGCCTCAGACTGCATCAGCCTCAGCCTCAGCCTCAGCCTGCCTCAGCATCAGCCTGCCTCAGCCTCAGCCTCAGCCTGCCTCAGCCTCAGCCTCATCCTGCTTCAGCCTCAGCCTCAGTCTGCCTTCAGCCTCGGCCTCAGCCTCAGCCTGCCTCAGCCTCAGCCTGCATCAGCCTCAGCCTCAGCCTCAGCCTGCCTCAGCATCAGCCTGCCTCAGCCTCAGCCTGCCTCTGCCTCAGCCTCAGCCTGCTTCAGCCTCAGCCTCAGTCTGCCTTCAGCTTTGGCCTCAGTCCAGCCTGCCTCAGCCTCAGCCTGCATCAGCCTCAGCCTCAGCCTCAGCCTGCCTCAGCATCAGCCTGCCTCAGCCTCAGCCTCAGCCTGCCTCAGCCTCAGCATCAGCCTGCTTCAGCCTCAGCCTCAGTCTGCCTTCAGCCTCGTCCTCAGCTTCAGTCTGCCTTCAGCCTCAGCCTGCCTCAGCCTCAGCATCAGCCTGCCTCAGCATTCAAAGTGTGGCCCGGGAATGGAGTTCTGGGAACTCGAAGACCACGAAGTGGCCTACAGTTGGCTCCGGGCATTCAAAATCATGCCCAGGAATGGAGTTCTGGGAACTCGAAGAACACGAAGTGGCCTACAGTTGGCTCCGGGCATTCAAAATCATGCCCAGGAATGGAGTTCGGGGAACTCGAAGACCACGAAGTGGCCTACAGTTGGCTCCGGGCATCCAAAATGTGGCCCGGGAATGGAGTTCTGGGAACTCGAAGACCACGAAGTGTCCTACAGTTGGCTCCGGGCATCCAAAATGTGGCCCGGGAATGGAGTTCTGGGAAGTCGAAGAGCACGAAGTGGCCTACAGTTGGCTCCGGGCATTCAGAATGTGGCCCGGGAATGGAGTTCTGGGAGGTCGAAGAGCACGAAGTGTGTGACCGTTGGCTTAAAACGACTTCTGCGGCACCCTGTCCGGCACCCGCCCAGACCCCCCTGTGGAGTCATCTGCTGCTCTCTTTTGACCCCACTAGAAACCTATCAGAACAAGCTGTTAGGTAAAATTATCCCGGCAAAGCAACCTAACAGCGATGTGTAGGAGCATATCTGGAAGCATTCCCCTTAAGATTCAAATGAGAATCCAGTTGTGGAATTCTGCTGTCCTCGCAGTCGTAGTCGCATTCGCGATGACAGTCGCAGTGGCAACGGCAGTCACAGACACAGCCTCAGCCTCAGCCTGCCTCAGCCTCAGCCTCAGCCTGCCTCAGCCTCAGCCTGCCTCAGCCTCAGCCTCAGCCTGCTTCAGCCTCAGCCTCAGTCTGCCTTCATCCTCGGCGTCAGCCTCAGGCTGCCTCAGCCTCAGCCTGCATCAGCCTCAGCCTCAGCCTCAGCCTGCCTCAGCATCAGCCTGCCTCAGCCTCAGCCTCAGCCTGCC